>CM055125.1:331725896-332195896 GCA_029206835.1 Rana muscosa | reverse complement strand
TCTCCAATCACAAGCAGGGGGCGGGGATTGTGCTCCTCCAGGCATTCCTGGTCAGGACAAGTATCGGTAAGTGAGTAAAGTGGTGATGTGGCGGCCTTTTTTTGTGGGCATCAGATTGGCCCGGGGGGTGGCTGTGTCAGTTTCTTTCCGGGACACTGTATTGTCCTGGAATGAATGTGCCCGGGACAGACCTGCAAAATGCGGGACTGTCCTGAGCAATCCGGGACATGTGGTCACCCTAATTGCTTAGGGCTGGCTTTCTGACAGTAACAACTGTGACAACAGTGGACCATGCCTGCTCAATGTGTGTCGGCGGGACTGCTTGTAGGTTCCACCAAGGAAGCATGTAGCAGCCACTTCCCGTCTGTCTGCAGTCCAGCGATGGTTGCATAAAATATCCCAGGGCGGGTTTGCTAATCGGGACCGTGCCTGTGCAACGTGAGCCAGTGCGACTGCTTGTAGTCCCCAACAGGGGTGCAAGTAACAGGGTGACAACACAGGTCTCCTACAGCTTCTTTGCAGCCACTTCCTGTCTCTACATGCACTTCAGTGATGGCTGCATGACATTTTTCAGGGCGGGTTTGCTGATGTTGTCAACAGTGGACCATGCCTGTGCAACATGTGTCAGCAGGGCCGCTGATAAGGCAGTACAGCCAGCCCTCCTGTACTGGGTCCGGGCCTTACAATTCAAAAGGGGGTCCCGGGCACCTGCTGAGCAGGAGGACCAGCTGTACTGCCTAACTGCCAACTCCTGTGCAACATGTGAGCAGTGGCCTCTGATATGGTAGTACAGCCAACCCTTCTGTACTGGGTCCGGGCCTCATCCGTTTAAAAGGGGGGGGGGGCGGGAACCTGCCAAGCAGGAGGGCCAGCTGTACTGCCTAACTGCCAACTCCTGTGCAACATGTGAGCAGGAGCCTCTGATAAGGCAGTACAGCCAGCCCTCCTGTACTGGGTCCAAGCCTCATCAGTTCAAAAAGGGGGGCCCTGTAACCTGCCGAGCAGGAGGGCCAGCTGTACTGCCTAGCTCCCAACTCCTGTGCAACATGTGAGCAGGAGCCTCTGATAAGGCAGTACAGCCAGCCCTCCTGTACTGGGTCCAAGCCTCATCAGTTCAAAAAGGGGGGCCCTGTAACCTGCCGAGCAGGAGGGCCAGCTGTACTGCCTAGCTCCCAACTCCTGTGCAACATGTGAGCAGGAGCCTCTGATAAGGCAGTACAGCCAACCCTCCTGTACTGGGTCCAGGCCTCATCAGTTCAAAAGGGGGGGTCGGGCACCTTCCATGCAGGAGTAAAAGCTGTACTGCCTAACTGCCAACTCCTGTGCAACATGTGTGAGCAGGGGCCTCTGATATGGTAGTACAGCCAGCCCTCCTGTATTGGGTCCGGGCCTTACTAGTTAAAAAGGGGGTCCCGGGCACCTGCTGAGAAGGAGGAACAACTGTACTGCCTAACTGCCAACTCTTGTGCAACATGTGTGAGCAGGAGCCTCTGATATGGTAGTACAGCCAGCCCTCCTGTATTGGGTCCTGGCCCCATTAGTTCAAAAGGGGGGCCCTCTGTAGCCTTTTCTCCGGCACTGTTATCAGCCCTGATCCATTCTGTGAACTACAGAACACTTCACCCCAATGTTTAGGAGATAGGGTGGAGGTGTATTGTAGTTCTAACGCCCTTCCTGTCCTAGGGTGACAATGCTGCTGCTCCACAGATACAATACAATGAACACACGTTGTCACCCTAGGACAGAAGTGGGTTATTGGTGGGATCACCAGGTGGATAGAAAGGTAGAACATTCTGAAAAAAAAAAAATAAGAAAACTAAAGCAGCCACCACATCCAAAGAAGCTGCAATATATTATGGAGTCAACTTTATAAAAAATTTACTGTGCAAGTGCCTGAGAATTCACACCACATAGCAGTAACGAATAATTCCCATCGTATTTTCCTATGACCGACAGCTCCATCTAGTGGCCATAAAGTGGTATGTCTTCTGATGGAGATATTTAAAGAAAATACCACATTATGGCCACTAGATGGAGCTGACAGTCATAGAAAATATCCGGTTTGTGCTGAAAACTGAGCTGGACTGACTGGATGAGTCACTGGTCATGGGTGGGAGATTGTGTGGGCAAAGAGGAAGAAATCTCTTACAGTAGGTTGTGCTCAATGGTGGTGGTGGACCCTCTTGGTGGGGGGGGGTTTGGATGCTATCTTTCCGATACGGCCTTATGATCTTTTCGGGGAGAAGAAAGAGCGTCCGAAGTGCCGACGCGTTTCGCTGGCTTACTCGTTAGCCCTGAAGAAGGGGCGGATCCATTGCCCAAAACGCGTTGGTTTAATGTACATATATACACTTTCAATAAATGCCTCCTGAGCCAAACACCAATAGTTGCCATTTTTTTGGACACTGGGAGTTCCTTCTTTTCTACCCAAGTCGTCATAGGAAATGGACATGTTAAAAATATATTACCTGCATAGGCTATGGTGGCTTCAATCGGTTCCATCTAGTGGCCAAAGTGTGGTATTTTCTTGATGAAGATATTTCAAGAATATACCACATTATGGCCACTAGGTGGAGCAGACAATCACTGAAAATTAATATATTAACCCAAGCCAATTCTGGCACTTCTCTCCTACATGTAAAAATCATAATTTTTTTGCTAGAAAATTACTCAGAACCCCCCAAATATTATTTATGATTTTTTTTTTTTTTTAGCAGAGACCCTAGGGAATAAAATGGCGATCGTTGCAACTTTTTATGTCACACTGTATTTGCACGTTTTTTTTGAGGGGGGGGGGGGGGAATGTTTCATTAATAAAAAATAAATAAATAAAAAAACACTAAAGTTAGCCCGATTTTTTTATTTATTTTTTATTTTTTTCATAATGTGAAAGATAATGTTAGTGTCTGGGGACAGAAGGAAAGCCTTGCATAGGCTATGAGTTGCTGGGGGGGCATCGGCTCCATCTAGTGGCCATAATGTGGTATTTTCCTGATGATATTTTCTTCAAATATCTCCACACTTTTTGTCCGCTGGGGACAAAATGAAATGATATGCTATGAGATGCAGCAATATGTTCACTTCTTGTACTTGAAGTTTTACCCCCTTATTGACCGGGCCATTTTTTGCAATACGGCACTGCGTCGCTTTAACTGAGAATTGCGCGGTCGTGCGACGTTATACCCAAATAACATTTAATGTCCTTTTTTCCCACAAATAGCGCTTTCTTTTGGTGGTATTTGATCACCTCTGCGGTTTTATTTTTTTGTGCTATAAACAAAAAAAACGCCAACAATTTTGAAAAAATAAATTCCTGCTAATAAAACATATCCAATAATTTTTATTTTTTTAAAAAATCGAATTTCTTCATCAAATTAAGCCAATATGTATTCTGCTACATATTTTTGGTTAAAAACAAAACAAAAACAATATGGTTATTGATTGGTTTGCGCAAAAGTTATAGCGTCTACCACAGCCTATTGCATTAGGGTGTGCACCCCAAAGCTCAAACACATATGCGTGTGTGTGTGCATGTGTATATATACTGATGCTTTCAGTAGGGTAGAGATCAGTGTCAGTAGAGCAGAGGCCGGTGTAAAATTATTATTTTTTGTATTTTTTATTACGTTTTTACAATTTTTTTAAATTTATTTTGTTACAATTTTATTTTTTTATTTTTTTACAATTTTTTTTTATTTTATAAATGTTTTTACAATTTTTTTAAATTTATTTTTTTACAATCTTATTTTATATACATTTTTTTATTTTTTTTACAATTTTATTTTATTTATTTTTTTACAATTTTTTTTTTTTAGGAGCCCCCTTAGTGGGCTTTGGTAAAATATCAGTGGTCTAAACAGGGGAAATCTGCGACACACGGGGTGATTATGCACCCCGTGCCCATGCCCATGGCGTCTACAAACTATGGGATACTTTTTTTTTTTACTAGTAATAGTGGCAATCAGCGACTTATAGCGGGATTGCGGTGGACAAATCGGACACTCGACACACTTTTTGGGGACCAGTGACGCTAATACAGTGATCAGTGCTAAATAATATGCACTGTCACTGTACTAATGACACTGGGAAGGGGCAATCAATGGGTTAAATGTGTCCCTAAGGAGCGCGCTCTAACTGTGTGGGGGAGGTGCTTGTACTGTAAGAAGACAGAGATCCATGTTCCTGCTTAGCAGAAACACAAGATCTCTCTCTGTGTTCTCCTGTCACAGAACGACGATCTGCCTTGTTTACATAGGTGGATCGCCATTCTGTCTGCTTCAGGAACGATCGGCGGGTCCCGGCGAACATCGGGTCCACCGGACTTGCTGATTGGCTCCCACTGTGTGCGCCCCGTACCCGAAAAAAAAATAACGTACAGGTACGTGATTTTGCGTTAAAGGGTACGTGGGGCGGCCCTTAAGCGATTAACTGCTTGCCGACCAGCAGCCGTCATTATACAGCGGCAGGTCGGCTTGTTCCCGCGACTCGCCGTACCGATACGGCAGTCCCTTTTTAACAGTTATATCTGGCACGCGCGCGGCGGGGGAGCTGATGCGCGTGGCCGGCGGCGGCGATGTCCGCCGGCCACCTGCAATCGCTCCACAGAGAGCCAGAACGGGGATCTGTCAATGTAAACAAACAGATCCCTGTTCTGTCAGGGGAGGAGAGACAGATCTGCTGTTCCTAGTGATCAGGAACAGCGATCTCTCTCTTCTACCAGTCAGTCCCCTCCCCCCACAGTTAGAAACGCCTCCCAAGGACGCAGTTAACTCCTTGATCGCCCCCTAGTGTTAACCCCTTCCCTGAAAGTGACATTTATACAGTAATCAGTGCTGTTTTATAGCACTGATCGCTGTATAAATGTCAAAAGTGTCCGATCTGTCCCCTGCAATGTCGCAGTCCCAATAAAAATCGCAGATCACTGTCATTACTAGTAGAAAAAAAAATGCCATAAATCTATCTCCTATTTTGTAGACGCTATAACTTTTGTGCAAACCAATCAATATACGCTTGATGCTATTTTTTTTTTTTTTTTTTACCAAAAATATGTAGAATACATATTGGCCTAAACTGATGAGGAATTATTATTATTTTATTTTTTTGGGGGGGATATTTATTATAGGAAAAATGCCATAAATCTATCCCCTATTTTGTAGACGCCATAAATTTAGCGCAAACCAATGCGATTTTTTTTTTTTTTTTTACCAAAAATATGTAGAATACATATCAGCCTAAACTGATGAATAAATAAATAAATATATATTTTTTTAATTGGGATATTTATTATAGCAAAAAGTAAAAAATATTTTTTTTTTTCAAAATTTACGCTTTTTTTGTGTGTTTTTTATAGCGCAAAAAATAAAAACGGCAGAGGTGATCAAATACCACCAACAGAAATCTCTATTTGTGGGGGGGGGGGAAAAAAGGACGTCCATTTTGTTTGGGTACAGCGTCGCACGACCGCGCAATTTCATTAAGGGGGAAAATGTCCCAGGGCTGAAGTGGTTAATATATATTGCCGTTTTTAACAGCTCCCAATCTAATGGTTCTGTCTCCCCCTTTTCTTCAGGCCTACATCGCTTCACCGATAATGTCATCGCATTGCAAGATCGGCGCCGAGGCTTCCGCTTCCGCTCTCCTCGCCGACATCAAGATGGAGCCGCCCGAGCAACTACTGGACAGCGACAGCAGTTTGCAGCAGTCGGAACCCGTCGACTTGTCTCTTCACAAGCCCAAGAACTTGATCCGGCAATCCCAGAGCCCCCTCCCCTCGACGTCGGTGAGCACGCCCCCTCCGGTGATCTCCCTCTCCGGCCTCGGCTCGGCCATCCCAGCCGTACTTTCCCCGGGTTCCATCTTGGCTACCACGCAGGGCAGTAGTGGACAGCGAATCCTGCATGTCATTCACACCATCCCCTCCGTCAATTTACCCAGTAAAATGGGCGGCCTGCAGACCATCCCCATCGTGGTGCAGTCGCTTCCTGTGGTGTACACGACGTTGCCTACAGATGGCGTCACAGCGCACGTCACCGTGCCGCTACTAGGAGCAGATGGGAAAACTACAGGTGAGAATGTACTTTTACTGTGTTGTGTTTTGTTAGGAGTGACTATGGCTTATAGTGGCTCTTTAGGATCTCCACGCCGCTCAACCGTGACCTGTAAGAGAGAACCGGAGTCCAGGCTTCAAATTTTCCAACGCGTTTCGTCAGTCAGGCCTTAATCATAGTATCCAGCATAGATTTAGAAACTTCCCATTCTGAAGATGTCACGGTATTCAGCAACTGTATCATTTTCTTGAAATGCTCCACCTTTCATCATTAAAAAGCCACCCTTGAGCTCTAGTCCAGTGACTTTGCCTAGGCTGAGATGAAGTAATCGATCTGCATGCAGGAGGAGACATTTCCCCAGTCTCCTCTCCTTCCAATAATCAGACTGCAACATTGTAACTTTGCCTAGGCTCAGATGATGCCCTCAGTCTGCTGCAGGCAGGATTTCCTCAGTCTCCCCTCCCCCAGTAATCAGACTGCAACATTGTAATTTTGCCAAGCTCAGATGTCATAAGTGTGCTGCAGGCAGGAAGGAGCATTTCCCCTCTCCCCTCCCCCAGTGTTCAGACTGCGACATTGTAACTTTGCCTAGGCTCAGATGATGTCATCAGTCTGTTGCAGGCAGAAGGGAGCATTTCCTCAGTCTCCCCTTCCCCCTGTAATTAGACTGCAACGTTGTTACTATGCCTATGCTGAATGTCATCAGTGTGCTGCAGGCAGGAGGGAGCATTTCCTCTCTTCCCTCCCCCAGTAATCAAACTGCAACATTGTAACTTTGCCTAGGCTCAGATGATGCCCTCAGTCTGCTGCAGGCAGAAGGAAGCATTTTCCCAGTCTCCTCTCCCCCAGTGATCAGACTGCAACTTCATAACCATCAGGTAACAAAATGAGAGTGTGCAGCAGGGACTGATTTGTGTCAGACTTGTGTCCTCTCTGAGCCGGCATATCAGTCTAGGGTCCCATTGACACCTGGGCGTGTTTTTTTTTTTTCCGCGCAACAGCATAGGGAGCGGCCCATTCACTTGAATAGGCTGCCCTACTCTTGACAAACATGCCAAAGTAGACCCCACTGTGCTCCTGCACCTTGTTTTGGTGGTGAGCCTTGCAACTTTTTTGCAACACCCATTTTTTGCGTGACTACTACCCCCATTAGGGGCACCACAAGCGTAATGGGCGGGTTTTTTTTTTGCACGTTTTATAGGAATGACCAGCATAATCTTTCTAGGCCAGTGACTTGGATATAGGGTTGCCACATTCCTGTCTGAATATTGTGTCCGGGTTTCAGGTGTACTGAAACCCGGACATATGATTCAAAACCCGGACTGTCCTGGTGAATCCCAGACAGGTGGCAACCCTACTAGTATTGAAGACGGTGAGCCTCTTTGCAGCCACTTCTGTCCACATGCTTTACAGCAACAGCTGCATGGCACTTCTCAGGGTGAGATTTATGATGGTCGCAATGGTGGACCATGCCTGGTGGCCTCTTATCTCTATCTAAAGGCCTGTATGCCGAGGTGACGGTGCAGGAGTACAATTGGGAGACCGGGTCTCCCAAGGGAAGGATCTGCTTCTTAGTGTGAGCACTGGACGTTCCTGTCCCATCCCCATATACAGTGGAACCTTGGATTACGAGCATAATCCGTGCCAGGAGAATGCTCGTAATCCAAAGCACTCGCATATCAAAGCGAGTTTCCCCATAGAAGTCAGTGGAAACTAAAATAATTTGTTCCGCATTGACTTCTATGGCATGCAATACCGCATGTGGCAAGAGGTGGGGGGGGGGGCGCCGGAGAGCCTTGGAAATACTCAGAAAGGCTCAGGGACAGCTCGGCTGAACTCGGAAAACCTTGGGAATGGAATATTTCCAAGGTTTTCCGAGTATTTCCAATACTCGGCTCGGCTCCGGCGCCCTCGCACCTCTGGCCGAATGCGGTACTGCACTCCGCTGTGGCTTGAATCCTGCTTGTTTTGCGAGACAACACTAGTAAACCGAGTCAGGATTTAAAAAAAAAAAAATGCTCGTATTGCGAAACGCGTTACTCGCAATCCGAGGTTTCACTGTAGATGCTTTTTCAACACTTTTGCATTTCCATTCTGCTGCACGTTGGGGAGGTTTTTCTCCACTTAATGCTGCTTATCACTTTGTGTGGTCAAATACTTTTTGTGTTTGTTTTTTGATTGATGTCGGCCTCATTCAGCGGTGTCTGTTGCTTTTGGAATTATTTTTAAGTAGACAAAAAAGTCCCAACAGGTAAAACTGATAGGCGTGGCCACAGATAGACAGATATTGTATACTATATGGCCCAAAGTATGAGGACATTTTGTACACTTCCAACCTTGTAACAGTTTGGTGAAGACCCTTTTTTGTTCCACCATGACTGTCCCCTGTGTACAAAGCCAGCTCCATGAAGACATGGTTTGATGAGTTTGGTGCAGAGAAACTTGAGTGTCCTGCACAGTGCCCTGACCTCAACCCTACTGAAGACCTTTGGGATGAATTGGAAGGCCCATTGTGTGTTTGGTCTTGTCATCCAACATCAGTACCAGTCCTCAACCCTACTGAACATCCTTAGTGTGAATTGGAATGCCCATCGTGTGGCAGGTCATCTCTTCAAATCTCAGGACCTGACCTAAACCCAAATAAACACCTTTGGGATGAATTGGAAGGCCCAGGTCTTTTCATCTAATATCAATACCCAGCCTCAATCTTACTGACCACCTTTGGGATTAATTGGAAATGCCCTTTGTGTAGCAGGTCTTCTCATCCAACATTAGTATCTGACCTCAACCCATCTGAACACCTTTTGGATGAATTGGAATGCCTATTGTGTGCCATGTCTTCTCATCCAACATCAGTACCTGGCCTCAACCCTACTGAATACCTTTTAGGATCAGGTCTTCTCATCCAACATCAGTACCTGAACTCAACCCTACTGAATATCTTTTGGGATCAGGTCTTCTCATCCAACATCAGGACCTGGCCTCAACCCTACTGAACACCTTTTAGGATCAGGTCTTCTCAGCCAACATCTGTACCAGACCTCGACCCTACTGACCACCTTTGGGACCCGGTCTTCTTATCCAACATCAGTACCCGACCCCAACACTACTGAACCCTTTTGGGATCAGGTCTTCTTATCCAACATCAGTACCCGACCTCAACATTACTGAACACCTTTGGAGTACCTATTGTGTGGCAGGCCTTTCCATCCAACATTGGTGCATGACCTCAACACTACTCAACATCTTTAGGGTCAGGTCTTCTCATCTACCATCAATCCCTGACCTCGACCCTACTGACAGTGACCACCTATGGGATCAGGTCTCCTCATCCAATGTCAGTGATTGACCTCATCTCTTCTGAACACCTTTGGCATCAGGTCTTCTCATCCGACATCAGTACCTGACCTCAACCCTACTGAACCCCTTTGGGATCAGGTCTTCTCATCCAATATCAGTACCTCACCTCAACCCTACTGAACATCTTTGGAGTGAATTGGAATTCCAGTTGTGTGGCAGGCCTTCCCTTCCAACATTAGTACCTGACCTCAACCCTACTCAACACCTTTTTGGGATTGGGTCTTCTCATCCAAAATCAGTATCTGATCTCAACCTTACTGAACATCCTTGGAGTAAATTGGAATGTCCGTTGTGTGGTAGGTCTCATCCAACATCAGTATCTGACCTCAACAGAACTGAACACCTTAAAGGTTAAATTGTAATGTCCATTGTGTACTTGGTCTTCTAATTCAATATCAGTACCTGACCTCAACCCAACGGAATGTCTTTTGGATGCATTGGAACGTCCATTGTGTGGCAGGCCTTCTCATCCTACATTGGTACATGACCTTTACCCAAATTATATCAGGTCTTTTTATCCAACATCAGTACCTGACCTCAACATTACTGAACATCTTTGGAGTAAATTGGAGTACCTATTGTGTGGCAGGCCTTCCCATCCAACATTAGTGCATGACCTCCAACCCTACTCAACATCTTTGGGGTCAGGTCTTCTCATCTACCATCAATATCTGACCTCGACCCTACTAACAGTGATCACCTTTAGGATCAGGTCTCCTCATCCAACATCAGTACCTGACCTCAACCCTACTGAATACCTTTTAGGATCAGGTCTTCTCATCCAACATCTGTACCTGACCTCAACCCTACTGAATACCTTTTAGGATCAGGTCTTCTCATCCAACATCTGTACCAGACCTCGACCCTACTTGACCACCTTTGGGACCAGGTCTTCTTATCCAACATCAGTACCCGACCCTACTGAACCCCTTTGGGATCAGGTCTTCTTATCCAACATCAGTACCCAACCTCAACATTACTGAACATCTTTGAAGTAAATTGGAGTACCTATTGTGTGGCAGGCCTTCCCATCCAACATTAGTGCATGACCTCAACCCTACTCAACATCTTTGGGGTCAGGTCTTCTCATCTACCATCCATACCTGACCTCGACCCTACTGACAGTGACCACCTTTGGGATCAGGTCTCCTCATTCAACGCCAGTGGCTGACCTCAACCCCACTGAACCCCTTTGGGATTAGGTCTTATCCAAAATCAGTACCTAACCTCAACCCTACTGAACATCTTTGGAGTGAATTGGAATTCCCATTGTGTGGCAGGCCTTCCCATCCAACATTAGTACCTGACCTCAACCCTACTCAACACCTTTGGGATCAGGTCTTCTCATCAAAAGTCAGTATCTGGTCTCTGATGTCCGTTGTGTGGTAGGACTCACCCAACATCAGTATCTGACCTCAACCCAACTGAACACCTTAAGGATAAATTGGAATGCCCATTGTGTACTTGGTCTTCTCATTCAATATCAGTACCTGAACTCAACCCAAATAAATCGGGTCTTTTGGATGCATTGGAACGCCTGCTGTGTGGCAAGCCTTCTCATCCTACATTAGTACATGACCTCTACCCAAATGAATCGGGTATTTTTATCCAAAATCAGTACCTGACCTCAACATTACTGAACATCTTTGGAGTGAATTGGAATTCCCATTGTGTGGCAGGCCTTCCCATCCAACATTAGTGCATGACCTCAAACCCTACTCAACATCTTTGGGGTCAGATCTTCTCATCTACCATCAATCCCTGACCTCGACCCTACTGACGGTGACCACCTTTAGGATCGGGTCTCCTCATCCAACATCAGTACCTGGCCTCAACCCTACTGAATACCTTTTTAGGATCAGGTCTTCTCATCCAACATCTGTACCAGACCTCGACCCTACTGAACCCCATTTGGGATTAGGTCTTCTTATCCAACATCAGTACCTGACCTCAACATTACTGAACATCTTTGGAGTAAATTGGAGTACCTATTGTGTGGCAGGCCTTCCCATCCAACATTAGTGCATGACCTCAACCCTACTCAACATCTTTGGGGTCAGGTCTTCTCATCTACCATCCATACCTGACCTCGACCCTACTGACAGTGACCACCTTTAGGATCAGGTCTCCTCATCCAACCTCAGTACGTGGCCTCAACCCTACTGAGCATCTTTGGAGTAAATTGGAGTACCCATTGTGTGGCAGGCCTTCCCATCCAACATTCGTGCATGACCTCAACCCTACTGAGCACCTTTGGTATCAGGTCTTCTCATCCAAAATCATTATCTGACCTCAACCTTACTGAACACCTTAAGGATAAATTGTAATACCAATTGTGTACTTGATCTTCTCATTCAAAATCCGTACCTGACCTCAACCCAACGGAATGTCTTTTGGATGCATTGGAACATCCGCGGTGTGCCAGGTCTTCCCATCCAACATCAGCGACTTCATAATAATGCCCATGGTTTTGGAATAGGATGTCCAAAAAGTTCACATACAGTGGGTAAGGAAAGTATTCAGACCCCCTTAAATTTTTCACTCTTTGTTATATTGCAGCCATTTGCTAAAATCATTTAAATGATTTTTTTCCTCATTAATGTACACACAGCACCCCATATTGACAGAAAAACACAGAATTGTTGACATTTTTTCACATTTATTAAAAAAGAAAAACTGAAATATCACATGGGCCTAAATATTCAGACCCTTTGCTGTGACACTCTTATATATAACTCAGGTGCTGTCCATTTCTTCTGATCATCCTTGAGATGGTTCTACACCTTCATTTGAGTCCAGCTGTGTTTGATTATACTGATTGGACTTGATTAGGAAAGCCACACACCTGTCTATATAGGACCTTCCAGCTCACAGTGCATGTCAGAGCAAATGAGAATCATGAGGTCAAAGGAACTGCCTGAAGAGCTCAGAGACAGAATTGTGGCAAGGCACAGATCTGGCCATGGTTACAAAAAATAAATTCTGCTGCACTTAAGGTTCCTAAGAGCACAGTGGCCTCCATAATCCTTAAATGGAAGATGTTTGGGACGACCAGAACCCTTCCTAGAGCTAGCCGTCCGGCCAAACTGAGCTATCGGGGGAGAAGAGCCTTGGTGAGAGAGGTAAAGAAGAACCCAAAGATCACTGTGGCTGAGCTCCAGAGATGCAGTCGGGAGATGGGAGAAAGTTGTAGAAAGTCAACCATCATTGCAGCCCTCCACCAGTCGGGGCTTTATGGCAGAGTGGCCCGACGGAAGCCTCTCCTCAGTGCAAGACACATGAAAGCCCGCATGGAGTTTGCTAAAAAACACCTGAAGGACTCCAAGATGGTGAGAAATAAGATTCTCTGGTCTGATGAGACCAAGATAGAACTTTTTGGCCTTAATTCTAAGCGGTATTTGTGGAGAAAACCAGGCACTAGTCATCACCTGTCCAATACAGTGCCAACAGTGAAGCATGGTGGTGGCAGCATCATGCTGTGGGGGTGTTTTCCAGCTGCAGGGACCGGACGACTGGTTGCAATCGAGGAAAGGATGAATGCGGCCAAGTACAGGGATATCCTGGACGGAAACCTTCTCCAGAGTGCTCAGAACCTCAGACTGGGCCGAAGGTTTACCTTCCAACAAGACAATGACCCTAAGCACACAGCTAAAATAACGAAGGAGTGGCTTCACAACAACTCCGTGACTGTTCTTGAATGGCCCAGCCAGAGCCCTGACTTAAACCCAGTTGAGCATCTCTGGAGAGACCTAAAAATGGCCGTCCACCAACGTTTACCATCCAACCTGACAGAACTGGAGAGGATCTGCAAGGAGGAATGGCAGAGGATCCCCAAATCCAGGTGTGAAAAACTTGTTGCATCTTTCCCAAAAAGACTCATCAAAAGGGTGCAAATACTAATACTGAGCAAAGGGTCTGAATACTTAGGAGCATGTGATATTTCACTTTTTCTTTTTTAATAAATCTGCAACAATTCTGTGTTTTTCTGTCAATATGGGGTGCTGTGTGTACATTAATGAGGAAAAGAAATTGAACTTAAATGATTTTAGCAAATGGCTGCAATATAACAGAGGGAAACATTTTAAGGGGGTCTGAATACTTTCCTTACCCACTATAGGTGTGATGGTCCGGTATCCACAAACTTTTACCCGGACAGTGCATCTTCCTGAGAATGAAGGGCTGGAAGATGTCTGTTTTTGAGGGACTGGAACCATATGTGATACAAGCCTGATGGCAGTTGGTGGATCCACATGTTGGCATTTTCAGTGGCTGCCCAGGGCCCTGTTCTCATGGGAGGTCCATGCCCGCCTGTATTCGTGTTTTTGGACCTTACACCGAAAGTCCAGCATATAATTACCCTGGTGCTATCTCTTATACCAAGGATTCCCTCTCCTGTTACATCTTCATTGCTTAACATAGGTAGCCTGCACCCCACTCCGCACACACAAAAAACATGATTCTTGCATGCTGCTGGACCCCTGCCTGTGTGTTTAACCCCTTATACAGGCTATGCATTTTTATTTTATTTTTTATATTGTTACAATGTACACTATATTGTCAAAATTATTGGGACGCCTGCCTTTACACACACATTGGTTGTAAACCCTTTTGTGTGAGTTTTGCCTAGAATAAGGCTTACCTATAGGTAGTGGAAATATCTCCTAAACGTGCGCCGTATAGGAGATATTTCACTTGTAGTGCGCCAATTAATGTAAACGACGCATGCGCTGGGAAGAAACGAACCTCCGTGCCATTTCTTCCCTAGCGTGTGCCGTTACTGGCGGCTCGCATGCGCGGGAGTGACGTCACAGAGCCGGAGTCCGCGACCCGGAAGGAAGAGGGGCGAGAAGATGGACGCAGCCTGCACAGGGGACAGCGCTGGATTCTTTTGCAGGTAAGTGTCACATAATGGGCTAGTATGCGATGCATTCTAGCCCATTATACTTTTAATTTGCAGGGAGCAAAAGAGGAAGTAAAACCCATCAGGGTTTACTTCCTCTTTAATGGCGTCTTAGTCTGTAGGGTTCAATATTGAGTTGGCCCACCCTTTGCAGCTATAACAGCTTCAACTCTTCTGGGAAGGCTGTCCATAAGGTTTAGGGGTGTGTCTATGGGAATGTTTGACCATTCTTCCAGAAGCACATTTGTGAGGTCAGGCACTGATGTTGGGCGAGAAGACCTGGGTCACAGTCTCTGCTCTAATTCATCCCAAAGGTGTTCTATTGGGTTCAGGGGCGGATCCAGAGTCTTTTCTCGGGAGGGGCACTGCCAAAAATGATTTTTTTGTGGGAAATTCATCGGGGAAATGGTTGGTGTCGGCGCTTCAATCATCCCGGCACCATGGTTGTTATGGTGTCAGGATGATTGAAGCGCATTATTTCTATTATTACATTGTAATATGAAATTAAATAGTTCAATGCAGAATCAGTGGGAGCCCCGAGTGTGTCACTTGCCACCGTCGCCTGCAATTAGTGGGAGCCCTGAGCGTGTCACTTGCAACACGTGGATTGTCACTTGCCACGTCACCTGCCACATCTTGTGGATTGTCACTTGCCAAACCTTGTGGATTGTCACTTCCCACATCACCTGCCACACCTTGCGGATTGTCACTTGCCACGTCACCTGCCACACCTTGCTGATTGTCACTTGCCTGCCACCAGATCCAGATTGTCATTTGCCACGTCACCTGCCACACCTTGCGGATTGTCACTAACTTGCCTGCTAAGGTGTAGTTTTGGTTGTCTCTTGCTGTGTCCCAGACTCCCAGAGTCAGGCAGCAGAGAGATAATGTAATCTCTCTGCTGCCTGCACAGTGAGGGCGGAAGTCACTGCAGGAATGCAGGTCAGGCACGGGCGGTGAGAGATGATCTCATCTCTCTGCTCCCCCGCTCCCGGCTAGCTGATTGGCCAGCTGCCACACTGAGCCTGCTCTCTCACTCTCACCTGCGCTGCCAACACACTGAGCAGCACGGTCTGCCCACAAACCGCGCCGCCCCCCGACAACAAACCGCGCAGCAAGCCGAGCTGCCCGCTTTCTTACCCGTCTGTGGAGCCGCACGCTATCGCACCTGCCCACAGAGCAGCCTGACGTGATTTACTGACGTCACTGGTTGCTAGACGCCAAGCGGCCCAGGCGTTAGCAGCGAGTGCAGGGAAGAGGCTCCACCCACCTCCTCCTCCGCTCCTGGTATCGTGTCAGTGCGCCACGTAACTACATTAGACGAGTCTCTCTCTCAGCGCCGCTGATCGGCTGATGTGAGAAACTGAGAGAGAGACTCAGAGAGGTAGCGGCAGCCGCAGAACAAGTACTGTATATACTCGAGTATAAGCCGACCCGAATATAAGCCGAGGCACCTAATTTTACCCCAGAAAACTGGGAAAACATATTGACTCAAGTATAAGCCTAGGGTGTCCTAGGCTTATACTTGCCTCACTGTGCCCATGCCTCACTGTGCCCATGACTAGACTGATGTTTAACATGGAAGTCTATGGAAGGAGTGCCCGGCTTTAAAAAATCGGTTCTCGCAGACACCAAACTTTTCGAACTTATAGAGGAGACATGGGGCTACATGTGTGCCAAGTTTGGGGTCCAGAGGACCTACGACCGGCCGGTACCGGGTCCGCAAAATCACTGGAGAAATGACCGTTTAACATTGGAGTCTATGGAAGGGGTGCCCGGATTTAAAAAATCAGTGCTCCCCGGCCGTAGGTCTCCCAGACACCAAACTTATAGAAGAGACATTGGGCTACATGTGTGCCAAGTTTGGGGTCCAGGGGTCCTACGGCCGGCCGGTACCGGGTCCCCAAAGTTCGGGAGATCAGGCGCAAAAAAAAACAAACAGAGCAAGCAAGTGAGTGTGACAGATGGTCTCGGGGGGGGGGGGGGGCAATTGCCCTGTTGCCCCCCCCCCTGGATCCACCACTGATCGGGTTGAGGTCAGGACTCTGTGCAGGCCAATCAAGTTCCTCCACCCCAAATTCGCTCATCCGTGTCTTTATGGACCTTGCTTTGTGCACTGGTCCAAATCATTTAGTGGAGGGGGGATTATGGTGTTGGGTTGTTTTTCAGGGGTTGGGCTTGGTCCCTTCGTTCCAGTGAAGGGAACTCTTAAGGCGTCAGCATAGCAAGACATTTTGGACAATTTCATGCTCCTAACTTTGTGGGAACAATTTGGGGATGGCCCCTTCCTGTTCCAACATGACTGCCCACCAGTGCACAAAGCAAGGACCATAAAAGACATGGATAAGTGAGTTTGGGGTGAGGAACTTGACTGGCCTGCACAGAGTCCCGACCTCAACCCGATAGAACACCTTTGGGATGAATTAGAGCGGAGACTGTGAGCCAGTCCTTCTCGTCCAACATCAGTGCCTGACCTCACAAATGTGCTTCTAGAAGAATGGTCAAACATTCCCATAGACACCCTCCTAAACCTTGTTGACAGCCTTCCCAGAAGAGTTAAAGCTGTTATAGCTGCAAAGGGGGGGGGGGGCAACTCCATATTGAACCCTACGGACTAAGACTGGGATGCCGTTAAAGTTCATGTGTGTGTATAAAGGCAGGTGTCCTAATACTTTTGACATAGTGTATTTGGACTAGTTTTTATATGCAGATAAAACATGATCAGCACTGTGCTGTAACAAAAGTGATTAAAGGTGAAAACAAGTATCCATGACTAAAGCCTAACGTCTGAAACGCGTTGGCTGTTTTACAGTTATTCTACATGTTTTTGCAAAAAAGGATAACCATTGTTGGATGCCATTCCGAGTGCCAACCTTTCTTCTTGCAAAAATAAAGATTAACCACTTTCTGATGGCATAACATATATGTGGCAGCAAGGCCGGTGGGTTTAATGCAGGTGGGACGGGCTCATTAACATGTTACAGCCAATCACAGTGATCACATGATCAGGAAGTCCTGGTCAAAGCCCCTTAAAATAGCAAAGGGTTAAATGAATAATAACAAAAGGATCCAGCAATCAAGGAATACAACACAGGCTTGCACTTGGAAGGGCAAGGATGAAAGAAGCAGGATATGTATTGACGTCTATAAACATTGGTGTTGGTGAAAAATTCTAAGAATGCAGCGGACAGCAAGGAAAACAAATACATTTTATCCTTCAACTAATCCAGCCTAACCTTTCACTGGAAGTCCAACTTTGCTTTTGTTTCATGTCCACAGTCTCTGACTATCTCTAGTATCATGTCTGCACTCTCTGACCATCTCTTGTATCATGTCTGCAGTCTCTGACCATCTCCTGTAGTATGTTTGCAGTCTCTGACCATCTCTTGTATCATCTCTGCAGTCTCTGACCATCTCTTGTATCATGTCTGCAGTCTCTGACCATCTCTTGTATCATGTCTGCAGTCTCTGACCATCTCTTGTATCATGTCTGCAGTCTCTGACCATCTCTTGTATCATGTACGTAGTCTCTGACCATCTCTTGTATCATGTACGTAGTCTCTGACCATCTCTTGTATCATGTCTGCAGTCTCTGACCATCTCTTGTATCATGTCTGTAGTCTCTGACCATCTCCTGTAGTATGTCTGCAGTCTCTGACCATCTCTTGTATCATGTCTGCAGTCTCTGACCGTTTCCTGTATCATATCCACAGTCTCTGACCATCTCCCTCTATCACGTCCACAGTCTTTGACCATCTCCTGTATCACGTCCACAGTCTCTGACCATCCCCCTGTATCACGTCCACAGTCTTTGACCATCTCCTGTATCACGTCCACAGTCTCTGACCATCTCCTGTATCACGTCCACAGTCTCTGACCATCTCCTGTATCACGTCCACAGTCTCTGACCATCTCTAGTATTATGTCCGCAGTCTCTGACCATCTCTTTTATAATACTCCTAGTTTTTGACTATATCCTGTTGTGTGTCAGCTGTCTCTGAGACAGAATATCCACTTAATTTTATGTGATGTCGGGGGCCACGTTTGAGTCCCCCCCCCCATACCAAGAAAGTTGACCATGTATAATATTTTAAAAAAATTAGTCCCATGTATATTATTAAAATAAATGCTCCCATGTATATTATTTTAAAAATGCTCCCATGTATATTATTTAAAAAAAAATAAAAATAATGCTTCCCGGTATATTGTTAAAAAAAAATGTTCTCATGTATATTATTAAAAAAAATTATTTCTTGTATATTGTTTAAAAGAAAAATTCTTCCATGTATATTAAAAAAATTGCTTCCCAGTCTATTGTTAAAAAAAAATTGCTCCCATGTTTATTTAAAAAAAAAAATGATCCTATATATATATATTATTTAAAAAATGCTTCCACGTATATTATTTTAAAAAAAAATTGCTCCTCTGTATATTTAAAAAATGCTCCAATGTATATTATAAAAATAAATAAACATTGTATAAAAAAATATATAATTGTATAATATTAAACAAATTGCTCCCATGTATATTATTTAAAATACATTTTTTAAAAAATAATACTATAGTATATTCCAATATACAGACATCCTATAGGGGGAGCCAGCATACCAAAAATGACTTTCAGTGAATCTCTGCTATACAAAGCTCACATTGTGCAGGATTTTGGTACCTGTCGCTAATTCAGTTTAAAGAATCATTTTTCATTTTGGATAAAAAGCAGAAAGCTTTGAAGTGAGGTCACCAATTTATTGCCTGTGCCCCCCCCCCCACTGGTGACATTTTGAAGCCCAACTACACTATGCTATAAACCCCATCCTGGCATAACCAGGGGCATTTCATCACTTCTGCTTTCTGATGCCCTATCACCGCCGAAGAAACAGCTAATGGAGTTCAGGGGAAACATCAGGGTTCTAATAGACCAGTAAAGAGAACCTGTCACAACAAAGTGCCATAACATCGTGAGCCAGCCACCTATGTAATAGCAATAAAGCGGAGTTAAAAAAAAAAAAAAGTTTCAAGAAATTAAAAAGACATCCAAGTACAGTACAGTTTACGAGTAACGCGGTTAACGAGCATTTTGAAAGACGAGCAACTTTTTTTTTTAAATTCTGACTTGGTTTGCGAGTGTTGTCTCGCAATACGAGCAGAATTCAAGCTAATGGGGTGTGCAGTACCGCATTTGGCCAGAGGTGCGGAGGCGCCGGAGCTGAGCAGAGCCGAGCGGAGCCGTTAGGAAATACTCCGTTCCTGGGTGTTTCCGAGGGTTTCCGAGGTCAGCCGAGCTGTCCCTGATCATTTCCGAGGCTTTCCGGCGCCCCCCCCCCACCGCTAGCCGCATGCGGTATTGCATGCTATAGAAGTCAATGCAGAACAAATTATTTTCGTTTGCATTGACTTCTATGGGCAAACTCGCTTTGATATGCGAGTGCTTTGGATTACGAGAATTCTCCTGGAACGGATTATGCTTGGAATCCAAGGTTCCACTGTACATAAAAACCCCCCAAAAAATTGAACGCCCCCCCCCCACCCCTACGCAAACATGAACATACACACACGTTGGGGGCATCTGCAGTAATTCCAGAGCCATCATTTACGGTTAACTCTAAACTGTTGGCCTGTAAAGGCTCCTAAAGCGCCCCATGGGCCGCGTTCCGGTGTGATCTGTCACCCGCTGTGTCCACCGGATGACTGATCGGTGTACCGGCCCGCTGCCGGTACCATGTAATTGCTGTGAGCAATCACAGCAGATCACATGCCAATTGTTCACAATGAATGGCTTTGATTCCTGCCATTCATTGCGTACTATTGTGTTGATCTCTGTGATTGGTCACGGTGATCACATGGTACAGACGAGGCAAATCACAGCCCAGCTGTGGCCAATCACTGCTAACCACAATAATAAACACTGAATTAATCCATTTCATTCAGTAAAAATGACTGTAAAGTTCATTGGTTTAAGCAATCTTGTGTAAGGAAAAAAAAAATCCTGATCACTTCCCCAGAGTAGTACAGTGTTACTACGGTAACACTATATTGCTCTTGTCACAGTGTTAAAAAATTTAAAATGTAAATTTTAAAATAAAATTGAAAATAAATTACTTTTTTTTTTTTTCACATATTATCACCAGTCAGTGTCCCTGATGACTGCCACACGAGTTATATGATGAAGTTGTACTGCACTGGTGACGGTATGTAAAAAAAAAACTTTCTTAAAAAAATATATATATTTTTTTAAATTTCATTTTCTAAAAAATTGTGACACAAATTTACAACGTCAAAAAACTCACCATGCCTCTTACTAAATACCTTGGACTGTCTACTTTCCAAAAAGGGGTCATTTGGGGGGTATTTGTACTTTCCTGGCATTTTCGGGCCTCAGGAAATCGTCAGTACATCAGGATTGATAGATTTTTTTTTCCAGATAGATATATATATATATACCATATATACTCGAGTATAAGCCAAGTTTTTCAGCCCTTTTTTTTAGGGCTGAAAATACCCCCCTCGGCTTATACTCGAGTCTGTGTTTTTTTTGTACCTGAATTCTTGACAGGTCCTCTCATCCTCGGACTCAGTTTCCCAGCAGACACTGTGTTCAGTGTTTTGCCAGTCACGGACGTCCTCTTGTCCGAGGATGAGAGGACCTCCGTGATAGGCGGAACACTCAACACAGTGTCTGCTGGGAAACTGAGTCCGAGGATGAGAGGACTTCTGTGATAGGCGGAACACTCAACACAGTGTCTGCTGGGAAACTGAGTCCGAGGATGAGAGGACCTCTGTGATAGGCGGAACACTCAACACAGTGTCAAATGCATATCACGGAACGGAACGCCAGGAGAAAGCCGCGACTTTAAAAAAATGGACGCCTGTCAAGAATTCAGGTGCAATGGGCACAGTGAGGTATGGCACAGAGTGAGGTATGGCACAGAGAGGTTGCAATGGGCACAGTGAGACTGCAATGGGCACAGTAAGGTATGTCACACAGTGAGGTTGCAATGGGCACAGTGAGGTTGCAATGGGCACAGTGAGGATGCAATGGGCACAGTGAGGATGCAATGGGCACAGTGAGGATGCAATGGGCACAGTGAGGATTCAAATGGGCACAGTGAGGTATGGCACAGAGAGGTTGCAAAGGGCACAGTGAGACTGCAATGGGCACAGTGAGGTATGGCACAGTGAGGATGCAATGGGCACAGTTACATAGTTACATAGTTAGTCAGGTTGAAAAAAGACAAAGTCCATCCAGTTCAACCATAAAAAAAAAAAAAAAAAAAAATATATATCGTACAATCCCATATACCCAATTCTATACCCACAGTTGATCCAGAGGAAGGCAAAAAACCCCAGAAGAGCATGATCCAATTTGCTACAGCAGGGGAAAAAATTCCTTCCTGATCCCCCGAGAGGCAATCGGATTTTCCCCGGATCAACTTTACCTATAAATGTCAGTACCCAGTTATATTATGTACATTTAAGAAATAATCCAGGCCCTTCTTAAAGCAATCTACTGAGCTGGCCAGAACCACCTCTGCAGGGAGTCTATTCCACATTTTCACAGCTCTTACTGTGAAAAAACCTTTCCGTATTTGGAGGTGAAATCTCTTTTCCTCTAGACGCAAAGAGTGCCCCCTTGTCCTTTGTGTTGACCGTAAAGTGAATGACTCAACACCAAGTTCACTATATGGACCCCTTATATATTTGTACATGTTGATCATATCCCCCCTTAATCTCCTCTTCTCAAGAGTGAATAAATTCAGTTCCTCTAATCTTTCCTCATAGCTGAGCTCCTCCATGCCTCTTATCAGTTTGGTTGCCCTTCTCTGCACTTTCTCCAGTTCCCCAATATCCTTTTTGAGAACTGGGGCCCAAAACTGAACTGCATATTCCAGATGAGGTCTTACTAATGATTTGAACAGGGCCAAAATTATATCTCTCTCTCTGGAGTCCATACCTCTCTTAATACAAGAAAGGACTTTGCTCGCTTTGGAAACCGCAGCTTGGCATTGCATGCCATTATTGAGCTTATGATCTACCAAAACCCCCAGATCCTTCTCCACTACGGATCCCCCCAGTTGTACTCCCCCTAGTATGTATGATGCATTCATATTCTTAGCCCCCAAGTGCATAACTTTACATTTATCAACATTAAACCTCATCTGCCACATAGTCGCCCAATTAGACAGAGCATTGAGGTCTGCTTGTAAATTGGAGACATCTTGTAAGGACGTTATTCCACTGCATAGCTGCATAGACTGCAATGGGCACAGTGAGGTTGCAAATGGGCACAGTGAGGTATGGCACAGTGAGGATGCAATGGGCACAGTGAGGATGCAATGGGCACAGTGAGAAAGGGCACAGTGAGACTGCAATGGGCACCGTGAGGTTGGGCACAGTGAGGAAGCAATGGGCACAATGAGACTGCAATGGGCACAGTGAGACTGCAATGGGCACAGTGAGGTATGGCACAGAGTGAGGTATGGCACAGTGAGGTTGCAAATGGGCACAGTGAGGATGCAATGGGCACAGAGAGGATGCAAATGGGCATTGTTGGCCCTTTTTTCCGCTTACAGTAGCTGCTGCATTCTCACCCTAGGCTTATATTTGAGTCAATACGTTTTCCCATTTTTTTGTGGTAAAATTAGGTCCTCGGCTTATGCTCGGGTCGGCTTATACTCTGGTCGGCTTATACTCGGGTCGGCTTATACTCGGGTCGGCTTATACTCTGGTCGGCTTATACTCAGGTCGGCTTATACTCGAGTATATACGGTACCATAGTTTGTGGACACTATAACTTTCCTACAGACTAAATAATATGCACTGATTTGGGTTATTTTTACCAAAGAAATGTAGCAGAATACATTTTGGCCTAAATTTTATGAAGAAAGATGATTTATTCTTTTTTTTTTTTTTTTTAAGAGTGATTTCTCAACAAAATAAAGCATAGAGACATGGATGGATGGGGTCAGTTTTTTTTAAGGAGAGCAGATTGTGTGACAGGTGGTGGAGCACAAGCACTAATCACGTAACATATAAACACAAACAGGTGGAGGATAAATTAATTGTCTTATGGACTGGATTTAAAGGACTACACAATATTGATGCACAGGTTGGCGTGATGTCATAAGCTCCTCCCAAACGCGTTTTGTCAAAAGCCACATGACATCCTCAAGGGAATTTTTTTTTGTGATAAATTGCTTTAGAGTTGTCACTACACACTGTATGAGGTTTACCTTGCTAGTAGCCTTTTTCCTTCATTCTTCGTGGCAAAGATTCAACAAGGTGTTGGAAATGTTCCTCAGAGATTTTCCTCCATAGTGACGTGATAGCATCACACAGTTGCTGCAGATTTGTTGGCTGGACATCCATGATGGGAATCTTCCATTCCACCACATCCCAAAGGTGCTCTATTGGATGAGATGTGGTGAGTGTGGAGGCCATTGGAGTGCAGTGACCTCATTGTCCAGTGGTGAGATGATTGGAGCTTTGTGACATGGGGCATTATCCTGCTGGGAGGAGCCATCAGAAGATGGGGACACTGTAGTCATAAAGGGATGGACATGGTCAGCAACAATACTCAGGTAGGCTGTGGCCTATTAACGATGCTCAATTTGTACTAAGGGGCCCAAAGTGTGCCAAGAAAATATCCCCCCCCCACCATTACACCCCCCACCAGCCTGAACCGGTGATACAAGGCAGGATGGATCCATGAGCCAAATTCTGACCCCACCATCTGAATGTCGCAGCTGAAATCCAGACTCATCAGACCAGGCAATGTGTATCCAATTTTCTATTGTCCAATTTGTAGCCTCAGTTTCCTGTTCTTAGCTGATAGGAGTGGCACCCGGTGTGGTCTTCTGCTGCTGTAGCCCATCTGTTTCAAGGTTCAATGTGTTGTGCGTTCAGAGATGGTATTCTGCATACCTTGGGTGTAACGAGAGGTTATTTGAGTTGCATTACTTTCTATCATCTGGAACTAGTCTGCCCATTCACCTCTGACACCAACAAGGCATTTTTCCCTACACAACTGCCACTCACTGGATATTTTCTCTTTCCCCCACCATTCTCTGTAAACCCGAGAGATGGTTGTGCGTGAAAATCCCAGAAATACTCAGACCAGCCAACGAACATGCCACGTTCAAAGTCACTTAAATCCCCTCTCTTCCCCGTTCTGATGCCGGTTTGAACTACAGCAAGTCGTCTTCAACACATCTAGATGCCTAAATGCATTGAGTTGCTGCCATGTGATTGGGTGATTATCAGTTTGTGTTACCAAGCAGTTGAACAGGTGTACCTAATAAAGTGGCCGGTGAGTGTATATATAATGTCAGGGCCGTCTTTAATATTGATTGGACCCTGGGCAAACATTTTCTTGCGCCCATCCAAATTCACTCATCAACTATTTTCGGGCAGCGCAGGCTCATGGGGCAGCTTCTTTTGGGCCCCACAACAATGACTGGGCCCGGGGCAGCTGCCCCCTTTGCCCTGTGTTAAAGATGGCCCTGTATAATGGTCTAAAGTACTTGGAGTTGATTGATTGCGCTGCACTTTTTTTTATATATTCACCTTCATATTTGTTGCACGAATATTGCTTCACCCAATTCTAAAAGACAGGAAATATTTACTGTTAATAAATGAAGTTTGGCTTCAAGCTGATTTTCTTTCTTCTTTTTTTTTTTTTTCTTTCTTTTCTTTTAGGATATAGTCCTACTATAATGGTACAGTCCCTGGACACTGAGGTAGAAGATTCGGAATCCAAGGTGGACAAGTCTCACTGTTACCGCGGCCATGTTAGCTTATCACAGAATTCAGGTATGATAAAACTCTGCTGGGTCTATTTCCTTCTCTCCGGTGTTTTTAAAAGTAGACGTAAACCCTAACTGAAGGACCTGTGATTGGCTCTGTGCATTGTTACCAGCCATTGTCATTTATGTGAATAAAATTTTTGTTTACACTTTTTTATTTTTTTGGGGGGGTTGTGGGTAAATCTTATACCCATAAGCAGCATTTTTATTGGACAGCTTGAGCCAATGGTACTTTACCATTGGTCCAAGACTCCAAGCTGGCCATTGAGCTCAGTTCCTTCCGACAAGAAGTGAGGAGAGGCACTGTGAGCTCATCCTCTCAGTCTGCAGCAAACAGTGTGTGCCAGCTTCTATTTAAACTGGCCACTCTGTATGTAGCTTCTGACAGGCTGAGCAAGGAGCCCCTTATCTCCGGAACCATAGGCGCCCCAAATTGACCAGTGGTTGGGTAGGACTTCAGCTAGCTACCCCCCCCACCCCCAAAAAAAAATGTTGGGGTCTTTTCGACCTCAGGTCGCCAACCTACGACCCTCGATGCTCAATTGCTTTTTTTTATTTTTTATGTTCATGGCTCTGCCTCACTTGCCTCCCCTGACTGCACATCCCCGATAAATTGCATATAAAAAATATTATATACCGTATATACTCGAGTATAAGCCGACCCGAATATAAGCCGAGGCACCTAATTTTACCACAAAAGGGAAAACTTATTGACTCAAGTATAAGCCTAGGGTGTCCATCTACATGCCTCACTGTGCCTTACTTTGCCTCACTGTGCCCATGCCTCACTGTGCCCATGCCTCACTATGTCCATGACTAGACTGACGTTTAACATGGGAGTCTATAGAAGGGGTGCCTGGGTTTGAAAAATCGGTGCTCCCCGGCCGTAGGTCCCCCAGACAACTAACTTTGCACACTTGTAGAGGAAGAGTGGGGCTACATGTGTGCCAAGTTTTGGGTCCAGAGGACCTACAGCCAGCCGGTACCGGGTCACCAAAATCCGGGAGATCAGGCACAAAAAGGTGACTCGAGTATAATCCGAGGGGGGGGGCATTTTTAGCACAAAAAAATGTGCTGAGAAACTCGGCTTATACTCGAGTATATACAGTAATTATATGCTACATACAGTATAATACCTAATTTGCCTACCTAAATAATATTTACCATTTTTAAGGTTTTTATTTAATGCATTGTTTTAAAGGAAAACGAAAGCCAAGAACAAAATTTTTTATATATTACAGCTCACCGGTGGCTGCAATAATTTTCTATTTTTTATTTATTTAGTTTTTTTTAGTTTTTTTTTGGGGGGGGGGGGGGGTTCTTTCCTTTCCTTTCATTTTCAACTTGTGACAACTCTCACTCATTGCACTTTATTATGAGAGGAGCAGTGTTGTCACCCTAGGCTGCTGTCCTGCCATAGACTACAGCTCACCTCGCCATCTCCTCATTTCCCCTACTGACCGCTAACAGCCAACCCCGGCTGTTAGCTGTTAAGGCCCCATGCACACGAGACGCAGGTGCAAACTCTGCTGAACACACGTTTTTAAACGCTGAAACCGGCGTTTAAATACGCGTGTTTTGCCGCGTTTATTGGCGTTTAGCAGCGTTTTACCGCGTTTGCGTTTATAAGCGTTTCATCATAAGACCCTCCCTAAGCTCAAAAAACTGTAAATTTTAACCATTTCAGCCAGTTTGTGAGACCAGAGTGATATCAGCAGCTGAGAGAGCAGCAGTGTACTTGTATTTAGCGTGTCACCTGCCACGTCACCTGGCCACGTTACCTGCCATGTCACCTAGCCACATCACCTGCCACAAGTTGTGGATTGTCCACTTGCCACATCACCTGCCACGTCACCTGGCCACGTCACCTGCCACAAGTTGTGGATTGTCCACTTGCCACGTCACCTGCCACGTCACCTGGCCACGTCACCTGCCACAAGTTGTGGATTGTCCACTTGCCACGTCACCTGGCCACGTTACCTGCCACGTCACACCTGCCACAAGTTGTGGATTGTCCATTAGCCACGTCACCTGGCCACGTCACCTGGCCACGTCACCTGGCCACGTCACCTGCCACAAGTTGTGGATTGTCCACTTGCCCCGTCACCTGGCCACGTTACCTGCCACGTCACCTGGCCATGTCACCTGCCACAAGCTGTGGATTGTCCGCAATGCGATGCAAGCAATTACAGTTTTCTTTTATATTTTTTAATAGTTTTTCATCATTTGGCATCATTTTTGAGATTTCCAATGTTAAAAAATAGGTCACCTTTAAAAACGCTTATAAACGCAAACGCGGAAAAACGCCGGTACCGCGTTTAGCAGCGTTTAGCGTCTGAAACGTGGAAAACTTTTGCGTCTGAACCCATTTTTTTGCTTCTGGAAAAACGAGGTTAAACGCAACTGCTTGTAAACGCCAAAAAACGAGAGTGTGTGCATGGACACATAGGATAACATTGAATGGGTTCAGGAGCAGTTGAAAAAAGCGTCCAACTGCCTCTGAACGCGCGTTTAACAGCAAATAACAGCGTCTCGTGTGCATGGGGCCTAAGATAGATTTGTTTCCTTTGCACAGGGCATCGGGCAAGGACACATTGCTCTACAAATACTAATGTTGTGTACATAGGCGTAGCGCACAAGGTGTGCCCAGGCACACCTAAATCACCCTGTACAGCACATATTCTCTCTACTGCCCTGGGCCCCCCCTTCCCCCACAGTGCTACTGGCTTCCTTCCTCTCCTCTCCCACCGGATGCTTCTGCGGGCACACACAGGGGGATGTTTTAGGATGAGTGGGGAAGGGGCCAGTAAATATGTGATTTACTGGCCCCTTCCCTTTCTGAGTGAACACAGTGAACGATCGGTAGCATGTTTTTGAGCTTTGTGGTGCACACCCTAATCCAATAGGGCTGTTCACACCTATCGTTGTGTAGATTGCTCCCTTTCTATATTGTAACTACAATACAATATCTTCTATAATGGTGGCAGTAAATGTTTAATAAACACCTGTTGATCCTGCCAGTTTTGGCTCTTTCTGAGACTTCAATGTAATAGGGCGACCACCAGCTTCCAGTGCTGCAGGAGTTTGTTCACCGTACAAGCAGCTGTGCTTTCATCCAATCCACTGCAGTCAATGCTTCTTGTTGGGCGTCTGACCGTTTAGCAGCTGAGACTGGGGCTTCCTTTTTTTTGTCCAAAATTCCACTTTAAATCTATTTTTTCCAGACTGAAGTTAGCAAAATTATTATGGTGACTCTTAACCTGCCTACTGTCCATTAATAAAACTACGCTCTTCCTTTCCAGTTAAAATAGAGCCAGACTTGGTTGAGGAAATCAGCGACACCGATGATTGTATAGAGGAGACCTCCTCCTCCTTTCAGGACTCGACAAATGGGTAAGAGGAAAGACTCAGACTAAGGCTCAAGTGCTGCATTTCTGAACCTTTTTGACATGGAGGAACCCTTTGGTGGTCAATGAGGAGGTGCCCAGTTACATTTGTGGTCTGTGGGAGAAGGATATATTCCTCTTATGTTGATGGTCAGTTGGAAAACAACCCTCTTACATTGTTGTTAGTGGGAAGAGGGTCCTAATATTGGTGGTCAGTGGAGGAAGAACCCCCTAACATGGTGATGAGTGGTAAAGGGACCCTCTTACATTAGTGGTCAGTGAGAATATGACAATCTTGCATTGGTGGTCATTGTGAAAAGGACCCTTTTACATTTGTGTTCAGTAGGAAATGGACCTTCTTACATTGATGGTCACTGAATGGAGGACCCTCTTATATTGGTAGTCGGTGAATGGAGAACCCTCTTCTATTGGTAGTCTGTGAATGGAGGGCCCTCTTATATTGGTAGTCAGTGAATAGAGGACCTACTTCTATTGGTAGTCAGTGAATGGAGGACCCTTTGATATTGGTGGTCAGTGAATGGAGAGCCCCCTTCTATTGGTGGTCAGTGAATGGAGGAACTTCTTATATTGGCGGTCAGTGAATGGAGGACCCTCTTCTAGTGGTAGTCAGTGAATGGAGGACCCTCTTCTATTGGTAGTCAGTGAATGGAGGATCCTCTTCTATTGGTAGTCAGTGAATGGAGGACCCTCTGATATTGGTGGTCAGTGAATGGAGAATCCTCTTCTATTAGTGGTCAGTAAATGGAGGACCCGCTTATATTGGTAGTCAGTGAACGGAGGACCCTCTTATATTGGTGGTCAGTGAATGGAGGACCCTTTTTCTGTTGGTAGTCAGTGAATGGAGGACCCTTTGATATTGGTGGTCAGGGAATGGAGAGCCCCCTTCTATTGGTGGTCAGGGAATGGAGAGCCCCCTTCTATTGGTGGTCAGTGAATGGAGGAACTTCTTATATTGGTGGTCAGTGAATGGAGGACCCTCTTCTATTGGTAGTCAGTGAATGGAGAACCCTCTTCTATTAGTGGTCAGTAAATTAAGGACCCGCTCATATTGGTGGTCAGTGAATGGAGGACCCTTTGATATTGGTGGTCAGGGAATGGAGAGCCCCCTTCTATTGGTGGTCAGTGAATGAAGGACCCTCTTCTATTGGTAGTCGGTGGATGGAGAGCCCCCTTCTATTGGTAGTCAGTCAGTGAATGGAGGACCCTCTTCTATTGGTAGTCGGGGGATGGAGGACCCTCTTCTATTGGTAGTCGGGGGATGGAGGACCCTCTTCTATTGGTAGTCGGTGGATGGAGGACCCTCTTCTATTGGTAGTCGGTGGATGGAGGACCCTCTTCTATTGGTAGTCGGTGGATGGAGGACCCTCTTCTATTGGTAGTCGGTGGATGGAGGACCCTCTTCTATTGGTAGTCGGTGGATGGAGGACCCTCTTCTATTGGTGGTCAGTGAATGGAGGAACTTCTTATCTTGGTGGTCAGTGAATGGAGGATCCTCTTCTATTGGTAGTCAGTGAATGGAGGAACTTCTTATCTTGGTGGTCAGTGAATGGAGGATCCTCTTCTATTGGTAGTCAGTGAATGGAGGACCCTCTGATATTGGTGGTCAGTGAATGGATAACCCTCTTCTAATGGTGGTCAGTGAAAAAATAACCCTTTTACAAAAATTAATCGGGACCAATATGTTCAATATTTTCAGCATACTTGGTGGTTTCTTTGGCACACTAGTGCGTTTTATCATTTTCAAATGATGTTCGATTTCTACCTAATTTTACTAAATTTTTTATTGTAAAATTTAAAGGATACATACAATTTTATATACCCCTAAAAAAAAAAAAAAAAAAAAAAAAAAAGCTCCTACCTGTTCCTCTATCCTATCCTTAAAAATACACACCTTCTGACCTGGTAGATGGTGTACATCACCTTCTTCTGTGTTCTGAGATATAATGTATGATAAGGAAGAGGTGTGGGGAGCCAGACCGCTGTTTTAGATAGTTGTTTCGGTAAGGGCTGGAGCTCTGAATAATGAAGGATATGCATTCTTGTAGACAGCTCTCCAAAGGGTGATGGGGTGATAGCCATAGGAAGGCCCATATCTCACCTAGACTAGTGTATGGTAAAAAAAAGCACCACAAATCTTTGTGTATAATCCAGAAACTAGATTTTATTGGGTGTAACGTTCAATTAAGCCCAGCGTGTTAGGAATTAGTGACGGAAGACCCCACTGAGCCCCTGAAATGTGCTGGGTTTATTGAACATTACTCCTAGTTGTATATAGTCCAAAAATGAAATGGGGCCAACGTTCAATTAAAGCCAATACGTTAGGAACTCTTGAAAGTAGACCTCGTTGAGCCCTGAAACGTTAGATTTGTTGAACATTACACCCAATAAAATCGAATATTTGGACTTTACAAAAACTTGTCTGGTCTTTTCCTCCCCACACAGCAGTCTAGGTGAGATATCTGCCTTCCTATGGCCGTGCAGCACTCTTCGAAGAGCTGCCTAGAAGCCCCCAAAACACGTTGGATATATTGAACGTTACTCCCAATGAATGTAAATTCTAGACTGATATTTTAGAATGTATGATTAATAAGAGGTGTGGGGCGCCAGGCTACTTTTAAAATATATATTTTTAAGAACGGGCTGGAGCCCTGGATATAGAAGCATATGCGTTCTTCAAGGCAGCTCTCCAAAGAGCAATGGCTGTAGGAAGGCTCATATCTTACGTAGACTGGTGTGTGGTGAGCAAAGCGCAGTTTGTGTACAGTCCAAAAATGTAACTGGGGTAATGTTCAATTAAAGCCAATGTATTAGAGAAAGACCTCTATAAGCCCCAAAACGCATTGGCTTTACTTAACATTACACCCAATAAAATAATTTTTTTAGAGTATACACAAACTTATCTGGTGCTTTCCTCACCAGATACCAGCCTACATGAGATATGAGCCTTCACTCTTCAACAAGCTGCCTAGAAGAACGTTCATACACACCGTTATCATAATGTATGACAAATATAAGGCATAATTCCTATATACAAATCTCATTGGCAATCTAATATCTCTTGGAATATCACATCCTATTTCCCTCCAGGTCACTGATGCAGCACAGTGGGACAGCTTCACCAGATCTTCGGAAAAGGAGAGTTCATCAGTGTGACTTCGATGGGTGCAATAAAGTATATACCAAGAGTTCTCATTTAAAGGCCCACCGGAGGATACACACAGGTATCTCATGTCACAGTGCTAAAGGAGGGTTAATAGTGCATATTAGATTGACTAGTGACCGTATAATAAATACAGGTGTGACTCCCAATGTCCAGTGCTATCTGTAGTTATCAGGCATGGTTGGCATCATGTAAGGATTGCAAAGGATCCTGTCTTTATGCAAGGTTATGTCCCCACTTGTCAAGTACCTGGTAAGGGACTGGAAAGACACGGTTGGCGTCTCGTGTTTCTCCAGCCCAAGCATGGGCGTCCGCTCCATAGGGCAGGGGGGGTCAATTTCCCCCCCCGCTGGAAGTCAGAGTGAAGACACACTTGCCCCCTGTGTTGCAATGGCCGCCGCGGCAGCCATGGACTTTTTATTCTAAGTCTGCAGACTGCTGCTGGCCTGGAGGCTGGGGCTGCTCTCAGTCTTTTCCGACTATCCGTCCCTCCCTCCTTACCCCCGGCCCGAGCATCGGATTGGCTCTGCCGCTCGGGCCTCTGCTTAAAATCACCGTGACCCTGACCCGGCTGTTCCGTGATTGGCTGCTGCCTCAGCCTGTGTAAATGTGCCTATGCCGATCTGGCCGGCGCGGCGCCGGCTCCTTCCACAGGTGCGTGGCGTGCAGTGGCCGAGGCAAGAGACTGAATACGCTGCCAATGCCTGCCCTATCACTGAAGAACTACAGGTAACAGCAGTGCCTGTGCCACGACACTGTGTACATCTTTTTGTATTGCAATACATCTGTGTTGTGGCTACAGTATACAGTATAGGGCTGTTTTCATCAAGATTAAAATATGGCCACAACAGATGTATTGCAATACATTGCAATATAGAAAGATGTACATTCTCTAGGCTATATTTATATGGGCATGGAGTGAAGCGGAATTATCCTCAAGAATGATGCCCCCCCCTGAAAAAAGTTCAGCGGACGCCCATGAGCCCAAGCCCTACTGAAGGTGGGACAGATGGTGCAGAGGGACAGGAGGAACACGAGTGTCGGCAGGTGTTAATAGCAGAACTACATGTAATGACCCAATATTCTTGTCTAGTGTTTTTTTAGTTGATATTAAAAATTCCTGCACCCCAAAATAATGCACCAAAACTATTGTGCTGGAAAGGAACACACAGAGGAATGGGTTCTTATCGGAATGGGTTGCACTTTCCACAGTACTACAATGAGGGATCTAAAGTAATTTTCATATTTTATTAAAGAAACCCTAGAAAGGGAAAGAATTGTGGGGCTTTAGACTTTGTAGGCACAATAATAAACTGAGTTTAGAAAAATATAACAAGATTTATTATAATAAATACATAGTTTGAATTCTAAAAGACCTTTACATGCAGAAAAAAAATATACATAAATACATTCAGATCAGTGCATTAGCTGTTTGGATAACCACACTATTAACGGGACCTTGGGAAGATAACTGTGGTCTTTCCATAGTAACAAAGTCCTGAAAGGTGGCTGAACACCAGCAGCAAAAGATTTGCAGGTTGCGTTGATCAGAAAAGGAGGCTTGACATGTTTCACGTGCGAACACGCCTCTTCAAAAGCATAGCATATTTAACTAGCAAAGGGAAAGAAAAATTAGAACAACAAATGAATATATACATAATATCGAAAAACAATGCACAAATAATGGGCTGACATTGAGAGTGTGTCAACATGGAGCAACCACGCGGGTCAGTAAAGCAACCGGTAAGAGACAGATCTGAACATCATGGGGGCATAGATAATATTATATTCAGAATATTGTAAAGTATCAGATTCAGTAGTAGCTAGGTGTAGGTAGATTTATGTAGATCTATAGGAACAGTGCCAAAAATACAGACTACCATAGATACCAGATCTATACCAGAGGGGAATTTTCTAGAGGAGGCCCTACATGTTGCTAGTAATAATAAAAACAGGCAATACTTACTGCAATATAAAGTAACCATGATTGGAAAAATAAGATAGAGGAACAGCGCCTGGTAAGCAGGATCAGGCAAAGGTTTTAAATATTGGCCGAACTGGTAAATGGTTGGAAAAGGAAAGAATAATGGCTGATCATGGATAAGGCTGCAACAAAAACAACACAGCAGCAGGTCATATAGATTTGCCACAGTGTGTGTGTGTATATATGTGTATATATATATATATATATATATATATATATATAATCATAAAATCAACTATCAACCTAAAACAGGCTGACGACCGCAGTGGCATATGCACCCGATAAACTCACCAAAGTAGCAGAAGCTCACAAGTTCAAACATTTTAATTAAAGAAACCCTGTCACCTTGCCCATTTAGGGTACAGTAATGGGGTCTGCTTAAATCCCACCCGAGCACTAAGTTATACTTGCCTTTACAGCTCTCCCCTGCCATTCCTTTGCCCATCACATACACTGCAAAATACCCAATGTTGGCTGATGTGCGTGCTTACAGGGTGCATGACACCACCCCATCCATTATATGACTGTTCATTGAGAGAAGGTCACATGCTCCTCTATACCTGGAAGCACATGGTATTTTGTGGAAGCAGGAGCAGCAGGGGAGCACTGTGTAGGTGAGCACTGTATATCTGGGCCTGAGCATGGGCTTTAAAAAAAAAACAACTTGTCACTTTGCTCCATATGGACAAGCCATGGGGTCTATTTAATGCTGGAAAAAAGGTTCTTGGGACATTTAATGATCCTTCTTTCTTGTTGCAGGGGAAAAACCCTATAAATGCACATGGGAAGGCTGCACATGGAAATTTGCCAGGTCCGACGAGCTCACCCGCCATTTCCGGAAACACACTGGTATCAAGCCCTTTATGTGCTCGGACTGTGACCGAACATTCTCCCGTTCAGATCACCTGGCACTTCACCGCAGAAGGCACATCATGATGTGACAAAGTTTCCCAGACGCGTGGCAACATGGACGTATTGAAGGAGACTTTTCACTTGAATCTTTTTATTTGACTGACGGATGGGATACCTTCTCACTTTATTATCCTTTCACCATTTGTCCAGTTTCATTTTTTCATCCAGTCCTTTCTAGTTTTGTTTTTCCAACACCTTCCTGGTTTTTAGTGTTGTTTTCAAATAACTTTATTCTGCTATATTTATCTTGACTGCTAAGAAGCCATCGAAAGCCATCAAAGCAAATTATAATAGATCTCCTTGCTCCAACGTGACATCTAAACCCAAGATCAAAAATGTAAAATAGTGCAGCTTACCAATCCTTAGATGTGGTGGCTTTTTTTTTTTTTTTTCAAGCTAAGGACGTTTTCAGCAACTAAAGAAATTTTCTGTTGATCATGACAGAACTGCAGTGTTCTTGTCATCTTCTGTGAGCAAAACTGAAAGCACAAACTTTCTTATCTTCCTTCTAAACCAGCCATTTTCAACCAGAGTTCCACCGAACCCTTAGGTTTCTCCAGAAGTTGCTAGAGGTTCCCTAAGCTGTGGCTAATTGGCCTCCCATTTGATGGTGTTTATATAATTCTGGGACCACCGCCACTTGGCTAAGCCAGCAGCAGTACACCAATGATGTCTTTAGATGTCTGTAAGGGGGGCTTCTGACCACCACTGTAAGAGTTGCATTCTCCCTATTGATCATCAATGTAAGGGCATTTTTCCAATTCGCCCCACAGAATTGGTTTGAGCAGGGGTTCCCAGAGACCTAAGATGGATTCAGGGGTTCCTATATGGCAGGGGTCTCCACACTTTATAAACAAAGGGCCAGATTACTGTCCTTCAGACCTTAGGTCGTCTATTGCCAGTGAGAGTAGAAAATGCCTCAGCATTAGTCGGAGTAGACAGGGTTGAGAAAGGCTGTTTTAAACTTTCTTCTGTCAACTACCAATTCCTCTGCTCCTCATGTGGTGGAGATGAAGAGAAGAAGATATGTTTGTAGTCCAATTCAAGAAAGCAGCCCAAGGTGACAACCATGCATCCCTCCATAGATACAGTAGAGTAAGTGAGCATAGCCACCCAAGGACAGTGGGTGTGTTACTGGGAGGAACACCGGGTAAAATAAAAGCAAAAAAAGCTAGAACCAATGCAGCCAGCACATCTAAAAACAGGTAGGCTGCAATAGATCACTAGTTTGTTTTTGGGTTTGGATGCTCCTTAGGTTTGTAAGGGAAAGGCCACAGCTTTTTTGAAATGGTGCACATAATTTTCAACATTATAGATATTACCTAAACCTGGGCCAGTCATATTTATACTGTGAACACGCCACAACAGCAACACAACCTAGCAGAAATGCCTGTCCTTACCATGAGGGCCAGATAGGCATCAGACTGCTCCATATCCTATTTGAGGGCTTACATCAGTAGAGAAACCCATTGTGGTCTGACATTGCTATGGTTTTCTTCACTGATGTTTGCCCTCAAGTAGGATATGGAGTAGTCCGATGCCTATCTGGCCCTCATGGTAAGGACAGGCATTTTGGCAAGGCCATATTGCTGTTGAGTAGAGAAACCCATGGCAATGTCAAACCACCAATAAAGCTGTGATAACCATCATCTGATGAATGACTGATGGGCGGGTAACTCTTCAGACAGATGGCAAACCTTTAAGGCCAGTGATTAACTTCAGCAGAATACTAAATAGAGTCCATGCCCAACCCCAAAATTCATTATTAAAATAGCCCATCTGGCCTGCACCAGATATAAACTTGATTCCTAGGTGCATCCCTTTAAGGTGCCAAGTTTCTATTAGTCAAGACTCCTTTTCACTAAGGCTCAAGGGGGCCTTCATGACATTCTTTGTTTCTCGTTTTTGTCTACTCTCTATGATCTGACTTCTGTAGTTACCACTCACACTAGCACAAAAAAGCACAGTATTGAAGAGTCCTTTCCTATTCCACCAGCATCTTGGTTTCTTCCACACCTCCAAAAGTGCCACTTTCTTTGGCCTTAGGATATTCTAAAGGGAAGGAAACCGGACAATGAGTGTTTCTAGTTCCATGGCTATGTCCATTATGGTGGATGTTTACCTATCTTGACAGTTCTCCAAGGGATTTCTCATCGGAGAGTAGGTACACCTGTGGTGGACATGTTGCAATATATAGGTAATGCAAGTACTATATAAGAAAAAGCCACTGTTTTAGGGTCACTTTAATTAAAATTGGGTTAATCTTTTATTTAAAATGTTAATAATTTTTGATTTCTATTTTAATTTTAACTATGTAACCTTTATTTTATTTTGTGTGTTTTTAGCTTTCAAAATGCCAGTGTATACAGATGTGTATATACATTTTGTAGAAATATATATATATTTACATATATATATTTATTATACACATACATTATCTTGGGTGGATAGAAGGCCTGGAGGGATTAAATGCACACAATCCTGGCTAGCGGGAGTTGGTCATATTCAACTGACCTTGTTCTCTAATTTTGAGGACGCTTCACCTCGCATCTTCAGTCCTAATAAGTTTAAGAAACATACCTAAGAATTTATATATAACCACATGGGTAACATTTATCCAGGCACCATGGAGTGTGTCAAGGCAGATGCTGATTGTTCAGAACGTGAATTCACCCAATCCTGTTCTCTTTGTCCAGAGGTCTCCAAACTTTCCAAACAAAGGGCCAGCCCTTTAGTTTTTAGGAGGGGGCAGACGGTGGCCAGTGGGATTAGAAAATTCCCCAATAAAAAATGCCCCATCTTTGGTTTTAGTAGGAGGAATAGTGCCCCATCATTAGTTTTAGTAGGAGGAATGGTGCCCCGTCATTGGTTTTTAGTAGGAGGTATAGTGCCCCATCACTGGTTTTAGTGGGAAGAATAGTGCCCCACCATTGGTTTTAGTGGGAGAAATAGTGCCCGTCATTAGTTTTAGTGGGAGGAATAGTGCACCGTCATTGGTTTTAGTGGGAGGAATAGTGCCCCATCATTGGTTTTAGTGGGAGGAATAGTGCCCCATCATTGGTTTCAGTGGGAGGAATAGTGCCCCAATGTTGGTTTTTAGGGGAAGACTAGTACCCCATAATTGGTATCTGTGGTGCGACTAGTGTCCCATCATTGGTTTTAGTGGGAGGACTAGTGCCCTATTACTGGTTTTAGTGGGAGGAATAGTGCCCCATAATTGGTTTTAGTGGGAGAAATAGTGCAAAGATTGTGATATAAGTGGGAGGAATGGTGCCTCAGTGTTTTGGTATTTAGGGGTGGAATAGTGCCCCATAATTGGTATCTGTGTGTGTGTTTTGGGGGGGGTAGTGTCCCATCATTGTTTTTAGTAGGAGGAATAGTGCTCCATTGTTGGCATCAGTGGGAGGAATAGTGCCCCATCATTCGTTTTAGTGCGAGGAATAGTGTTCCATCATTGGTATCAGTGGGAGCTATAGTGTCCCATCATTGGTGTCAGTGGGGGGAAAGAGTGTTCCATCATTGCTATCAGTGGGATGAATAGTACTCCATCATTGGTATCAGTAGGAGGAATAGTGTTCCATCATTGGTATCAGTGGGAGGAATAGTGTCCCAAAATTAGTTTTAGTGGTAGGAATGGTCCTGCGTTGTTGGTATTTAAGAGAACAACCATGCTCCATCATTGGTGCTTGTAGGAAAAATAGTGCTCCATAATTGGTGTCTGTAGGAGGCATGGTACCCCATCATTGATGTCAGTGGATGGCATGGTGCCTCAAGGGCCCCATCAGTGTCCCATCATTGATATTAGTGGGAGTAATAGTGCCACATTGTTGATGTCACTTGAGGGAATTATTCCCCACTGTTGGTGTCAGTGTTAGGAATAGTGCCCCAAGGGCTGGATAAAGGCAAGCAAAGGGCCACAGTTTGGAGACCACTGCCCTTGGGTATAGATACGCTTTAAGGTGTTGAAAGAGTCCTGACTTAGAGTTCTACCTCCTAAGTTGGCCTATGCATTGTTTGCGCTGTTGTTATATCTCCCCAATGTAAAGGTCTTTCCGTTTCTTATTACACTGGACTGCCTATACCACGTTACTTTGAATATGTTGACTAACTACTACTAGCTACACCATGACCTGATGAATGGAGAACCTTCAAAGACGCCCATGATTTATATCAATGAAGACCATGGAAGTATTAGGTGTGAACCTCTGAGCTGCTCCACCCATGTGTGCATGTATCTATGTAATTATATATAGAACAGTGTTCGTGTACACATGTTTTTACCACTTTTGATTTTTATTCTGCCAAAACAGAGTGAAATTTTAAGGCTGCCACATACCTGTCCTCCGGAAAAAAAAAAACAGCAGACCAATTATGTGCAAAAGAGGATTTGAATCAAGTCCATTCCTTTTCACCCTGCCGTTCTCTTCTGTATGTCTGTTCTCAAGAACATTTTTTCTCTTCTGTATGTCTGTTCTCAAGAACATTTTTTTTTTGGGGAAGAACCTTGAGAAGTCTATTTAACAGAAAAAAAGAGACAATATTGCGGAACACTTTGCTGTGACGTCGCTCTGCCATCGTTGTAATGGAAGGAATCGTTCTAATTAAATAATTAATTGTTATTGAAGAGTCAATGACGAGGCTTTCGTCATTGTCTGAAAACGTATTTTATAGATTAAACAAGGACGTGAACCTGAGAACCGAGAGTGTGTTTTTGTGCGTTGATGTATCATGCCGTGGGTAACCTTGAAAATATTCCTTCCTTCACGGCTCCCAAATATCGTCACACAAGGAAAACTGACTTTAATTGTATATATTGCTATCAATGTTTCCGCAGAACGTCATTTGCATTGATCCCTACACTCCCTTCTACTGTCCAACACATACACAGTAGGGTTAGTTTGAGTGGAAACCAGTTACCTTACCAGAATGTTTTTGGATTGTGTTAAAAGACAATGGCTCTTGGAGAAAATCCATGCCAACACGTAGATGTGACATTTTCTTCCTATTACTCACATATGCTAAACATTTTTCCACTATGTCCTTTGAAGGCACGCTCAAGTGAGAGACCTCCCACCTGCAGGGAAAGGAAACTGTGAGAAATCAAATTAATTTTTAGAATATTCAAAAGACTCCTTGGGGTTTTCTGTCCCTTGTAAAATTAAAAGGGAGTTTTGGCATGGGGGAACTCCGGTGGAGTCTCTGACTCCCTCTATTTTTCCCTTTGAGGTCACCTCTCTGTGCTGGTTTCCTTATTCACCCTGGGTGGTGATGGCCATTGGGAGAGAGGGGATCCATCCCTTTTTTCTATCTAGGTCCTCTCCATGCTAGTTCCCTTATTCATCCTGGGTGGTGATAGCCATGAAGGTGAAGGGGAATCTAATATTTTCCCTTGTAGGTCACCTCTTCATGCTGGTTTCCTTATTCATGCTACGTGGTGATGGCCATAGGGAGAGCAGGGCCTCTATCGTCTTCTATTCTAGGTCACCTCTTCGTGCTGGTTTCCTTATTCATGCTACGAGGTGATGGCCATGGGGAGAGGGGGGCCTCTATCCACTTCTATTCTAGGTCACCTCTCCATCCTGGTTCTCTTATTCACCTTGGGTGGTGATGGCCATAGGGGGAGAGGGGATCTATCGTTTTTCCTTCTAGGTCACCTCTCTATGCTGGTTTCCCTATTCATACTGCATGGTGACGGCCATGGGGGAAAGGGGGGCTCTATCATCTTGTCTCCTAGGTCACCTTTTCATGCTGGTTCCCTTATTCACCTTGGGTGGTGATGGCCAAGGGGGTAGGGGAATCACAATCTATCCTTTTCCCTTCCATGTCATCTCTCCATGCTGGTTTCCTTATTTATGCTACGTAGTGATGGCCATGGGGGGAGGGGGGCTCTATCATATTGTCTCCTAGGTCACCTTTCCATGCTGATTCCCTTATTCACCTTGGGTGGAGATGGTAGAGGGGTCTATCCTTTTCCCTTCAAGGTCACCTCTTCATGCTGGTTTCCTCATTTATATTGCGTTGTGATGGCCATGCGGGGAGGGGGGCATTATCCTCTTCTAGGTCACTGCTCCATGCTGGTTCAATCATTCACCCTGGGTGATGATGGCCAAGGTAGGAGGGGGGGATCTATGCTTTTTCCTTCTAGATAACCTCTCTGTGCTGGTTCCTTTATTTGGCTGGGCAGTGATGGCCATGAGGGGGAAGGGATATCTATAATTTCTCCTTCTAGGTAACTTCTCCTTCCTAGTTCCTGTATTCATCCTGGGTGGTGATGGCCATAGGGGGATGTGGGAATCTACACTTTTCCCTTCAAGGTCACCTCTCAATGCTGGTTCCCTTATTCAACCTGGGTGTTGATGGCCATGGAAGGGGGACGAGGAGGATCTATTATTTTCCCTTCTATGTCACTTCTCCACGCTGGTTCCCTTATTCACCCTAGGTGGTGATGGTCTTGGGTGGATGGGGGGGAAATATATGCTTGGTTGCAACAAGGAGGGTTAAGCTGGCTAAACATTATACCACCTGGTTGCACAATTTCCTGTAGACCTACTAATAACCGTATAATAACAGAAAAAGTGCAAGTGGGTAGAAATTGATTGTATTGTATAGTTTTATCCTCATATTACATAGTTTTGGTAATTGTGAATGAGATTGTAGTGTACAGGGATTGTCTAATCAGATTGTAGTGTATATGGCAACCCTGCCAAGGAAGAGTCAAGGACACGCCCCCTGGTGCTATGTCATCAAGCTGCTCTGGGCACATAGTAGAATGCTCTCCCCTTACCTGCCTTTAATTTCTGGCTCCTCGCAGGGAGGGAGAGGCACACTGCACCACAAGCCTGTACCCTCTTGTGTGAGGAGGTTGAGTGGTGTTAGTTTTCGGGCCTGCCTGCGGCTGGAGTTAAATCCTCCTGAGGATGATTCTCACCTCTACCTTGAATAGATGCAAGTCCTTATTTTTCCCCAGTAATGTAACTGTCCACACCAACTGAAAGTCCAACTTCTATATTTATTTCTCATGGATAATAAATAGTCTCTTTAACAGCAGACAGGTTGGAACAAGACACAGGACAGCTTAAGTGGGAAGAGGTCCAGGCACAAACTCAAATGATTTCTTCAGACTGATTTAGGTTTCACAAACTGTTTTGGCGCACGATCTCTGTCACAGACCGTGAGGTTGGTCTCTGCCACAGACCGGGTGAAAAAAAGTCACTGCCACTGACTTGGAGAACGGGTCACTGCCACTGACCTGGTGAATAGGGTCTTGCCCTATGAAGTCACTGCCACTGACTTAAAGCGAGTAGGTTCACTGCCACTGACCTGGTGAACTTCCTTCTTAAAGTATTGGCCCATGTCAAGGAGAAAACATCCCTCCGGAGAGTTACCAGAGGCCCTCACCGTCACCACGACTCTGCGCTGGGTCTTCGGAAAGGGTTACCTCCCTGGCCTCCTCATCTCAGATACGGGTCCCCTCGCAAGGTGGCACCCTGGGAGCTCTCGATCCCTAGCGGACCCCAGCTGAAGGTTGCTGGGCCCCGGGCCTTCCAAATTAGTACCTCACCCCAGACTGAAGGTGTCTGGGATGGAACAGGAACCAGGCCTCCGGGCCTAGGGCACCCGGAGATAACACGCACACCCACCCAGGCTGAAGGTGCCTGGGCGCGGCCGAACCCCAATGGAAGATGGCCGTCCCCTTTTATACCCTCTCCCGACAGGCACGGCAGGTTCTCCGCCCCGCCGTACTACTGCCGAGAGGGGACAAAAAAGGCACAGCCTTGTATCGGTGGTTCAACCCTGGCCTACGGCAACAGCGCCACCTGTGGGCCACAGGGAACTGCACACCAACACTATCTCCCATGAACAGAAATGGTCCATTAACCCTAACAATCAGTGTGTCTGAGCCTAATTACCACTCAGACACTTCCCCTAAATTGAACACCCCGCTACATATATTACATAAAAATAAAAAAAAAGATTGTGGAGGGGGAGTGTTCTAACAAGGGTAGCAGGAATTGGGGACCCCACCTGGAGTTGGGGTTTGTACTCTACAAACCAATCTCAGGACTAGGGGTATAATAGTCATGTTCTTTGGACCATCTAGAGGAGGGGTCTTCAAACTTTTCAGTACGAGGGTCCCATTGTATATTTTACAAATCTTTGTGGACTGAAAAAAAAAAGATTACTTTTAGAATTTAATGAGTTCTCCTTTACATCAGCGACCCCCCCTTACTTTACCGTCCCTATCAGAGTTCCCCTTACTTTACAGTTCCCCCTTACATCAGGGTCCCTATTGGATTCCACCTTTATATCGGGGTCCCCATCAAAGGCCCGCCTTACATGAGGCATATCATCAGAGTCCTCCCTTACATCAGGGTCCCCATCAGAGTCTTCTTACAGTGGGTGGCCATCAGAACTCCTCTTACATTAAGTCAAGGCAGAGACTATAGACCAGTGATGGCGAACCTTGGAACTCCAGATGTTTTGGAACTACATTTCCCATAATGCTCATGCACTCTGCAGTGTAGTGTAGCATCATGGAAAATGTAGTTCAAAAACATCTGGAGATCCAAGGTTCGCCATCACTGCCATAGACAATCATCAGTCCTCTTACATCAGGGTCCCTGGCCGAGCCCCTCCCCCTTATATCAGGGTCCCAATTAGAGTCCCCCTTACATCAGGGTTCCTATCAGAGTCTCCTTTACATCAGGTCAAAGCAAAAGCCATAGACAGCCACTTCTGATCTGAATCCTCAATCTGGGCACAAGGATCGGCCACTGACCCTAGCTGTGGGCCCTAAAAAATCTTGTAGTGGCCCATGGGCTGTAGTTTGGAGACCCCTGATCTGGAGAGTCTACCCGCTCATGAAGGACTATACCCAGGGGCATACATACAGGGGTCACTATTGCGACCCGGCCCCATGCTCCAAGGGGTCTGTGCGGCCCCCCTGTACACTTGGATAGGGGGGCGGTGGCATGTAGAGGAACTAATCCCCCCCATGTAGCCGCTGAATGCCCACTTCTCCTCCTCCCGCAGACATTCAGCAGCATCAGGAGGGAAATGGAGGGCATCTGTTCCTCTACATGCCATTCCCGCCGCCTCCCAGTCCCTGTCCTCCAGCCCTGGGCTCCTGTGTCCTTCCCAACCCCCCCCCCCCCTCCGCAGTACTTCCGGGTTTCCTCCTCCCGCTGGCTGCTGTGGGGATCTGTCACGATGGAGAGTGGGGAAGGGGCCGGTAAATCTGTCATTTAGAGTTTGTCTCAAAAGTGAGACATCAGGGGTCTGTTTAGAACAGTGGTTCTCAACCTCAGTCCTCAAGTACCCCCAACGGGCCATGTTTTTGGAACTTCCCTTGGATAAAATAGTTCTTATTAATACCATGTCATTGATAGTGATATTGATTTAAAGCAGCTGTGCAAAGTAAAGGACCCCTGATATTTCACCAAAGCCCCCCGGGGGAGGGTCCTAAAAAATATGTAAAAAATATTTTTATAAAATTGTAAATAAAAAATAATTTAAAATTAAATAATTAATAATAATATATTTTTTTAATTATTAATTAAATAAATAAAATAAAACAGCAAAAATAATTAAACTACCATCACCAGAACTACCGGGGTTGCAAATTTTGTACTTGCAACTGAGCTCTGGCGTTCCGCCACCATGGGGGACCCCAAGACAGCAGGAAGGTGGTCTGCTGCAGGACCGTAATAAAGGACCCCATAATGGGAGTAAAAGGCCCGGGATCAGTTGGAAGGGGCCAGGGGGGGGGGGGCCTTCATGGTTTCTTGCACCAGGGTCCTGAAGGTTCTAGTTATGCCCCTGACTATACCAGCTCTGCTATCACTGAAGAATAATGTTTTTCCGGGACCAGCTCCAGCTGTGCCAAATCTACAATGTTGAAGACTGCTCATTCACACTAGAGCTGCACGATTAATCGTTAAAGAAAGATCGCGATTCTACCCCCCTTACGAATTTAACACAGCATTTCCCGATTTAATGCAGAGAGTTCTCTGCTTACAGCTGACGGCTGTAAAAAAAAACAAAAAAAAAACAGGCAGCCTGCCAAGTTTAGCTTAGGCGGAGATAAGGAGAAACATTGTAACAATTTAGATCAAAGGAATGAACTTTGGTCTGTAAATGAGGCCCGTTTAACCACTTAAAGACTAAACCTTTTTCTGACACTTGTTGCTTACAAATGAAAAAAAGTATTTTTTGCTAGAAAATTACTTAGAACCCCCAAACATTATATATTTTTTTAGCAGAGACCCTAGAGAATAAAATGGTGGTTGTTGCAATATTTTATGTGTAGCAAAGTCCCGGGGGCCCCTGAGGCCTAATGGTGACCTCCAGAGTTAGGGACAGCTGACATCCTTCTGTGTAGAGTGGGTTACAAGGCATGGTGGGTGTACTGTAAGATGAAATGGTGGGCGCCAGACACTTTTTGAATGTAAGGAGATTGATTGATTGAGAACTGGGGGAGAGAGGGTTAGGGCCAGGACGCCCTTAAGTAGATGCAATGATAATTGGCAGACTCCGAGACTTCTTTAGGTAGACAGCTATACAGGTGAAGGCCTCCAGCCAGACACCACTTCTGTATAGGTAGTTACCGCTGTCTCCTATGGCAACAATCTTGTAGCTGTTACCAACGGTAGTTGTAGTCAACTATTGGCAACACAAACAGTTCTCCGCTTACTCCACAGTTGCTCACTGTGCATCTTCACTCAACAAACTCCCAGTCTTTCACTAGACTTCGGATCCAATAGCCACCGGATCCCCTGAGCTCTTTCACTGTTAGTACTCAGTATCTTCCTCAAGCGTCACCCCCGCTTCCCTGCTGGGTCCCTGGTTTGGCACTCACAGATACTCTTCAAGCGTCACCCCTGCGGACACGTTAGGTCCCTGGCTTGGCACCCACTGATGCTCCACAAGCGTCACCTCCGCTGGCCCGCTGGGCAGTAGTGTATTTAGGTTTTGTGCTGCCCTAGGCCTGACTAAACTCGTGCACCCCCTAATTTAAATATGACCCACCACTTCCTGTCAAGGCCACACCCCAGTCAATTTTCGAGTGGGGACACTAGTTCTTAGGGTCGGGGGGCATTGGATTACCTTAATTTGCATAGATTTCCTCTCACTTCCTGTTTGGACTATGGGGCAGGAAGTGAAGGGAAATCTCTGCAATGGGACAGGGATGGTAAAAAATAAACTGACCGGGGCTATAATCTTCCCTTACTCTATCCAAAATGAAAAAAAAAAGTGTTGCCTATAGTTCTACTTTAACCACTTGTCCCCCGCCCACTGTCAATAGACGGCGGGCGGAGGATACTCTCGTTCTAGGAGGACGTCATATGACGTCCTCCCTTTAAAACGAGCTAGGAGGCGCGCGCCCGCCGCGTTCACAAGGCCCCGGTGCGCGTGCCCGGCGGCCGCGATTGCCCGGGAAACGAGCAGGAAAGTGGATCTCTGTGTGTAAACACAGAGATCCACGTCCTGTGAGGGAGAGGGGACCGATGCTGTGTCCTTTGTACATTAGGGACACAGATCGGTCACCTCCCCCAGTCAGTCCCCTCCCCCTACAGTAAGAACACTTTGAGGGAACATATTTAACCCCTTCCCGCCCCCTAGTGGTTAACCCCTTCCCTGCCAATCACATTTATACAGTAATCAATGCATTTTTATAGCAGGGATCGCTGTATAAATGTGAATGGTCCCAAAAATGTGTCAAAAGTATCCGATGTGTCCGCCGCAATATCGCAGTCACAATAAAAAAATCGCAGATCGCCCTGCTATTACTAATAAAAAAATAAAAATGCTATAAATCTATCCCCTATTTTGTAGACGCTATAACTTTTGCGCAAACCAATCAATACGCGCTTATTGCGATTTTTTTTTTTTTTACCAAAAATATGTAGAAGAATACGTATCGGCCTAAACTGAGGAAAATGTTATTTAAAAAAAAAAATGGGTATTTATTATAGCAAAAAGTAAAAAATTGTGTTTTTTTTCCAAACTGGACGCTCTTCTTTTGTTTATAGTGCAAAAAATAAAAACCGTAGAGGTGATCAAATACCACCAAAAGAAAGCTCTATTTGTGGGGAAAAAAGGACGCAAATTTCGTTTGGGAGCCACGTCGCACGACCGCGCAATTGTCATTCAAAATGTGACAGCGCTGAAAGCTGAAAAATGGCTTGGGCAGGAAGGGGGTTTTCGTGCACGGTAGGGAAGTGGTTAAGCACAAATTTCTGATAATTTTATGGAGAGGACTAAGAAGATATAACCATGCCAATGGTGCAGCAGAAAACATATAGCACAATGAGGAAGGTTTGTGGTCCAGGATGATAGGACATTCAAAATTAGAAGCAGCTTGCGTTACACTAACAGGCGGGGACTCTTTCCGTGTTGCCCCCCTGCAAAGTGCTGCCCTAGGCCTGGGCCTTGTTGGCCTAGGCCAGGATACAGCGTTGCCACTGAGTCCCTGACTTGGCACTTGCTGAAGTTTTCCCATTTCTTCACCGTCCCCGGCTAGGGTTGACACTTTTTCTTCAAGCCAAACCTGAACACTTTAGCGGCGCACAGCAAAAAAATAGTTTTTTAACATACTCTATAGGATTGTAAAAGACCTGGGACACTTTTGGAAACTCCAAAGAGAATAGTAATGTGGCGTAGATAGTGCCCCCTTGCCCTCCTATCTGGCATTGTTCTGAGCTACATTCCTGTCTGAATATTGTGTCCGAATTTCAGGTGGACTGAAACCCGGACACATGATTCAAAACCCGAACTGTCCGGGGGAATCCCGGACAGGTGGCAACCCTGTCTCCGGCTGGTGAGAAGACTGCTCAGGTACTGACTTCAGCTTACTCACAGTGATCTCCTCTAACAAGGTGGATGGTCCCTTAGTGGCGACAGCTTCCCCTCTACCTCTACCTAGTGACAGAAGAGAAAGAGTGCAACAAGTCCAGATTTAGAGAGGAATCATTTGATCTCTTAACAATTGGCCAAGGTAACTATCACCTGGCAACTAAATTTGATCGCAACCCTTCCTAAATATCAGGGTGCTACATATGTCACGCGGTATTTGCGCAGCGATCTTTTAAGTGCAGTTTTTGGGGAAAAATACACTTTACTGTTTTTTTTTTTTAAAGTCATTAAAGTTAACCCATTTTTTTTGTATAATATGAAAGATGATGTTACGCCGGGAGAATCGTGATCTTTATTCTACGCAAAGAAATTGTGATTCTCATTTTGGCCAGAATCGTGCAGCTCTAATTCACACTCTTCATTATTTCTTTGTTCTCTATTTTTTGCTTTCGTTTTCTAGAAGACAAATAAACAGTATCTACATTCGTGGACTATTATAGAAATGTTTATGGCTGCAATATAATATTGCAATAAGAAAAAAGTAGCGGTGTCCACCAATACCAGACGAGGAGTGTGCTGTCACAAGTAGCCAACCTTACTAGCTGTGTTTTGATGTATTGTACCCCCCACCCTCCTTTTCTTCTCTATAGCCCCTAGTGACACTTAACCTCACCAATGTTGCTAGGTTAGTTTAGTTCCTGTCTATTCAGAATAACAGGCTTTGGGAGACCATTGTCTTTTTTTAGCTGCTAGAAAACTAGAAAAACATCCTTTGTATGCGACAAACCGGATTGACCATTTTGCGTCTGGAGCAATTTTTAAAACTTTTTTTTCACACACCATAAAATCTACACATTTTTTTTCTAGAAAACCCCCAAACCTATATTTTCTGAATGTAGAGGTCCTGTAGAATAAAATGGTGGCAGTCACATCTTTTTTTTTTATGTTGCACAATATTGATCAATCTATGTTTTCAGGAAAAATGCACTAAAAATAAAGGGGTTGTATTCCTATGCATTAAGGTGAAAAAAAACTTCTGACAGTGACCGGTTATCAGTTTAGAATTAGCAGGGAATGATGACCCTAGAATTACTGCTCTCACTCCAGCATGAGTGGTGATACCCAACATACAGTACACTATATTGTCAAAAGTATTGGGACACCTGCCTTTATACGCACATGAACTTTAATAGCATCCCAGTCTTATGCTGGCCATACATAGATTCCTCCATCTACGCTGAACTGTGTGGATGGAAGAATCTCCCACTGGCTCAGGCTTTCATATCTTGCTAGTTGGCCCCGTTGGCTCTCAGAATACCTGAACATTCTGATTGGGTGCAGGCATTGTTTAGGTTGAGAACCAGCGGGGCCGACTAGCAAGATATGGAAGCTTGGGCCAGTGGGAGATTCTTCCATCCACACAGTTCAGCGTAGATGGAGGAATCTGTTCCACTTTTTCCATCTAACCATAGAAAATCTGCAAATAATCTATAGGTGTATGGCCAGCATTAGGCTCGATTCACACCTATGCATGTTGCTTTTGAGCGTTTCTGCAGTGCTTTTTGCGGTGCCTGGTTTTACCGCGATTTGCATTTTTTTACACTGTATATAGCTGGTTGCTAAGGAGGGGGCAGGGAAGCCAGCCGCCGCGTCCTTAACAACTGATGAGTCATAAGTTGTCAGCGGGCTTCCCGCTGAATGTAAAAAAAAAAGAATTGCCGGCTAAAAAAAAAAAATCGAGAAAAAAAAACAGCGTGGGGTCCCCCCCCCAGGTCCATTCCAGGCCCTTGGGTCCCGCTGATTTGTCGGCGCGGGATGTCCTGCATTACTTAAATAACTGCCCGGGCATGGCAATCGGATTACGTCATCCTGTGGCCACGCCCCCTTGTGATGTCACGGACCCATCATGCCCCGGGCGGTGACGTCACAAGGGGCCGTGGCCTCCATATGACGCAATCCGATTGCCACGCCCCGCCGGTATTTAAGTAATGCAGGACATCGGCGCAGACAGATCAGCGGGACACAGCATCGGAGGAGGAGCGGCGGAGGGAGCGGCGGCAGAGGAAGAAGAACACCGGACAAAGAACAGAGAAGAACAGCGGAAGAAGAAGCATGGAGAGGAGAAGACCGGAGGATGAAGATGTGGGAGAAGATAGAGGAAGAAGTGGAGAAGAAGATTTTTAATAAAAGACTTGTCAAAAACAGTTTACTGTATTTATTAACACTACACTACTTTTTTTTTTGTGAATGGGTAGGGGTACAATGTACCCCATACTCATTCACATAGGGGGTGGGCGGGATCTGGGGGCCCCCTTGTTAAAGGCGGCTTCCGGATTCCGATTAAGCCACCTGCCCGCAGACCCCGACAACCACCGGGCAAGGGTCATCGGGAAGAGGCCCTTGTCCCGATCAACATGGGGGCAAGGTGCTTTGGGGTGGGGGGGCGCAGAGCCCCCTTCCCCAAAGCACCCATCCCCCCATGTTGAGGGCATGCGGCCTGGTATGGTTCAGGAGGGGGGGGGGCGCTCGCTCGTCCCCTCCCTTTCCTGACCTGCCGAGCTGCATGCTCGGATAAGGGTCTGGTATGGATTTGGGGGGACCCCCACGCCATTTTTTTTTATTTTGCTGTGGGGGGGTCCCCTCCAAATCCATACTAGACCCAAGAGCCTGGTATGGACCTGGGGGGGGGGGGGGGGAAACCCACGCTGTCTTTTTTCTCGTTTTTTTTTTTAGCTGGCATTTTTTTTTTCAGCGGGAAGCCCGCTGACAACTGATGACTCATCGGTTGTTAAGGACGCAGCGGCCGGCTTCCCAGGCCCCTCCTTAGCAACCAGCTATATACAGTTTAAAAAAAAAATGAAAAAAAACGGAAATCGTGGCAAAATCGCGGTACTTGCGTTTTGGATGCGGGTCCATTGAATTCTATTACATGCAAAACGCTGCTTTTTGTGGGAAAAAAAGTCCCTGACTCTTTCCAAAAAGGGATTAAGCTGGATACACACTATACAATTTTCCTTAGATTTTTTCCTAGATTTACCAAAACCATATAATATGAGGTCAAATCTTAAAGCCTCGTACACACGATCGGATATCCTATGGATTCTAATCCGATGGTTTTGTCCATCGGAAATCCGATGAAGCTGACTTCCATCAGTCTTGCCTACACACCATCAGTCAAAAAAACGACCGTTCCAAACGCGGTGACGTAAAATACTCCGATGAGCCGAGAAAAATGAAGTTCAATGCTTCTGAGCATGCGTCGACTTGATTCTGAGCATGCGTGGGTTTTTTATCCGATGGACTTGCCCATAGACGATCAGAGTTTTCGATCGGTTTTTTATCCATCAGAAAAATTTAAAACATGTTCTATTTTTTAAAACCGATGGAAAAAAGACCGATGGGTCCCATACACGATCGGTTTGTCCGATGAAAACAATCCATCGGACGGTTTTCATCGGTTAAACCGATCGTGTGTACAGGGCTTTAGAGTTTCAATTGGTATGCAATCAGGCAGGCCCTTGCACTACATGGTTTTGGTAAATCTAAAGGAAATCAGACAACAAAAGTTGTATAGTGTGTATGTGGTCTTAAGCCCCGTACACACGGTCGGACTTTTGGCCAACAAACTTCATTTTGAGCAAGTTGGACCAACAATCTGACCGTGTGTACGCTCCATCGGACAAACTTTTTTTATTTTTTTTGTGTTTTCATCGGACAAAAGTTGGGTCTGCAAACGGACAAACTTTTGGCCAACAAGCAAAGTCCGACCGTGTGTACAGAAAACCATTGGACTTTTGTCCGATGGACAAAACAAATAATGTTAAAATCAACCAACAATAGCAGAAGTTGGCCAAAGGGTGGCGGTAAAGAGCAGAAAAAACACGTGATGTTGCAAAAAGTTTTGGGAAAGTTTGCAGAAAAGTCCTGTGGTGTGTATGCTATGGGTGTTCCCGACCAACTCCGTTCGGACAAAAATCCAGGGAAAAGTCAGATGGAAGTCCGACCGACCGTGTGTATGGGGCTTTAGACTGTAGGGTTCAGTATTGAGTTGGCCCCCTCTTTGCAGCTATAACAGCTTCAACTCTTCTGGGAAGGCTGTCCACAAGGTTTAGGAGGGTGTCTATGGGAATGTTTGACCATTCTTCCAGAAGTGCATTTGTGAGGTCAGACACTGATGTTGGACGAGAAGGCCTGGCTCACAGTCTCCACTCCAATTCATCCCAAAGGTGTTCTATCGGGTTGAGATCAGGACTCTGTGCAGGCCAGTCAAGTTCCTTCACCCCAAACTGGCTCATCCATGTTTTTATGGACCTTGCTTTGTGCACTGGTCCAAATCATTTGGTGGAGGGGGGATTATGGTGGGGGGTTGTTTTTCAGGGGTTGGGCTTGGCCCCTTAGTTCCAGTGAAGGGAACTCTTAAGGCGTCAGCATACCAAGACATTTGGGACAATTTTATGGTCCCAACTTTGTGGGAACAATTTGGGGATGGCCCCTTCCTGTTCCAACATGACTGCGCAGAATTCTCCACTCTAATTCATGCCAAAGGTGTTCTATCGGGTTGGAGTCAGGACTCTGTGCAGGACAGTCAAGTTCCTCCACCCCAAACTCCCTCATCCATGTCTTTATGGACCTTGCTTTGTGCACTGGTGCGCAGTCATGTTGGAACAGGAATGGGCCGTCCCCAAACTGTTCCCACAAAGTTGGGAGCATGAAATTGTCCAAAATGTCTTGGTATGCTGACGCCTTAAGACACAGGTGTCAAACACAAGGCCTGCGGGCCAAATCAGGCTCTCCAGGCCATTTCATGTGGCCCTCACACCCCCTTGTCTCCGCCCCCAACTGGTTTTAGCAGTCAGCAGCAGAGAAGACAGGACTCCACCAGATCCTGCACTTCTCTGTTCAGCCCTCCTGGCAGCAGCACAAGGCAGGGGGGTGCACTGATGTAAGGAATAGTGGGGGGGGGATGCTCGACTTCTGATGGTGGGGGGCTCTTGACATCTGATGTAAGGGGGGTGGGGTACCGATACAACCGGCCCTTTGAGGGCAACCATAATGCTGATGTGGCCCACAAGGAAATGGAGTTTGACACCCCTGCCTTAAGAGTTCCCTTCACTGGGACTAAGGGGCTAAGCCCAACCCCTGAAGAACAACAACAATGCAGTAACTTGTTTCTGGTGGAAACTTCCCTTCAGTTGCACCCTGTTCCCTCGGGGTAATGTATGTCCCATGTGTCTTGCAGGCCACAAGATTTAAAAAGGCTAGTTCACTTTTAATAAAAAGAAAAAAAACAGCCGTGAGACTAAGAGAAAGGCCCAGGCTGGGTGATAAGCCACAGGTGGTATCCGACCCCCTATAATAAGAGGTCCAAAGGAGCTGGTAAGCAGTTTCTTCAGCTGGCGGTGGATTCACAGCGGTTTTGGTGTTGGTGGAAGATGGACATCAAATAGATCATCTTTACAAATCACCTGTTTATGGACAGTTTGCACATATTATTTAAGTTTCTTTATGGGTCAATGCACTGCGGCACTTTATTCATTTTTATATTTATGTACCGTATATACTCGAGTATTAGCCGACCCGAATATAAGCCGAGGCACCTAATTTTACCACAAAAAAAATGGGAAAATGTATTGACTCGAGTATAAGCCTAGGGTGTCCATCTGCATGCCTCACTGTGCCTCACTGTGTCCATGCCTCACTGTCCATGTGCATGCGCATGCCTCACTGTGCCCATGCCTCACTGTGCTCATGTCTCACTGTGCCCATGTCTCACTGTGTCCATGCCTCACTGTGCCCATGACTAGACTTACGTTTAACATGGGAGTCTATGGAAGGGGTGCCCAGCTTTAAAAACTCTGCGCTCCCCGGCCGTAGGTCCCCCAGACAACAAACTTTGCACACTTATAGAGGAGAAATTGGGCTACATGTGTGCTAAGTTTCAGGTCCAGGGGACCTACAACCGTCCAGTACCGGGTCCAAAAAATCACAAGAGAAATTACTGTTTAACATGGGAGTCTATGGAAGGGGAGCCCGGCTTTGAAAACTCGGTGCTCCCCGGCCGTAGGTCCTCCAGACAACAAACTTTGCACACTTATAGAGGAGAAATTGGGCTACATGTGTGCCAAGTTTCAGGTCCAGGGGACCTACAACCGTCCAGTACCGGGTCCAAAAAATCACAAGAGAAATTACTGTTTAACATGGGAGTCTATGGAAGGGGAGCCCAGTTTGAAAACTCGGTGCTCCCCGGTCGTAGGTCCCCCAGACAAAAAACTTTGCACACTTATAGAGGAGAAATTGGGCTACATGTGTGCCAAGTTTCAGGTCCAGGAGACCTACAACCGTCCAGTACCGGGTCCAAAAAATCACAAGAGAAATTACTGTTTAACATGGGAGTCTATGGAAGGGTAGCCCGGCTTTGAAAACTCGGTGCTCCCCGGTCGTAGGTCCCCCAGACAAAAAACTTTGCACACTTATAGAGGAGAAATTGGGCTACATGTGTGCCAAGTTTCAGGTCCAGGGGACCTACAACCGTCCAGTACCGGGTCCAAAAAATCACAAGAGAAATTACTGTTTAACATGGGAGTCTATGGAAGGGTAGCCCGGCTTTGAAAACTCGGTGCTCCCCGGCCGTAGGTCCCCCGGACAAAAACTTTGCACACTTGTAGAGGAAGAGTGGGGCTACATGTGTGTCAAGTACCAGCTCTCCAAAGTCTGGGGGATCAGGCGCAAAAGGGTGACTCGTGTATAAGCCGAGGGGGGCATTTTCAGCACAAAAAAATGTGCTGAAAAACTCGGTTTATACTCGAGTATATACGGTATATATTGTGACAGCAGGAAGGTAAAGTCACCTGGTTGCATCCAGGGGGGTAGATATATTTCGCCCAGATTCAGGCTTTACGCCGATTTATACAGCTAGGTGGAGAGTTGTATAAGCCCAGCTGAGACTAGTGGGCTCATTGATGACTCATACCTCTAGGGAGAGGGCTGGGCGTCGTGCAGACAGGGAGTTGATGAGTCCAGCTGAACCTTGTCAGCTCATTTAGGCCTCTATAAGAAAGCCCAGATTCATTAGATGTTAGCTCATGCCTGGAAGCAGACCTGTGTGGACTGTCTAGGGAGAGTGAACCCCTGTGCGGTGAGGCAAAGCCTGTGTGGCTATTTGTTTGGACTTTTACTAAACCAGGGACTTAGGGACTAGGACAGCACTAGGCTGATCCCAGTTGTTAGTTTAGGAAACCTGCATGTTTAGTCAGAGGTCAAACTGACCAGGATTTATTTTGTTTGTTTCTTTTTGGCTTTGCTGTGTTTTTGTCACTGTACATAGAGAAATAAACCGCACCTTTTGATTTTGAAAACCACAACCTCCGTCTGCTGGCCCTGTTTTTGTGTGGGGAGCCCAACCAGGGGGTCACACACACCCGCTACCGAGTTAACCCCCTCACAGTTGGTGGAGAACGCAGGCAGTGTGACTTTCTGACGGGCAGACGTCAGTCGCTGTGTGCGACAGTCGCATGCACTGCCATTCGAGGAACTGAGAAACATTTATGCAAAATGTGTGTTAATGGTAGAAATGTTGTGGTATTGTTGGATTCAGGTAGCCTTGTGACCCTGATAAAGGCTGAGTTAGTTAAAACAGAGGTCTCTGGGAATAGCAAGGTAGCTGTTATTTGTGTGCATGGGGACACCCGAGAGTATCCAGTGACTACAGTGTGTTTCGAGACCCCCAAAGGTACCCTCTCTCATCCAGTGGGCTTAGTATCTCAGTTACCGCATGACGCCATTGTGGGAAGGGATTTTCCGAAGTTCTGGGAACTGTGGGATGATCCTGAGCCCCCCACTGGTGCCCCTATGTACCAGGAATGTGATAGCCAGAACTCCTCTGAGAGTGGTGAGGACTCTCCAGAATTTCCCTTGTCAGTATTGGCAGGGGAGACTCAAGAAACTGGAGAGGAGCCCACCTCCTCAGACGAAAACCTACCGTCTGTGGAGTTTTCTGATCTGGAGGTTCACAGGGAAAATTTTGCCACAGAACAGTTAAAAGACCCCGCCCTAATAAAGGCACGGGAAAACGTAGTGGAAATAGATGGCGAGTTAGTGAACCCAGATAATACCTGCACTTACCCATACTTCAGCGTAGAGAAGGACCTACTGTATCGGGTGGCAAAAAGGGCAGAAGAAACCGTTGAGCAGCTGGTGGTGCCCAAACCTTACAGGAAGTTGGTGTTGGAGTTGGCCCATGGGCACATTCTTGGAGGTCATCTGGGGACAGAGAAAACCCGAGAGAGGGTATTACAGAGATTCTATTGGCCTGGGGTGATGAAGGACATAGAAAATTATTGTTCCTCCTGCCCTGTGTGTCAGAGGTCGGCCCCGATGCCACATTTCCGTAGCCCGCTGGTCCCTCTACCCATCATTGAGGTCCCGTTTGAGAGAATCGCAATGGATTTGGTAGGTCCTATAATCAAGTCCGCTAGGGGGCACCAGTACATATTGGTTATAATGGACTATGCCACCCGTTATCCAGAAGCGATCCCTCTCAGAAATACCTCGGCCAAAACCATAGCCAAAGAGCTATCTCTTGTTTTTAGCCGGGTGGGTATTTGTAAAGAACTGCTTACGGACCAAGGTACACCCTTTATGTCCCGGGTTATGAAAGAGCTGTGTAAATTGTTCAAAGTGACGCAATTGCGTACATCTGTGTATCACCCCCAAACCGATGGGCTGGTTGAAAGATTCAACAAAACCCTAAAACAAATGTTGAAGAAAGTGGTGGATAGAGATGGAAAGGATTGGGACTGTCTACTTCCTTATTTGATGTTTGCTATTAGGGAGGTGCCCCAATCCTCTACGGGATTCTCCCCCTTTGAGTTACTGTATGGGAGACACCCAAGAGGGCTGTTGGATATTGCCAAGGAAACTTGGGAAAGTGAGAGTTCTCCCCACAGGAGTGTGATTGAGCATGTCGCCCTGATGCAAGATCGAATTGCACAGGTAATGCCCATCGTGAAGGAACATTTGGCCCAAGCGCAGTTGGCACAGCAGAGAGTGTACAACCGTGGAGCAAAGACCCGTACCTTTTCCCCGGGGGATAGGATATTGGTACTTGTCCCTACGGTTGAAAGTAAATTCCTTGCCAAATGGCAAGGCCCCTACGAGATAATGGAAAAAGTGAGCGAAGTGAATTACAAGGTCAGACAACCAGGAAGGCGAAAGCCCGAACAGATATATCACGTTAATCTGTTGAAAGCCTGGAGGGATAGAGAGTCCCTAGTCGCAGAAACTTGGTCACCAGCTCAAACTGGTTGCGTGATTCCGGAGGTTGGAATAGCAGCCACCTTGTCACAACCCCAACAACAGGAGGTTAAGGAGTTTGTGCTTCGCAACAAGGAGGTGTTCTCTGAGCTGCCGGGACAAACATCTGGGGTAGAGCATGATATTATTACCCCGCCCGGTGAAAGGGTGAAGTTAAAACCCTATCGGATCCCAGAGGCCCGACGGGAGGCAATACGGGAGGAAGTACAGAAAATGCTGAACTTAGGGGTGATAGAGGAGTCCCAAAGTGATTGGTCTAGTCCCATTGTGTTGGTGCCTAAACCGGATGGGAGCTGGCGATTTTGTAACGATTTTCTTCAGTTGAACAAAGTTACAAAATTTGACACCTACCCCATGCCACGTATAGATGAGTTGATCGACCGGCTGGGAACAGCCCGATACATGACGACTCTTGACCTCACAAAAGGGTATTGGCAAATTCCCCTGGCCAAGTCGGCCAAAGAGAAAACCGCATTTGTAACCCCAGACGGGGCGTTCCAATATAAGAGAATGCCGTTCGGGTTACAGAATGCGCCGGCCACATTCCAGCGGAAAATGGACCAGATGCTGAGGCCCCATCGGAAGTATGCTGCGGCTTACCTGGATGACGTAATTGTCCATAGCACAGATTGGGCCTCACATCTGCCAAAAGTGCAAGCAGTCCTGGACTCTGTTCGGGAAGCGGGGTTTACGGCTAACCCCAAGAAGTGTACCATTGGGCAGGAGGAGGCCAAATATCTTGGGTACACCATTGGCAGGGGAGTAATAAAACCCCAACTCAACAAAGTCGAGGCCATCCAGAGTTGGCCACGTCCCAACAGCAAGAAGCAGGTACGAGCCTTTCTGGGAATCGCGGGTTATTATCGGCGCTTCATTCCCCACTTTGCTTCTAAGGCTGTGCCCCTAACCAACCTGACGAAAGGGAAAGGGTCGGTCATGATTAAATGGACCCCCGAGGCTGAGGCAGCATTCCAATTCTTGAAACAAGCCTTATGTAGCCAGCCAGTGTTGTACTCACCCGACTTCTCTAAAGACTTTGTCGTACAAAGTGATGCGTCAGATGTGGGGTTAGGAGCAGTATTGTCCCAGGTCTGGAACGGGGAAGAGCACCCAGTCATTTACCTCAGCAGGAAGTTGAAGTCCCATGAGGTAAATTACGCCACGGTTGAAAAGGAGTGTTTAGCGGTGAAGTGGGCTCTAGATTCCCTTCGGTACTATCTGCTAGGTAGGCACTTTGACATGGTTACGGATCACGCTCCGTTAAAGTGGATGGCTCAAAACAAGGAAACAAATAGAAGAGTGAATAGGTGGTTCCTGGCCCTCCAGGAATTCAACTTCACAGTAAAGCATCGCCCTGGCGTTCAAATGGGGAATGTGGATGCTTTGTCTCGAGTACATGAATGCCTGATTGCTGGTGTTCCAACCCCGAGGTTAAAACAAGAGGGGGGGGTATGTGACAGCAGGAAGATAAAGTCACCTGGTTGCATCCAGGGGGGTAGATATATTTCGCCCAGATTCAGGCTTTACGCCGATTTATACAGCTAGGTGGAGAGTTGTATAAGCCCAGCTGAGACTAGTGGGCTCATTGATGACTCATACCTCTAGGGAGAGGGCTGGGCGTCGTGCAGACAGGGAGTTGATGAGTCCAGCTGAACCTTGTCAGCTCATTTAGGCCTCTATAAGAAAGCCCAGATTCATTAGATGTTAGCTCATGCCTGGAAGCAGACCTGTGTGGACTGTCTAGGGAGAGTGAACCCCTGTGCGGTGAGGCAAAGCCTGTGTGGCTATTTGTTTGGACTTTTACTAAACCAGGGACTTAGGGACTAGGACAGCACTAGGCTGATCCCAGTTGTTAGTTTAGGAAACCTGCATGTTTAGTCAGAGGTCAAACTGACCAGGATTTATTTTGTTTGTTTCTTTTTGGCTTTGCTGTGTTTTTGTCACTGTACATAGAGAAATAAACCGCACCTTTTGATTTTGAAAACCACAACCTCCGTCTGCTGGCCCTGTTTTTGTGTGGGGAGCCCAACCAGGGGGTCACACACACCCGCTACCGAGTTAACCCCCTCACAATATATGTAGCGCTACCCCCAGTTAAGAGAGCAGCTGGTTTGATTTCGGGCCCTGAGTACAGCTCCACCAACCCCCGGCAATCTTGTCTAGTCTCTTATGGCACAGTTAGTCTAGGGATTCTACTTGTATCACAAGCAAACAGTAGTGTTTGCTATATTGTATTGTATTGTATTGTATATTGTATTGCTATAAGACAACACACTGATGCGAGAGATCAAGTATAACGGTTTTACTTTTGTATTAGAAGGCATAAGCAGAACATAACACATACAACTTGCTTACAGAGCCCTGCAGCATTTGGTATAGCACACAATAATGGCGCAGCGCGGTAATCCACCACGCGCAGCTATTATGGTATACGCGCCCTGTGGCACACTAAACAATAGTCTATCTCCCCTCCCTGGTCAGGCCTGACACAGAATAAATCTCAGTCTTTTTATATTACAAACGTTTTTTATTTATAGAAAAGGCAAGAAAATAATACATACACATAAAAAAATCTGCGTATCACATAGTACCAGTTAGACTGCAAACATAAATGTCAACGCAGTGACAAGAAACGAAATAGAGAGAAATCAACAAGCAACAAAAAAAAAATCTATATATATAAGAAAAATAAAAAAGGTGACGTTGAAGCATCTGAGAGAAGCCGAAGTCGGTTTGTAGAGGATCTACAGGGGACATAGTTGTCTACGTGAGGTGAGGTAAACCAGTGAGGGGGATTATCCTTCTCCCACAGACTAAAGCTGTTGGGGAGTTTGCGTCCATAGCTAAGATTGTGGCAATAAAATATGTCTTTGGGAGGTCCAGGGATCCCACCTACGGTCAAATAGGGGCATCCTATCATTTAGTGTGTAGAGAATCCTTTCCATTATCATAATAGAGTCCATCCTATGGAGGACGGAGGAGATAGGGACAGTAGGGGACTTCCAATGTAGGGCAATGGCCCATAGAGCGGCCAAGCAAATTGTGTGGATAAGGCCTTCCTCAGAGGGAAGCATACCCGGGATAGATGCTCCCAGGAGGCACATAGAGGCCGTAAGATGTATTGGAGCACCTGATAGAGCCGTTGCTATAGCCGTCACCTTGGTCCAAATGTGGGACAGATTATCACAGTCCCAGAACACATGCAGAAAGGTCCCAGGCAGGGGACAGCCTCTGAAGCATAGGTCAGAGGTACCCGGAAAAATAGAATGAAGTCTAGATGGTGTATAGTACCACCTGGTAAGTATTTTATACGCTGTTTCTCTGACCGCTAGGGATTTAGACGCTTTGCGAAGGTTAGTCAGCATAGTGTCCCAGTCATCTGAGTCAAAAAGTTTGTTGCAGTCAGCCTCCCATTTATGTTTATATGGGACCTCCCCAGGAAACAGTGTATTAATTGCTGATCTGTAGAGGATAGAGATAAGCCCCTTTCCCCTGGGGGAGTCACGGCACATGTGTTCATACGTGGTAGAGGGGGCTGCTGGGGAGAGGGCGAAGTGGGAAAGATAAAAGTGTCTAATTTGCAGATAACGGAAGTGTTCTCTAAGTGGGATTTGTTTATGTGTGCGTAATTGGTCAAATGAAGCAAAAGAGTTGCCCATCTGTAAGTCCGCCAATGTGACCATGGAGTTAGAAATCCACCAAGAGAATCCCTCAGAGTTTTTAAAGGCCAAAGTAAATAAGGGCTCTCCTACAAAGGAGGCGCCTCGGGGAGCGTGGGACACCAGGCCTAGTTTATGTTTGTATCTGTACCATAGGGTAAGGGAGTGAGCAACTAGGGTGTTAAGAGACATAATTTCATGGGCCACTTTAGAAGGGGACCAAAGTAGACTAGAGAGCCTGTACGGAGCGATGGCATGTTATTCAAATTCTACCCAGGGTACATTAGAGTCAGGGATGTTCCATTGTGCTATCTGGGAGAAGCGAGCCGCAAGGAAATAGAGCCAAAGATTTGGCAGGCCTAGCCCCCCAAGTGTTTGTGGGATGAACACAACGTGTCTGGAGAATCTCGGCCGTTTGTTCTGCCAGATAAATTTGTGGATATCTTGTTGTAGCCTATCTATAAAAGCTTTAGGGATCATGAATGGAAGGGCTCTAAATAAAAATAGGAGTTTAGGTAGGAGGGTCATTTTGATCGCCGTGACTCTCCCGAGGAACGATATGTGGTAGGTGCTCCACAGCTTAAGCAGGCTACGGAGACGGGACACACATGCCGGATAATTCGCAGCAAAAATGGAAGACCAATGTGGTGTGATATAGATGCCTAAATATGGTATTTTGTCAGTAGACCATTGCAGGGGGAAGGAGCCCTGGAGAGTCCCACACTGAGCCGGGGGAATATTGATTGGTAGTGCTGTGGATTTGGACATGTTAACTGTGAGCCCAGAGATGGATGCGAATCGGGACAACAGGGTGAATAGATTGGGCAGGGAAATTTGGGGTTGGGTTAGAAATAACATGACATCATCTGCATACATACAGAGATGAGATGTGGTGGAAGCCATGGGGTATCCGGATATATCGGGGTGTTGTTTAATTGCGGTGGCAAGGGGCTCCAGGGCCAGGGCGAATAATAGAGGCGAAAGTGGACATCCCTGCCGGGTGCCCCTGCCCAGTGTGAAAAACTCTGAGCTGCAATCTGGAATTTTGATTCTAGTTTGAGGGTGATGGTAAAGGGCCTGGACCCCCAACAAAAACTCATCCCGAAAACCAAGCCTTTGAAGCACAGCAAATAAATAAGGCCATAAAACGCTGTCGAACGCCTTATTAATATCCAAGCTAAGAAGGAGGACGTGTGTCTTACATATATTAGCGTCTTGGAGAACATCAAGTGTCAAACGAATATTGTCTGTGATGAGTCTATTGGGTATGAAACCCGATTGGTCAGGAGAGGTTAGTGTTTCAATGATAGAGGCTAGTCTGTCAGCTAGGGCTCGACTAAAAATTTTAAGGTCATTATTAATGACCGAAATCGGCCTATAGTTTTGGGGGAGGGAGTGGTCCTTGAGAGGTTTGGGTATGAGAGACATGTTGGCTAGGGTCATTTCCGAGGGGAACTGTTCCCCCGCAAGTATTTTGTTGAACATGCTAGTGAGACGTGGGAGTAGTATAGGGGCATAATTTTTATAGTAGCTAGCAGTGAAACCATCTGGGCCTGGGGCTACAGAGCGTTTCAGGGATTTGACAACGCCCAGCAGTTCTTCTTCTGTGAAGGGGGCGTTAAGGGAGTCAACTTGTACATCGGACAAAGTGGGAAGGGGAAGTGAGGACAGCCAGTCCCAGGAGGGTGGAGAAGGACCCGATGGAGGGCTAGAAAGGAGCTTGGAGTAAAACTCCTCAAATACGTCAAGGACTTCTTTAGGGTGAGAGACTATTCTGCCTGAGGAGTTACGGATCTTGTACACATGAGGTGGACGTAGTGTATGATTTAATTTGCGCGCAAACATAGCAGATGCTGTGTTGCTGTGAAGGAGAAAGTTTGCTTTGGACCACCTCAATGCTTTTTCGGTCTTAGCTGATAACAGAGTATCCAGGTCTAGTCTCTTTTGCGCCACCAGTCGTGCGTTGGTACTCGACGGGTTGCCTATTTGGGCCTTATGCAGGCGGTCCAGTTCTGTGGTCAGCTTGTAAATTTGCTGCCATCTTTCTTTATTCTTACGTGATGCAATGCTAATAAGGTGACCTCGTAATACTGCCTTATGGGCCATCCATAGAGTGCTAGGGGAGATGTCCGGGGTGGCATTAATCGTGAAGTATTCCTGAATAGCGTTGGATACTTCCTGTCGTATGATTGGGTCAGTTAAAAGGGAGTCATTAAGTCTCCATGTATAGGGCGTATCAGATAGACCTAAGAGGGTTGTTGAAAAGGAGACCATATTATGGTCGGACCAGGGGCAGAGATGGATCATCGACTGCGTGGAGTTGGCCAGAATGATGGGTGTGCAGAAAATGTAGTCCAATCTGGCAAAGGAGTTGTGGGGGTGTGAGTAAAAGGTGAAGTCCTTTGCACCTGTGTTGTGTGCTCTCCAAGCATCGGATAACTGGAGAGTTTGCAGGTTTCTAGTCAGGGATTTAGGAAATGCTAGGTTCAGTCGGGAGGAGGTGCTTCTGTCTAACTGTGGGTGTGCCACTAGATTGAAATCTCCCCCAACAAACATATGAGTCGAGGAATACTTCTCAAGTGTCCTAAAGAAGGTCGAGAAAAAGGTGGCCTGTGCAACATTAGGGGCGTAAACGTTAGCGATCGTGAGTTCACGTCCCGCCACTAGTCCCTTAATAATAAGGAACCTACTCTCAGGATCCTTATAGACCTGCTGAATTTCCATGGGGAATGAATTGTGAAGGAAGATGGCTACCCCCCTACTTTTAGAGTCGTGTAGAGTGTAAAAGGCTTGCTTATATGAGCCATGAAAGAAAATTGGGTGTCTGTCAGTAGCAAAATGGGTTTCTTGTAATAACAGGATTTGCGCCCCTAGCTTTTTATAGGTCGTGAAGGCTTTTTTCCGCTTGTGAGGGGAGTTGAAGCCCTGGACGTTATGTGTAATGCATGTAATCACCATTTGTGCATGAGGAGTGTCATGGGCTCACCTGGGGGGTCTAGGGACCCTGAGATAACCGTGTCAATATCATCCGTCACTGGGGGGTCGTCAGTCTGGGAGAGCTGAGGGTAGTAAACCGCTTCAAGTACATAGTAATAGAAAATACTTCTAAAGTGCTCCAACATCCTATATAGAAAAAACAAAAAAAGTGATAGAGCATAAAAAGCATCTAAACATAGTGCCAGCAATGCAAACATATGCTGGGCAAACAATGGGTCAGGTTGCAAGTAGCAAAAACCTGAAACATTGAGGTAAACCTTGTAAGGGGCAAAAGCACCCTTAACTCCCCGAGTCATATCCAGAGCTCCAAAGGAGGTCGGGATATGAGAGGAGTGGGGCAGCACGGCATCGACATCAACCGAACTAGCCTGCAACAAATTAGAGAAGAAAAAAAAAGGGATGTGCATGCCAGCGTGTGTTGGCTTGATCTAATATCTCATCAAAAGAACTGGGAACTAACATCTTTGAGTAAAAAAGAGTGCTAAAGTCCCGGGAGCAACGTCCTGTGTCAAAATTTAAGGATCCTTTCCCCAGCCCCTTTTAAAAAAAAAAAAAAAGGAGAAAAACAATAAAAAAATAAAAAAGGAAAACAGGGCACATGGGGTATTAGACTGGACGTGGGCCCAGAGAGATTAAGAGTTGAAGATGTACGGATCAATCCGGCTGGGCTGAGTGTCAGCATACTGAGATCAATTGAAGTGAAGTGAAATATGGATCCATCAGAAAAACAGCAGTTTCAAAAAAGAGCCCAGTAGAGGGCGCCTAGATGCCAAAAGTGTAATAAGTGTTCAGAAGATATGCAGCAGGAAGAATTCACAAAAGTGACAGGATTCTTTAGCGTTGAAAGACATTATGGCTTGCATCTTGTCCGTGACGTCTGCGATCTCTTCTAGAAGAGGGAGTATTCCAAACGGGTTTTGGTCTAGGAGTAGAGGGTTGACGAGGAAGGGCATCAGCTTCCAATAGGCCTAATTTGACCAGTATCTCTTGACCTTCCACTAAAGTTATAGCAGTGTATGTTGTACCATTATGGGGAATGGTAAGCTTGAAGGGGAAACCCCATCTATAGCGAATGTGCGCCTTAGCCAGCACAGTGGTGACCTCCTTCATATCGCGGCGTCTATCCAGGGTAGCTGGAGAGATGTCCGGGTAGATTTGAACAGGGGAGCCGTCTAAGGAGATGGAATGGGAGTTGCGGGCGGCCCTAAGGATCTCTTCTTTTATAAGAAAGTCTTTCAGACATAGGACAATGTCCCTAGGGGGTTTATCAGGGGGGGGCTTGGGGCGTAAAGCCCTATGAATGCGGTCGCATTTGAACGCCTCTACCTCACGGTCAGGCAGGAGGGAGTTAAACAGCTTATGTATGGCAGGAATAAGATCCGTGGTGGTCTCAGGGATCCCCCTAATGCGTAGATTGTGCCTTTGATTTCGATTGTCGAGGTCTTCTACTTGGGTTTGTAGCTGAATGACCGTGGCATTGAGGGATTCAAACTCTCTGGAGAGATCATTATGGGCAATATTGAGCTCATCGTGCATAGTCTCTAAGCGATCTGTGCGGGTGCCCAGGGCTGAGATCTCTTGCGTCAGTGTATTAGTGCTCTTGTGCAGCTCCGTTTGGAATTTAGTGGCAATCTTGCTATAGATGGACTCTAAGCTCCTGTCCAGGTCCGCTTTGGTCAGGGGGGGGGAGTACTCACTTTCATGTGCAGCTTCCAGAGCAGAAGTAACGGTGTCCTGCGAATCTTGTGAGGCCTGCAGTGAGGGAGAAGCAGGGCCGTCGGCGCCATCTTGGGACATGATGTAGCGTACCTGGTTCCTCAGCAGATATGTGGTCAGGGACCTCTGAGCGGTCTTGTTTCCCTTTTTCTGCTTTGCAGGCATGCACAACGCGGTCCGGGGGTGATAAAGAGTATTTGTGTCGAAAATCGTGCACTTCTGGCCCCGGGAAGCAGGCTAAATGGTTGGAGTAGTGCGGAGCTACTCAGTCATGCGGCCGGTCCCGTGGATGTCGCGCATGCGCCCCATCTCAGTCTTTTTATAAAGGGTTTCTTCACATGCAAACTTTCGGTGGTGCACTTGATGAACAGTCTTTTTGTAATCCACAAAGTAGGCAGTCACAAGGAACACCACACTGGAGACCCTTCAACCCTGTCCTGCCACTGGTCTCCAGTGGAACAGCAAACAAACGATTGAGGGCCAAGGCAGTCTATAGGCCTAAACATGGTACAGTCTATTGGATTGAGCAAGTGCTCGCTCACCACCCCGGACGCGATCCCAGTCCGGGACTTCCACCTGCTGTGTCTCCGCACACAGCGTCTGCCACGATCGAGTCCCTGATCCAACTGATGTCCTCACTCAACAAGTCAGATGCCACCCAGGCTCCGCAGTTGGGTGGAAGGCTCTTCAGAAGTTGCGCAAGGCCCCAGGCTTCAGGCCTTGCACTGCAGCAGATCCGCACAGGAAGAAACTGTTGCTTGCAGCGCGGTGTCCAAAGAGGCCGAGCTCCGCCTCGCCTCCTTCTTAAATAGCCCCTCCCATGAGTCTCTGCGGTGGCCAATTGCACTCTGGGTGCTGAACGGGGTTCTGGGTAACGTAGTCCCGGGGCCTTAAAGGAGACCCCGCTACACACTCCCCCCACTTAAACTCTTTGGTCCCCAAAGATAACTTTTAACATACACTACGTACAATTCTAGACAATGTTGTGTACAATGTCGGCAAAGGGAACTCCCACCAAAACTGAGGGGTTGAATTCCCTTGCCCACAGGTCACACTATCATGAGTGGCCTGCCTAACTGTGCCAGAGGACGAGTTGGGGTTGCCCTCCACCAAATGAACAGTGGAGGGAACTGGATGCTCTGTACTCCTCCTTGCAGTGACCACTGTTTCTTCTGAACTCTTCCCCATTTGTGAGTAAGTCAGCTTCTTAGGAGGCCTTATAACTCTTCTAGCTCTTTGCTCTCTTGGGACTTCTGGCTGGGACACTGCAGGCTCCTCTTCTGGAGCAGACTTGAGGGATTCTGCTGGCTCTAAAACACTTGGCTCAAGATCCTGGAGGTACATAGAGTCCCTTGGGTCCTCCTCTGAGTATGTGTCACAGGCATCTTCCCAGTAATCTGACAAAGGACTGGATGGAATGAACTCAGTAGCTTCCGCATTCAGTGTTCTGTCTATAGGGTCTCTGGTAGAGGGAAAATCTATAGCAGAAGTTCCTGGAGTTGGGGAAGGCCATAACCAATCAAGTTCCTGTCTCTCATCTTCACTTTGTTCAGAGGTCTCTACATCTTTATTTTGAGAGGACTGAGACCGAGTGTTTGGCCTAGAGGTATCCAGAATGGAGTCTGGGCTTGGGGAGTCCTTCGCAGGAGGTATCCGAACTGCTTCAGCACGTGGGAGTAAGTGGTTCCGATGCCAGGTCTTCAGTGGGCCCACCTTCCCTTCTGGCTTCAACTTATAGACAGGTAGGCCTGGCAGCTTCTTACAAATGACATAGGGTTCAGGTCTCCATCTGTCTGCAAGCTTGTGTTTTCCAGGGACTCCCAGGTTTCGTAGCAGAACTCGGTCTCCAGGTTGCAGGTTCTGGATCCGAACCTTCAGGTCAAAGTTCCTCTTGTTGCGAGCCCCCCTTTGGTCTGAAGCCGCTTGGGCCTGTTCATAAGCCAACTTCAAGCTGTGTCTAAGTCTGTCCACATATCCCTTGTGAGAGGTGGCTGAGGAATGATCTATGGAGGTGCCAAAGGCCAGGTCCACAGGTAACCTTGCTTCTCATCCGAACATGAGACGGTAGGGGGAGTAGCCTGTAGCATCACTAGTGGTACTATTGTAAGCATGTACTATAGCCGCTATGTGCTTGCTCCAATGCTGTTTCTTCTCGCTATTCAGGGTCCCCAACATATTGAGCAGAGTTTGGTTGAACCTCTCCGGTTGAGCATCCCCTTGTGGGTGGTAAGGAGAGGTTCGGGTCTTCTTGATCCCTAAGGAATCCAGGAGCTTCCGGATCAGCCGACTCTCAAAGTCCCTCCCTTGGTCTGAGTGAAGTCGCTGTGGTAGCCTGTAATGGACGAAATACTTCTCCATAAGTACCTTGGCCACCGTAGAGGCCTTTTGATCTTTGGTGGGGAAAGCCTGGGCATACCGGGTGAAATGATCGGTTATCACCAGAACATTTCCAAGTCCACTCAGGTCGGGTTCGAGGCAGAGAAAATCAATGCATACGAAATCCAGCGGGCATTGACTTTGCAGATGGCCCATTAGGGCAGCTTGATGGGGTAAAGTCTTCCACTGGATCCAGCGTGCACATGAATGGCAGTACTCCTCTACTTCAGCCCTCATGCAGGGCCAATAGAAGCGACTCCTAACAAGTTGGAAGGTTCTTTCAGCCCCTAGGTGTCCATGATTGTCATGCAGGGCAACCAAGACGGTCTCTCAGTGTTTCTCGGGAAGAAACAGTTGCCATTTATCTTCCAGGTCATCAGAGGGGCCCCTTCGGTAGACCACTCCCTGATGCACCTGCAACCTGTCCCACTCTTTCCTCAACAGGCGAGCTCCCTTTGAAGGATGGCGCAGGAGTCTATTTGGATCCTGATTCTCCAGGGCATCCAGGACCAATCTCCCCATGCGGTCTTCCAATTGGTCACATCTCAACTCCTTCTTTGACAGTTTTGGCAGATTATCTTCTTCCAACTGAGTTACCCCACAGTATTGCTTGGGAACTCCTACCATGATAACCCCTATCTCTTCTGCCCTTGAGCCACTTCTGGCTTGAAGTTCAGCCCCTTGACAAAGGGCCCGCACCCCGTCCGGTGCCACTTGGGTCCAGTCTTCTATATCACTGGTAGGGGCATGAGATCTTCTAGACAGGGCGTCTGCGTCTCGATTCCCAGCCCCCGGCCTGTACTTTAGGCTGAAATTGAACCCAGACAGTGCAGCCAACCACCTATGTCCTGTGGCATCCAGCTTTGCTGTGGTAAAGAGATAAGTAAGGGGGTTGTTGTCGGTTTTCACAGTGAATTCTGCCCCATACAGGTAGTCTTTAAGTTTGTCAACTACGGCCCACTTGAGGGCCAGGAACTCCAACTTATGAGTGGGGTAGTTCTTTTCAGAGGGGGTCAGACTTCTGCTCACATAGGCAACGGGTCGCAGTTGTCCTTCATGCTCCTGATAGAGCACTCCTCCCAGACCGTCATGACTGGCGTCTACGTGGAGTTCATAAGGTCTCTTTGGGTCTGCATAGGCCAAGACAGGGGCGGTGGTTAGGCTTTTTTTTAACATCTGAAAGGCCTCTTCACACTTTAGGTTCCACTGGTCTTGGACTGACTCTCCCGGCTTCCTGGGACCCGAGTCATCCTCTTCCCCTTCCGTCTTGAGTAGCTCATTCAGGGGTCTGGCAATTCGGGCAAACCCCTCCGCGAACCTTCTATAATAGGAACAGAACCCCAGGAAGGATCTGAGTTCTGTTACCGTGGTAGGCCGTGGCCAGGAAGTAACTGCCTCCAACTTCTCGGGGTCTGTGGCCACTCCTTCTTCAGACACTATGTGCCCCAGATAGTTAACGGAAGATTGGTAGAACCTACACTTCTCTGGCGAAAGCTTGAGTCCCTCCTCACTGAGTCTCCTCAAAACCTTCTCTAGTCTCTCTTCGTGTTCTTCCAAGGTCCTCCCGAAGACAATGACATCGTCTAAGTACACAAGGACCTCGATAAGGTTCATGTCTCCTACAGTCTTTTCCATGAGACGTTGGAAGGTAGCTGGGGCTCCTGACAGTCCCTGGGGCATTTGGTCGAATTCAAAGAACCCCACTGGGGTTATGAAGGCTGTCTTCTCCTTGTCTTCCGGATGCATAGGGATCTGATAGTATCCACTCCTGAGGTCCATCACGCTGAACCACTTGGCTCCAGACAAGCTCTGTAGGGCATCCTCTATCCTCGGAGTGGTGTACTGGTCAGGGATGGTTCTCCTGTTGAGGGTCCTGTAGTCTATACACAACCTCAACGATCCATTCTTCTTTCTGACTACTACTATCGGAGAGGCATAGGGACTTCTAGACTCCCGGATCACACCGGTCCTCTTGAGTTCTCCAAGTTGTTTCCTCAGATCTTCCAGGACTGCTAGTGGGACTCGCCTGACTCTCTCCCTGAAGGGCTTGTCTTCCTGGAGGCGGATTCGATGGGTGGCACTCCTCGCACACCCCACATCGAACTCATCTTGAGAGAAGATCTTCTTCCACCTGGTCAACTGGGCCTTGGCTCTCTCTTTCCAAGCCCTGGGCAGGTTTGGGTTCTCCATGGAGAGTTTCTCCCAAACATTCTCTCCTTCACCCGTCTTCTCCACATCCGACAGAGCAACTGGGGTAGCAGGGCTCACCTGGCCCAGCAACATCCTGGCTGGGATCTCCATGGGGCCATCCGTGGTATTCCTGACACTCACAGGTACCTTACAGTGAGCCTTCTTCAGGGCCCTCAGTGGGACCACTTCTGGGATTACTTCTAAACCCAAGTGCTCTCCCCTTGGATCGGGTTCCAACATGACAAAAGGTCCCGGTTGCTCCCAAGTAAGCTTCACAGTGGCTCTGAGACAGGTTACTTCGCCGGGCTGCAACACCACTCCCTTCTTTCCAAGTCTCCAGACCTTCCCCACTCCCTCTTCCGGGGCCTGTTGCTCCAAGACCAACCGCTGGTAGGCTGTCTTCAACATTGGGTGGATCTTGGTGGCCGTGGGCATTTTCCTGCATGCAAGAGGGGTCAGGACCCTCCGGACCAGGTCCGTGTTCGTCCCTATTATTAAGGAACTCTTGTTGGCTCCAGGCGGCCGAGGGCACACAACTGCCAGAGTGTCAAACACTTCAGCCTTCCCGGCCACAGATGGGTTGAAGGTCAGTTTTATGGGCAGATAGCCATCATAGGGGAAGCTCTGGGTCCCGATACCCCATATTTCTAGTTCCTCTATCTTCTTGATGGGCAGGTGGCCTAAGTGTTTGTCATAGAAGTCCCGGTACAACAGGGTCACCTGCGCCCCAGTATCCAATATGGCTCTTGTGTAGACTCCCTCCACTTGGACAGGTACTATTGGGGAGGGACCCACAAGCTTCTCTGGATATCGCTTCAAAGGGGTCTCCTTTCTTGGATCTTTGTGTTTCCCTTTTTCTTTGGACTTAAGTCTCTCTTGGGCCTGGTATGCATTGATTTCCCTCCTTTTAATGGGTGTACAGACCCGCTGAGGGACACTATGCTTTTTTTCTGGGGTGTATTCCCGCTGTGGAATACTGTGCTTCTTCTGAGGAGTTCTGTCCTCTCTTTTCTTGGGCTTCTCAGTCAGTTTGGAGCTCACTGAAGATGATGGGCACCCGGTTGACTCCTTCACCGGGGCCCTCTGGAGTTTCCCGCCGACTTGCGGTTATCTGCTTTCTTTTTCTTGGGACTGGAACATATAGCTGCAATATGGCCAATCCCTCCACAGTTAAAACAGATCACATCCCCCCAATCTTGTAGGGGAATGGGCACTGAAGCGTCTGAGAACAACTCCTTCTTTGGTCCTTCTCTCTCAGGAACCTTTGAATCTTTTGCAATCAGGGAGGTCAGCATCTCTAACACCTGAGACATCTGTGATTTTAAAGCATCTACTTCTGGGTCTCTTTCTTTCGTCATCACTGAGTTGACTATCACTGGTGTAGTAGAGGTATGTGCCTTGATCACTTGTTGATCCATCTGTAGTGACTCCTCATCCCTAATAATTTTTATCATATCAAAGTAGGTTAGTGACAATCCCCCTCCAGAGGTTTTCAGGTGAAGCCAGACTGGATCCGAGCGTAACGCTCCCTTTAACACTTGCTTCATTCTTGCCGCATCTTGTTTAGTCTTTTTACATACTCTGAAAGCTTCTCATTCAGCTGTTGGAAGGTATGTTTGAATTGGTACATTAATTCTGTCACCTTTTCCAGCTGACCGAACTCCTCTTGTAACATGGCTAAACAGTCCTGAGCTGTGCAATCAGCATTGCCAAACCGGAAGATTTTCACCGCTTCTGCTGCAGCGCCTTTCAAACTTTCTATCACGCGCTGTCTCTTCTGCACTTCAGGCACCTCCCATGCCTCTACTGCTAGTAGTGCCTGCTCAACCGAGGTATCGAAATCTTCTTCCCATACAAGGACAGGAAGCTTCCCTGAGAATGTCTTTAGTCTGCGGTAGCTAGCCTCTACATGTACCGTGCTTGTCCTCTGGCACTTTGTCAGCAGATCAGAAAGGGCGTTTATTAATTCTGGTGCTATGGTAGTGACTGGTGCCGCCGGGGGCGTCGCCCTTTCTCTTCTTTCAGGTGAGACATGGGGTGTCCCTTGTGGTGATCCCGTTGGGGATGACTCTGTCTTAACGGTTATTGCGTGCGCCAACTTATAAGTTCTATTGTCTGGCGTGCGCACACATTTGCGCTTAAAGGTTTCTGGCATTCCGTCCAAACAACTCTATCAGCGCATACTGATATGAGATGTTTGGGTCTGACTTCATGTCCATCACCCACGGTGTATGATCTGGGGACAGTGACACCACAAGTTTCTCTACCGTCTCTGTTGACCATTCCTCTCCTGGAAGGCTGATAACCACCGACTGGTCTGGTTCTGTCTTAGCTGCTTCGCACCACGTTTTAACCTCTAACGGGTCCATGCCGGTACTTTTGGCGTGTTCACCTGCTGTATCAGGTTCCCGGACTTGGAGCCCCCACGTGTAGCGCTACCCCCAGTTAAGAGAGCCGCTGGTTTGATTTCGGGCCCTGAGTAAAGCTCCACCAACCCCCGGCAATCTTGTCTAGTCTCTTATGGCACAGTTAGTCTAGGGATTCTACTTGTATCACAAGCAGACAGTATTGCAAGGGTAACCTCTTTGCTATAAGACAACACACTGATGCGAGAGATCAAGTATAACGGTTTTACTTTTGTATTAGAAGGCATAAGCAGAAAATAACACATACAACTTGCTTACAGAGCCCTGCAGCATTTGGTATAGCACACAATAATGGCGCAGCGCGGTAATCCACCACGCGCAGCTATTATGGTATACACGCCCTGTGGCACACTAAACAATAGTCTATCTCCCCTCCCTGGTCAGGCCTGACACAGAATAAATCTGAGGCCTCGTACACACGACCGATTTTCTCGGCAAGAACCAGCAAGAAACTTGCTGGCAGAGAGGTCTTGCCGAGTAAATCGGTTGTGTGTACGCTGCTATCGGGTTTCTCGTCGAGAAAACCGACAAGAAACCTCGACGAGAAAATAGAGAACCTGCTCTCTATTTTCTCGTCGAGATTCTCCTCGGCATGTTTCTCGACGAGAAAAGTGAGTGTGTGTACACTTACCTGTCCGCCGGGAAGCCCGCGCATGTTCGAAATGAATTCGACGCATGCGCGGTAGCTTCCTAGGCATACGTAGGGTATACCAAGATGGCGGCGACGGCATCGAATGTGACGAGCGCATGCTCGACGTAGTCGATGACGTCACCGCGTACACTCCTTTCAAAGAACCGCGGGTTCTTTGAAACGAGCGTGTGTACACTTGGCCGGGACAAGTTTCTTGTCCAAGAATCTCGTCGAAAAAAACGACATGTTTTTTTCAACGAGAATCTCGGCCGTGTGTACGAGGCCTCAGTCTTTTTATAAAGGGTTTCTTCGCATGCAAACTTTCGGTGGTGCACTTGATGAACAGTCTTTTTGTAATCCACAAAGTAGGCAGTCACAAGGAACACCACACTGGAGACCCTTCAACCCTGTCCTGCCACTGGTCTCCAGTGGAACAGCAAACAAACGATTGAGAACCAAGGCAGTCTATAGGCCTAAACACGGTACAGTCTATTGGATTGAGCAAGTGCTCGCTCACCACTCCGGACACGATCCCAGTACGGGACTTCCACCTGCTGTGTCTCCGCACACAGCGTCTGCCACGATCGGGTCCCCGATCCAACTGATGTCCTCACTCGACAAGTCAGATGCCACCCAGGCTCTACAGTGGGATGGAAGGCTCTTCAGAAGTTGCGCAAGGCCCCCGGCTTCAGGCCTTGCACTGCAGCAGATCCGCACAGGAAGAAACTGTTGCTTGCAGCGCGGTGTCCAAAGAGGCCGAGCTCCGCCTCGCCTCCTTCTTAAATAGCCCCTCCCATGAGTCCCTGCGGTGGCCAATTACACTCTGGGTGCCGAACGGGTTTCTGGGTAACGTAGTCCCGGGGCCTTAAAGGAGACCCCACTACACATATATAAATTTTTCATGAATTAGCGCGATTCTTATTATTTAAATATACTGTTGGTGTTTGTGTTGCACACAGAATTGCTGCTTTGATCATATTGTTTAGGGCTTTAGTGTTACATACTAGCGCAGTTTTTCTTTTTATTTACCCTGAAAAACAACGCCACACCATAATCCCCCCTCCACCAAATGATTTGGAGAGGTGGCCCAATACTTTTGGCAATATAGTGTGGATGAGTGAGTTTGGGGTGGAGGAACTTGACTGTCCTGCACAGAGTCCTGACCTCAACCCGATAGAACACCTTTGGGATGAATTAGAGAGGAGACTACGAGCCAGGTCTACTCATCCAACATCAGTGCCTGACCCATAGGCATGCGCACAGGGTGTGCCAGGTGTGCCCAGGCACACCCCAATCACCCTGTGCAGCACAGATTCCCCCTACTGCCTAGGTTCCCCCCCTCCTTCCTCTTGCAGCGCTGCTGGCTTCCCTACTCTCCTCTCCCTCTGGCTGTTGCTGCAGGGATGTTTTAGGATGAGTTGGGGAAGGGGCTGGTAAATATGTACCTTACCGACCCCTTCCCTTTCATCGTGAGTGATCGGTAGTATGTGTTTGAGCTTTGGGGTGCACACTCTAATGCAATAGGCTGTGCACACCTATGGCCTGACCTCACAAATGCGTTTCTGGAAGAATGGTCAAACCTTCCCATAGACTAAAGCCCTATACACACGGGCGGGAATCCCGTCGGGAAAAAAAAAAACGTTGGTTTTCTCAACGGGATTCCTGGCAAGCTTGTCTTGCCAAGCCCTGTGTACAGACGGCCACTCCAAAAAACGCTGTTCTTTTGAATGGCGAGAACGCGGTGACGTCATCGACTACGCATTCTATGCCGTCGCCGCCATCTTGCTACACCCCACACTAACCTTGTATGCTACCGCGCATGCGTCAAAGTCTTTTCGAGCATGCGCGGGTTTACCCTCGGACAGGTAAGCATACAGACAACCGGTTTTCTCGGCAGGAAACACTCTGCCGAGAATCACGACGAGAAAAATAGAGGAGCAGGTTCTCTATTTTTCTCGTCGAGATTCCCGGCAGTTTTCCTGACGAGAAACCATACACACAAACGGTTTTCATGGCAAAAAGCTCTCCCAGCAATTTTCTTGCCGAGAAAAACGGTCGTGTGTACGAGGCTTCAGAAGAGTTGAAGAGTTGAAGCTGTTATAGCTGCAAAGAGCGGGCCAACTCAATATTGAACCCTACGGACTAAAGCCTCGTACACACGATCCAATTGTTGGCCAACCGAGCGCCTGATTTTTGTCTTCAGGGTGTGTGCCAGGATTTTGTCTTGCTTACTAACGGCACACAATTTTCATGCAACAAACATGAACGTAGTGACGTACTACGAGGAATTTCAGCTCTTGAGTGCCACCCTTTGGGCCCCTTCTGCTAATTTCGTGTTTGGTGAGCATTGATTCCGAGCATGCCTGTTTGTACTTTCAACTTTTGTGTGACGGACTTGTGTACTGACCATCAGAAAATATGACAACCGACCGGTGTCCGCCGAAAATTTACTAGCCTGTCATCCAACATTTGTTGGCCGAAAATTGGACAACAATTGTCAAAAGGAGCGTACTAACGGTCAGATTTTAGGACAACAGTCTGTCAACAGACAATCCCCTGCCAACAATCCGATCGTGTGTACGAGGTTTTAGACTGGGATGCCCTTAAAGTTCTTGTGCGTGTAATGGCAGGCGTCCCAATACTTTTGACAGTATAGCGTAGATCTGTGGTTCTCAACCCTGTCCTCAAGTACCCCCAGCAGGTCATGTTTTGGGAATTTTTCTTCCCCAGCAGGTCATGTTTTGGGAATTTTTCTTCCCCAGCAAGTCATGTTTTCAGGCTTTCCATTCATTTTGCACAGGTGATTTGATCAGTTTCACTGCCTTATGACCCGTAAACGCGATCCGAAAATCGTACGAAAACGGTCGTCCGAGGAAGAATCGTACGATTTTCGGATCGTGTGTACACTACTTTCGAGAGCCGATCACGACAGTTCATCCGATATTATTCGATTGGACAAGCGCGAAAATTTTTCTCGTACGATACCAGATCGTACGATTTTCGTTTAATCAGTACAGTTGTCGTCCGAAAATACAAATACAAATACATTACAACACATGACATCACTTCCGATTTTTTTTTTCTGCCGTACGGGAATTTTCGTGACTTTAGTAACCTGTTCAATTTCTACTTGCGACTATTAAGCGAAAAAAGTCGTACAATCTGTCGTACGATATTCGGATCGTGTGTACGGGCCATTAGTAATGACCACAGCCGATTCATCTGAGGGAAATCCTGAAAACATGACCTGTTGGGGCGCCCTGAAGAGTGGAGTTGAGAAACACTGGTGTGGATCACCCAGAGGGGAGTGTTTTTATTTTTTTTTTCTCAACAAACGGTAGAGTTAATCTTTAACCGCTTGCCGACCAGCGCACGACGATATACGTCGACACAATGGCACGGACAGGCAGAAGGGCGTATATATACGTCCCCTTTAGGAAGCAGCATTGTGGACGCACGCGCCCGCCCGCCGCGAGCTCCGTGAGCCCGACTCCCGCGGACTCGATCACCGCGGGGGTACCCGCGAACGTCTCACGGTGAGGAAGAACGGGGAGATGCTGATATAAACAAGCATCTCCCCGCTCTGCCTAGTGACAATGACACTGATCACCGCTTTCTGTAATCGGAAGCGGTGATCACTGTCTTGTCACACACAGCCCATCCCCCCCCTACAGTTAGAAGCACTCCCCAGGTCACACTTAACCCCCACCTAGTGGTTAACCCCTTCACTGCCAGTGTCATTTTCACAGTAACCAGTGCATTTTTATAGCACTGATCACTGTATGAATGTCACTGGTCCCAAAAAAGTGTCAAAAGTGTCCGATGTGTCCGCCATAATGTCGCAGTCATGATAAAAATCGCTGATCGCCGCCATTACTAGTAAAAAAAAAAATTATAATAAAAATGCCATAAATCTATCCCCTATTATGTAGACGCTATAACTTTTGCGCATACCAATCAATATACGCTTATTGTGATTTTTTTTTACCAAAAATATGTAGAAGAATACGTATCGGACTAAACTGAGAAAAATGTAGGTTTTTTATATAATTTTTGGGGATATTTATTATGGCAAAAAGTAAAAAATATTGTATTTTTTTCAAAATTGTCGCTTTATTTTTGTTTATAGCGCAAAAAAAAAAAACCGCAGAGGTGATCAAATACCACCAAAACAAAGCTCTATTTGTGGGGAAAAAAGGACGTCAATTTTGTTTGGGAGCCACGTCGCACGACCGCGCAATTGTCCGTTAAAGGGACGCAGTGCCGATTCGCAAAAAGTGCTCTGGTCATTTTGCAGCCAAATGGTCCGGGGCTTAGGTGGTTAAAAAGTGATCAACAAAAAGTGTTTTAAAAAGGGAAAGCCCAGCAGATTTTTCCCTGACCATGCGAAAAAAACCAAAAAAACATAAAAATACATTAAAAAAATAATAAAAAAACATTTAAAACAATTAGACAAAATAGTTATCCAGAGAAACAATAAATAAAAAAAAAACATAAAAATACATAAAAAAATTATAAAAAAACATTTAAAACAATTAGAGAAAATAGTTATCCAGAGAAACAATAAAAAAACAAAAACATAAAAATACATAAAAAAATAATAAAAAAACATTTAAAACAATTAGAGAAAATAGTTATCCAGAGAAACAATAAAAAAAACCAAAAAAAACCCATAAAAATAATAATAAAAAAACATTTAAAACAATTAGAGAAAATAGTTATCCAGAGAAACAATAAAAATACATAAAAAAATTATAAAAAACCATTTAAAACAATTAGAGAAAATAGTTATCCAGAGAAACAATAAAAATACATAAAAAAAATTATAAAAAAAAATTTAAAACAATTAGAGAAAATAGTTTTCCTGACTGACTCCACGTGTGGGTTAACCCCGCCTCCTCTCCAATGCTATAGGACCCCATACCCATTAGAGTAAGCTCACCTCTCAGCACTGTGTTCCTTTTTTGTCCTCCTCCAATGAACCTGAAGCACGCACGTCCGTGCAGATTCCCGGATGGATGGATTGACGGATGGATGGATAGCACACCTTCTAGCGGTGCAGCTCGGAACCCAGCCATGGGCGGGTGGAGAGCTTGTAGCAATCATGATCCTTTGGGATGGAGTTGCTGCGGTGTGCCCAAGATCAGAACGTCCTCGGCTGGCAGGTCTGCATCTTTGTTTTCTTCCATGGCAGTCGCATCTGTGTAATATTTGTGTGTCTTTGTCCCATGCCCCTGCTCTCCCTAATGGCGGCTGGAATCTCGGGCGACGCCGCCGTTCGCGCATGCGCAGTGCCCGCTCCCAGAGCGAAGCTTGGTTTGCGCATGCACGGTCCGGCAGGACTCTCGGCGGCCGCGCAGGCACAGATGGGAGATCCTCCTCCACGCAGGTGCGTTGGATGGACAGCGGTGACGTCACAGGCAGGCGGGGAATTTAAAGCTGATGCTCGCCTGTGTCATTTGGGATCTCCCCTGACAGGCGAGCAGAGGCTACTGGACTTCCCTGCTGAGGCTCTTGTCTTCTCTCTCAGGTCAGTGCACTCTTGGATATGATTTGTCTGTTCCAAATATAGTCCATAGGTGTATATGTGCATGCAATGTGTCTTTTTACCATGTATTGCTTATCACCATATGGTGCATTTTTTCTTAAAGGGCAAGTTACCTATTTATTTATTTTGTATAATACTGTAGGTTTTTTGATCGACCTGTCTCTATTGTGACTCTCTGGTCCAGAAGTTATGGACAATTCACCGCTTACATGTGGCCATCCCTCACGCACAAGGTATGTGCGGGAGAGGGGAGGGCTTGGGGTTCAGTCGCAAGTAGTGTTGCTTGACGGCTTGTCTTTCTCCCCCCCCCAATTCCCCTTTTTTCCTTTAGCCCTTCCGCAGATCTTCAAATTGACACAGACCTTGCCACGCCGCAGCATGCGTCAACTTCAAAATCAAGACACAGACGTGATTCCCCGCCTGCATCTCACCACCAGAGGAGAAGTTCCCATTCCTAATCCAGACACCGCTCCCACCGCCAGGACAGTTATTCTGATCGGAGAGCCTGCTGGGGATGCGGCTCACGAGTCCCAGAGGGCAAATTATTATGCAGCCATTGCTATGCCCATGCGGTTGGGGAAAAAGAGACAGAAGACCAACGGATCGAATCTCTAGTGATACAGGTGGTGCAACGTTCTCTAAAGGAGATGGGTGCTTCCCACGCACAAAGCCAGTCCAGCACTATTCGATCTGGCTCCCCGGCTGATGTGGTCCGCGAAGTCCCAGGTCCTTCCCAGCCCTACGAATCTTCGCCTCTTCCCTCAGAAGGAGAATTAGAGAGTGATGAAGAGAGTGTAGAGTTCGATTTCTCTCAAGTAACTCCGCTCATTAAAGCGGTCAAAGAGGCCCTTATGTGGGAAGACCCATCTACTCCCCCAGCTAAACAGAATTTTTTTTCAAGCGCCTGGGGAAAGAGCGCCCAAGTTTTCCGCTTTTAGCCGAACTAAAGGGCATCTTTGATGAAGAGTGGAGCAAAGTGGACAGGGAGTCCTCGATGACAAATAAAGCCTCCAGAATGTATCCCTTCAAGGCAGATGAGGTAAAATACCTGGAGAATATTCCTCTTTTGGACATAGCGGTAATGCGTTTGGCTAAGCACGTCACGCTCCCTCTAGAAGACGCAGTCTCCTTTAAAGACAGTCTTGATAGAAGAATGGATCAGGACCTTAAAATAATTTACGGTCTTGCTGGGACAGCTTGTAAACCCGCCCTAGCCTTGGCAGCCGTGTCTAAGGCTATGGAGGCATGGACGGAGAACGTAGATTCCTTTCTCAAAGGCGTTTCAGAAGAACTGGCCAGTAACTCAGCAGCAGCAGAGCTAAAACTAGCAGTGGCCTTCTTGGGAGAAGCATCGGTTGATCTGATCCGTCTACTGTCCAGGATTATGTTATCCTCAGTTACAGCTAAACAAGCCCTATGGCTACGCCCTTGGCAGGCTGACCCGTCTTCTAAGCAAACATGGTGCAAGATTCCTTTCGAAGGATCATCACTGTTTGGTAACAAACTAGATGACGCCATAGCTAAGGCCACAGGCGGAAAATCTGGCTTTCTTCCACAGGACAAGCTTCCACAGAATCGAAGGAAGCCCCAGTTCAGAAGGCGCAGTCCGGAGCGCTCGAGGTAGGCACGCTTCTATAGACCCGGCCGGGACTTCAGAAGAAACTGGAGTAGAGGCCAAGCGTCCTTTCGCAAGCCAGCAAAGAGCCAAGCATCCAGTGGTCGCGATCAGGCTAAATCCTTTTGAGATTTTGCCCGCCCAGGCGGGTCGGGTAGGGGCACGTCTGCTCCTCTTCCGGCACGTGTGGGTGGCCTCAATCTAAGACTTCTGGGTAGTCAAGACAGTATCGTCAGGTACTTCATGGTACGTCATGGTCCTTCTCCAGCATTCCTCCCCCCAGATTTATCTCAACCCTACTTCCAAGTACGGAAGAACAAAAACAGGCCTTACTGTCCTACATAGACCTGCTGAAAACCCAGGGAGCAGTAGTGCGTGTCCCAGAGGAAGAGCAGTTCCAGGGTGTGTATTCCCCCCTTTTCTTGGCGCCCGGTAATAGATCTGACGTACCTGAACAAGTTCATAAGGCACGGAAAATTCAAAATGGAGACTCTGTCAACAATCCAGCAAGCCATTCAACCAGGCAACTGGATGATTTCGATAGACCTGAAAGAAGCCTATTTCCACGTGCCAGTGGCAAAGGACTTTTTAAAGTACCTCCGGTTTCATATCGGGCAGGAACATCTTCAATTCATCTGCCTACCGTTCGGTTTGACAACGTCTCCTCGAGTTTTCACCAAGGTCCTCTTGGCCGTAGTGGCCCTCATCAGGCTAAAAGGTGTGCGTCTTTACCATTATTTAGACGATCTCCTAGTTCTGTCTCAAAACAGAGAACAGCTCCTGGTGCACAGAGAACAAGTGATCTCAACCCTTTCCAGCTTTGGATGGCTTCTAAACTTAGAAAAAAGCCACATGGATCCAGCCCAACACTTAATTTACTTAGGGGCTCTGTTCAACACAGTGGAGAACACCATCTCCCTACCAGTAGAGAAGATTCCGGTGATTCGGAAGAGGATTTCTCGTGCTCTGGATGCTCCTCATCTGAAAGCATTACAATGCCTAAGAATTATCGTCACAATGGTCTCCACGACCCCCATGGTCAAATGGGCTCTATGGAGGTTACGCCCTTTTCAGTCAGGGTTCCTCCGGCAGTGGAAGTCAGGGGACAAGAGTCAACTCATCCACATATCCGCAAAAATGAGAAACAGCCTCTTCTGGTGGCTCCAACTCAAGAATTTGCAAAACTGTCACTCCATTGCCCCTATCTCCTGGGTCACAATTACGACCGATGCCAGAGGTTCCGGCTGGGGGGCTCTCTGTGGCCAGAACCTTGCTCAGGGCAGGTGGGATGCTCGCCTCCGCAACCCAGGCTCAAATGTCCTAGAGCTCCAGGCAGCTTGGTGTGCCCTCCAATCCTTTTCTCGGTGTCTGAAAGGAGAATCGGTGTTGATCAGGATGGACAACACCACAGCAGTGTCATATGTGAAGCGACAAGGGGGGACACAGAGTTCCACACTCCTGTTAGAAGTCAAGCCCATCATGACTTGGGCCCAGAAAAATCTGGCCAACATATCAGCAGTTTTTATTCCGGGAGTACAGAACTCACAGGCGGATTTCCTCTCTCGAACTCGTCTAGACAACAACGAGTGGTCCCTCCATGTACAGTCCTTCAACTGGATTCTGTCTCTGGGAGTCAATCCCGAAGTGGACCTATTCGCTTCCCCCTACAATCACAAAACAGTGAAGTTCTATTCTCGAGGCCGTTGCAGCCAGGCAGTCGGAACGGATGCCCTGACGGACAGATGGAGGTTCAGGCGGGCATACGCTTTTCCCCCGATCCCGATAATCCTCAAGTTCCTGAGGAGACTTCAAGCGGAATCAGCCGAAGTAACAGTAGTGGCTCCTTACTGGCCAAACAGGCCTTGGTTTCCCCTCCTGATCCAACCGAGCTACCGGGACCCGGTACCTCTTCCTCTCAGGCCGGACCTTCTCTCTCAAGGGTCACTCCTACACCCTTGTCCGGCACTGATGAGACTGACGGTCTGGTTCTTGAGAGGGAGAGGCTGGAATCCCTCGGTTGCGCCTCTAGAGTGCTGTCTACACTGTTGAGCTCAAGAAGAGCAAGTACCAACAAGGTTTATAGAAGAATTTGGGCCAAATTCTCCTCTGCTTCTGGGAGGTCCTTCAAAAATCCAGGAGTTCAGGATGTTCTTAGTTTTCTGCAAACCGGACTAGACTTACCCTTATCTGTTAGCTCTCTAAGAGTACAAGTTTCGGCCTTGTCGGCCTTCTCTGGAGTCTCATGGGCAGTCCATCCCTTAGTCAGACAATTCTTTCGGGAGGCATCAAGAATTAAGCCCCAAAGGAAGCCAAGATTTGCCAAGTGGGATCTTCCACTTGTTCTAGATTCTCTGACTGGTCTCAGTACGTCCGGGCCCTCCCCGTCTTCCATTAAGGACTTTTCAGCAAAAGTAGCCTTCTTAGTAGCCATCACCTCGGCTAAGAGGGTCTCTGAGATCGGGTCTCTAGGTCATGAAGAACCTTTTCTAACTTTTTTTCCGGATCGAGTAGTCCTTATACCCATGTTGGGTTCAAATCCAAAGGTGTCTTCGGTATTTCACGAAAATCGAGAAATTGTTCTACCTACATTTTAAGACTCCAGATTCCAGTGAAACTCATCCCCTGGATATGGGTGAAATCCTAAAGGAGTATCTACAAATTACTTCTTCCTTCAGACGATCTTATCATCTGTTTGTTCTACATTCTGGAAACAACAGAGGGAAGAAAGCATCAACCAGAACAATTGCATAATGGATCGTTCAAACAATCCAGCAAGCATACAGGGCTAAGGGCTTGGCTCCTCCACAGGTGGTGCACACTCCACCAGAGGGGTGGCAGCATCTTGGGCGGCAGCCCAACATGTGGCTCCAGATGTCATTTGTAAAGCGGCCTCGTGGGCCTCTATCAATACATTTATGGCCCATTACTGCATTGAACCGGCATCACTGTCGTCTGTTAATTTTGGGTTAAGAATCCTGTCGGTTGACAGGACAAATTAAAGCTTTTTGTTCAGCATACCCACCCGTGTGGTCTGGCTAGTTATTTCCCATACGTAGGCTGCCATGGAGTCAGTCAGGAAAACTGAAAATTTATTACCAAATACTTACCGTAATTTTCCTTTCCTGATAGACTCCATGGCAGATGGAGTTCCCACCCTGAAAGTAAATAGTAATGAAAGAAAGTAAGTGTCCAAGAGTCGGCTAGTTACGGAACACAGTGCTGAGAGGTGAGCTTACTTTTATGGGTATGGGGTCCTATAGCATTGGAGAGGAGGCTGGGTTAACCCACACGTAGGCTGCCATGGAGTCTATCAGGAAAGGAAAATTACGGTAAGTATTTGGTAATAAATTTTCCGTTATCCAGAGAAACAATAAAAAAACAAAAAAAATAAAAAATACATAAAAAAAAATAAAAAAACATTTAAAACAATTAGAGAAAATATTTATCCAGAGAAACAAAATAACAAAAACAAAAAAAAAACAAAAAATACATAAAAATACATAAAAAAATAATAAAAAACATAAAAAAACATAAAAAAAATAATAAAAAAACATTTAAAACAATTAGAGAAAATAGTTATCCAGAGAAACAATAAAAATAAATAAAAATAAGAACAAGCAGCAGCAAACCAGCAGACTCACGCTTTGTCCTGATCTTCTGTGTTCACAAGCCGCGGAGTGAGCGATCGTTTTCTATACAGTCAGAACTCAGAATATAATATTACAGCAGTGTATTAACATTCACTAAACAGCTGAGGGCAACCTATAATCAGCAATCACAGTCTAGGCAGAGGATGAGAACACACAATGGATCCCAGCTGTGCTCCCTGTAGACGGTCCTCCATTTATCTCCATCCCTCTATAAGATCTCTTGTTAAGAAATGAATTATTTTAGGTAGCTATGAATGTGTAATTAAACTACCAAAACAATGTTTTTTGTCCAGCACAAAGACATTGCATTAGAATTTTAGCTTATATATATATAAAAAAAAAATTCCAGGTATTTTCTACATAGTTACATTAATACATTGGTCCAACTTTCACTGCCAGTGACCACCGAAGTGTGGGGCATTATTAGGTACTGACGCCAATGTTGGGGGTTATTATTAACGCATCCATTGGAACCAGTGCTGGGTGAAATTATTGCGTCCACTGACGCCAATGTTGGGGGTTATTATTGCGTCCACTGACACCAATGTTGGGGGTTTATATTGCATCCACTGATACAAATGTTGGGGGTTATTATTGCATCCACTGACACCAATGTTGGGGGTTTATATTGCGTCCATTGATAAAAATGTTGGAGATTAATATTGCGTCCACTGACACCAATGTTGGAGATTATTATTGCATCCACTGACACCAATGTTGAGGGTTATTATTGTGTTTACTGACACCAATGTTGGGGGTTATTATTGCGTCCACTGACATCAATGTTGGGGGTTATTATTGCATCCACTGACACCAATGTTGGGGGTTATTATTGCATCCACTGACACCAATGTTGGTGGTTATTACTGCGTCCACTGACACCAATGTTGGGGATTATTATTGCGTCCACTGACACAAATGTTGGGGGTTATTATTGCGTCCACTGACATCAATGTTGGAGATTATTTTTGCGTCCGCTGACACCAATGTTGGGGGTTATTACTGCGTCCACTTATATCAATGTTGGAGATTATTATTGCGTCCACTGACACCAATGTTGGGGGTTATTATTGCGTCCACTGTCACCAATGTTGAGGGTTATTATTGCGTCCACTCACACCAATGTTGGGGGTTATTATTGCGTTCACTGACACCGATGCAGGAAATTAATATTGCGTCCACTGGCACCAGTGCTGGTAATTACACATTTACTGACATATTTACTGGGGGTCATAATTGCATCCACTGACACCAATGCTGAGGATTACTAATGTGTCCACTGACACCAGTCCTGATAATTATTATTGCATCCATTGAAACCAATGTTGGGGGTTATTTTTGCATCCATTGACACCAATGTTGGGGGTTATTTTTGCATCCATTGACACCAATGTTGGGGGTTATTTTTGCATCCATTGACACCAATGTTGGGGGTTATTTTTGCATCCATTGACACCAATGTTGGGGGTTATTTTTGCATCCATTGACACCAATGTTGGGGATTACTATTGCGTCCACTGACACCAATCTTGAGGGTTTTTATTGTGCCCACTGACACCATGTTGGGGATTATTATTTCAGCTTCTAACACCAAAAAAAAAAAGGGCATCGCAGTTGGTTGTGTAAGCTGCAGACCGGTCAGAGTGCTCATGCTAACCCGTGTCCACAGGCAAAAGAGCCTACAATGGACACATCAGCATCAGAACTGGACAACGGAACAATGGAAGAAGGTGGCCTTGTCTGATGAATCATGCTTTATTTTACATCATGTGAATGTCCGGGTGCGTGTGTGTCACTTACCTGGGGAAGGTATGTCACCAGGATGCAGTATGGGAAGAAGGCAATCCAGCAGGGGCAGTGTGATGCTTCGGGCAATGTTCTGCTGGGAAACCTCGGGTCCTGCCATTCATGTGGATGTGACACATACCACCTACCTAAACACTCTTGCTGACCAAGTACACCCCTTCATGAAAATGGTATTCCCTGATGGCAGTGACCTCTTTCAGCAGGATAATGTGCCCTGCCACACTGCAAAAAATGGTACAAGAATGGTTTGAGGAACACAACAATGCGTTTGAGTCTTTAACTTTGCCTTCAAATTGTCCAGATCTCAATCAAGCATCTTTGGGATTTGCTGGAAAAACCAGTCCAATCCATGGAGGCCCCACCTCACAACTTACAGGACTTAAAGGATCTGCTACTGACGGCTTGGTGCCAGATGCCACAGATACTTTCAGAGGTCTAGAGGAGTCCATGCCTCGATGGGTCAGGAAAGGGGGAGCTACTGAATTTTAGGTGGGTGCTCATGAAGTTATGATTGATTGTACGTATGACAATGGCAAAAGAGTGGGCTTTAATGTCCGCACACCGCACATATACATCACTATGCGCTCCCAGCACAAAGACTGAGCTGTCTAAGACAATTGTTGGCCCAGACTAAAGATCAGTAACTGGCAGGACTGGCTTTTAATCATGTAATTATTTTGCATAAATGCAGTCCTAAACTTTCACACCTCCACCATGCTTCACAGTTGGCTGCAGACACTCATTATTGTACCGCTCTTTACCAACAAACTGCCTCCCGCTACAGCCAAATATTTCACATTTCGATTACCGTATATATTCGAGTATAAGCCAAGTTTTTCAGCCCTTTTCTTACCCCCCTTGGCTTATACTCGAGTCAGTACCTGAATTCTTGGCAGGCGTCCATTTTTTTAAAAGTCGCGGCTTCCTCCTGGCGTTCCTTTCCGTGATAGGCATTTGACACTGTGTTCCGCCTATCACGGAGGTCCTCTCATCCTCGGACAATTTCCCAGCAGACACTGTGTTCAGTGTTCCGCCAATCACAGATGTCCTCTTGTCTGAGGATGAAAGAATGTCCGTGATTGGCGGAACACTGAACACAGTGTCTGCTGTGAAACTGAGTCTGAGGATGAGAGGACCTCCGTGATAGGAGGAACACAGTGTCAAATGCCTATCACGGAACGGAACGCCAGGAGGAAGCCGCAACTTTTAAAAAATGGACGCCTGTCAAGAATTCAGGTACTCGGGCACAGTGAGACTGCAATGGGCACAGTGAGGTTTGGCACAGTGAGGTTGCAATGGGCACAGTGAGGTATGGCACATGGGTATGGCACAGTGAGTTTGCAATGGGCGCCTGTCAAGAATTCAGGTACTCAGGCACAGTGAGACTGCAATGGGCTCAGTGAGGTTTGGCACAGTGAGGTTGCAATGGGCACAGTGAGGTATGGCACATGGGTATGGCACAGTGAGTTTGCAATGAGCACAGTGAGGTATGGCACATGGATATGGCACAGTGAGGTTGCAATGGGCACAGTGAGGTATGGCACATGGGTATGGCACAGTGAGGTTGCAATGGGCACAGTGAGGTATGGCACAGTGAGACTGCAATGGGCACAGTGAGGTTGCAATGGGCACAGTGAGACTGCAATGGGCACAGAGAGATTGCAATGGGCACAGTGAGGTGTGAAAATGGGCATTGTTGACCCTCTTTTCCGCTTATAGTAGCTGCTGCATTCTCGCCCTAGGCTTATACTCGAGTCAATACTTTTTCCCAGTTTTTTGTGGTAAAATTAGGTCCTCGGCTTATACTCGGGTCGGCTTATACTCAAGTATATACGTTAATCAGTCCAGCACCTGCTGCATTTTTCTGCACCCCAGTTTCTATGTTTTCCTGTCACTTAGTCTTGTTTCCACGTCAGAGGATTGGCTTTTTGGATGCAATTCTTCCATGAAGACCTCTCCAAACAGCAGATGGATGTACCTGGGTCCCACTGGTTTCCTCCAGTTCTGTTCTGATGGAACTGCTGTACATCTTCTAATGTCGAAGGTAATTTCATTTCATCTGCTGCATTAAGTTTCCTTGGCTGACAACAGCATCTACACTCCTCAATGTTGCCCATTTCTTTGGGCTTCTTCAAAAGAACTTGAACAGCACATCTTGAAACCCCAGTCTGCTTTGAAATCGTTGCCTAGGAGAGACCTTGCTGATGCAGTATAACTACTTTGTGTCTTATTGCTGTGCTCAGTCTTGCCATGGTGTATGAACTGTGACATTAAACTGTCTTCAGCAACCACACCCTAGTAGCAAAGTTTGGCTGTTCCTCACCCAGCTTTAAGCCTCCTACACAGCAGTTTCAGTTAATGCCTGTGTTTCAACCTAAATATGAAATTGATGATCATTTTCGAAGATACAGATCAATTTATAATTAATATGTTAAATATTTCTTTCAACTACAGTCTTGAATATATTAGTACAAGGATTTATTTACTTTCTATCTCATTTAAGTCCTTATAATTTTCATTAGGATATATTCTGTAGACCCTATTATTTGTTACTTTTCTATATTTGTAATAATTGGACAAATATCAACAACATGTATTACATATGATCTGTATGTGACTAATATATATGTCCAATAAAATACTTTGACAAGGAAATTGATGATCATTAGCACCTGCTTGGGATAATTGGTTAATCACACACCTGACTCTAATCCTACAAATATCCTGACTTTATGCAAGTGTACAAAGTGTGCAAGTGTTAACCCCCGTACACACGGTCGGACTTTTGCCCAACAAACTTCGTTTTGAGCAAGTTGGACCAACAATCCGACCGTGTGTACGCTCCATCGGACAAACTTTTTTTGCTTTTTTCTTGTTTTCATCTGACAAAAGTTGGGTCTGCAAACGGACAAACTTTTGCCCAACAAAAGTCCGATGGAGCAAAGTCCGACCGTGTGTACAGAAAACCATCGGACTTTTGTCCGATGGACAAAACAACTAATGTTAAAATCAACCAACAATAGCAGAAGTTGACCAAAGGGTGGCGGTAAAGAGCAGAAAACAGCAGAAAAACCACGTGATGTTGCAAAAAGTTTTGGGAAAGTTTGCAGTAAAGTCCTGTGGTGTGTATGCTATGGGTGTTCCCGGCCAACTCCGTTCGGACAAAAATCCAGGGAAAAGTCAGATGGAAGTCCGACCGTGTTTATGGGGCTTGAGAATTGATGCTGGTTTGAAGTCAAAGAGTGGTCACACCAAACGTTGATTTGATTTAGATTTTTCTTCTGTTCACTTACTTTTCATTTTTTTAAATTGATGAAAATGGAAAATGTAAATATATATTTTTGAAAGCATTCTCACTTTACAGCATTTCTTTTGAAATTTAATTTCAAACTTTTGCACAGTACTATATATATATATATATATAAAAAATGATAAAAAAAAAATTAAAAGAAAGAAAAAAAAAAGGGGGGTTGCCATCCGGGCCCCTGGGGACCTTCGGGGCCCTTACAGGTGTACTGCCTGTACCCCCCTGATGGTGGCCCTGTATATGTATATATATATATATATATAAATACACACAAACACACTACATTGTCAAAAGTTTTGGGACACCTGCCTTTTCATGCACATGAACTTTAATGTAGGGTGACCAGACATCCCCGATTTCTGGGCAGCGTCCCCGGATTGAGGACGCTGTCCCCGGATCCCATCTGGCTCCCGGATCTGTCCCTAGATCTGTCGTCTCAGCAGGGGGGCCCGGAGGTAGAGCGGGCGGGGACTTCCAAAAGCTGTCCACCAATAAGCTAATCCCCCGAGGTGTAGCTGTTTACAAAACAAATGTCTCCGGACCCCCTGTGCTCAGTGGATGACAGTAAGCGGACTATGTCTTCATTTTTGGGTTTAGGCAGATTAATCCACCACAGCGCGCTACACATTTGAAGCCCCGCCTCTTTAATATGAATACACCGTGACCGCCTAAACCCGAAAATAAAGAAATAGTCCGGAGACGTTACAATAATTCCATAAACACATACTGTACCACATACACTGCATATATCATTTGAGGAAAATATGCTTATAAAATAGTTTACCATGTGCCAATAAAAAAAAAAATCTGAATGTAATCGATTTATTAAACTTGTAGGTTTTATTGTTTTTAGTTTTTTCAGATTTTCGTATTTTTGTTCTTTCTGACAATTCATCTTCGTACGCATTTGTCAAAAAGTCTTTGGTTCATTCAGATGTTTCCGAATGAACGAATATGCCGAATGTCGTCCAAAAACGAATTTGTAACAAAAGAGATTGCACATGTCAGACAGTATGAACTGGCAATAGTGATGAGGTCCATCTTACTGACTTGGATTGTACTTTCAGATGCAATTATCAGGGTAGAAGGAATCCCGGATGAGCCCCACATTTACCTCTCTAGGAGCCATTTGATAGATGGATGCTTTTGTCACTCCCAGTGATAACCCAACAACCACTGACACACCAGAAACAGTTGAATTGGTCTTTCAAGACATACTACAGATATACTACAGAACATGATCAGAGACTGCAGACATACTACAGGAGATGGTCGGAAACTGCAAACATAGTAGGGGAGATGGTCAAAGACTGCAGACATACTACAGGAGATGGTCGGAAACTGCAAACATAATAGGGGAGATGGCCAGAGACTGCAGACATACTACAGGAGATGGTCGGAAACTGCAAACATAGTAGGGGAGATGGTCAAAGACTGCAGACATACTACAGGAGATGGTCAGAAACTGCAAACATAGTAGGGGAGATGGTCAAAGACTGCAGACATACTACAGGAGATGGTCGGAAACTGCAAACATAATAGTGGAGATGGCCAGAGACTGCAGACATACTACAGGAGATGGTCGGAAACTGCAAACATAATAGGGGAGATGGCCAGAGACTGCAGACATACTACAGGAGATGGTCGGAAACTGCAAACATAGTAGGGGAGATGGTCAAAGACTGCAGACATACTACAGGAGATGGTCGGAAACTGCAAACATAGTAGGGGAGATGGTCAAAGACTGCAGACATACTACAGGAGATGGTCGGAAACTGCAAACATAATAGGGGAGATGGCCAGAGACTGCAGACATACTACAGGAGATGGTTGGAAACTGCAAACATAGTAGGGGAGATGGTCAAAGACTGCAGACATACTACAGGAGATGGTCGGAAACTGCAAACATAGTAGGGGAGATGGTCAAAGACTGCAGACATACTACAGGAGATGGTCGGAAACTGCAAACATAATAGGGGAGATGGCCAGAGACTGCAGACATACTACAGGAGATGGTCGGAAACTGCAAACATAGTAGGGGAGATGGTCAAAGACTGCAGACATACTACAGGAGATGATCGGAAACTGCAAACATAGTAGGGGAGATGGTCAAAGACTGCAGACATACTACAGGAGATGGTCGGAAACTGCAAACATAATAGGGGAGATGGCCCGAGACTGCAGACATACTACAGGAGATGGTCGGAAACTGCAAACATAGTAGGGGAGATGGCCAGAGACTGCAGACATACTACAGGAGATGTGTAGAGACTGCAGATTTACTACAGGAGATGGTCAGAGACTGCACATATAGTAGAGGATATGGTCAGAGATTGTAGACATACTACAGGAGATGCTTACAATCTAAGGTTCCTATATCCTACCAATTCACCTACCAGCATGTCTTTGGAGTGTGGGAGGAAACCGGAGTACCTGGAGGTAAAACTAATGCCTAGCACTATAGACGCGGATGGCACAGCAACTAAGTGGCTAGCACTTCTGCCTTGCAGTAAGTAGCTCATGGGTTCAAAACCTGACCATGACACTACATGCATGGAGTTTGCATGTTCTCCCTGTGCCTGCATGGGTTTCCTCCGTATACTGCAGTTTCCTCCCACACTCCAAAGACATGCTGGTGGGTGAATTGGCTCCAGGAGGAGCCTCAGACTATGAACATCATGGGGACAGCAACTGATGGTGATGTGTAAGCTTTCAGCACTGTATGAATACCTCTATTGGATACATTAGGAGTACAAAAATTGGCTAAATACTATAAAGCCAAAACATGTTCAGTCCTTCTGCATTTGTATCTCCAATGTACACACTTCACTGAGTGAAATGCATGCCCCACTGTGGCAATGCTTGCACTTCTGACCAAGCACTTACAAATATGCTAAAGATACATCCCCCATTGTGGCAATGCATGCACTTCCATCCAACCACTTGAAACCTCTGATTAGCTCCAATGCATAAACATTTTCTCTACTGCCCCTAGGGGGCATGTTAGTCTATGTGTCCATGCACAGTAGAGGCATGTAAATCCCACAGCCAGTGCATCCAGGACCTTGCGTGGCAGAAAGGGCAGGCATTTTGGCAGAAAAGAAAATGCTTAATGTTACTAAACGCATGTAAAATGTGTCTAAAATGCGCCAGCACCTATGTGTTGAGTTCTTTGCACAAACTGGCATCAGGGATGGGGTCCATCTTAGAGATCTGGCTTTTATTTTCAGATGCAGTTATCAGGGCCAGAAACAATCCCGGATGAGCCCCCACATGTAGGGCTACCCCTCTAGGAGCCACATGATAGATGGGTCCTTTTGTCACACCCAGTAATAACACGTCCTGTACCTGAACCTGACAACCTCTGATACACCAGAAGCATTTGAAATGGTCTTTCAAGGTGTACTCCAGATTTATTACAGGAGATGCTCAGAGACTGCAGTCAGACTACAGGAGATGCTTATAGACTAATATTCCTACATCACATCCATACATGTAGTAGGGGTAATATAGAAAGGAGCCTGTTAACCTACCAGCATGTCTTTGGAGTATGGAAGGAAATTGGAGTACCTGGAAGAAACCAATGCAAGCACAGTAGCTTAGTGGCTAACCCTGCTCCATTGGGCAGGGTGATGGCTTAGTGACTAGCACATCAGCCTTGCAGTACTTGGGTCACAGGTTCAAATCCTGGCCATGACACTACCTGCTTGGATTTTGCATGTTCTCCCCGTCCTTGCATGGACCTCCCCCGGTTCTCCTTTTTTTGTCCCACTCTCCAAAGACATGCTGGTATGTTAATTGGCCCCTGTCTAAATTGCTCCTAGTATATGTGATGTAGGAACCTTAAACTATAAACATCTTGAGGGCAGAAATCTCCAGTAAAACTGAGCATATGCACTTCAGATATCCAGCAAACCTGAACACATGCCCTTCAGATTTTGAGGGAAGCTAAATGAATGGCCTTCAGTCACCGGCTCTCTCACCTTAAGCCCACTCAATTTCCTCTTTTCCCTTCAACATATTCGGACAAACTCTCTTATAGTGGACTACACCTCATTAAAGTGGTTGTAAACCCTATTTTACAACTTTATGCTACAGGTAAGCCTATATTTAAGGCTTACCTGTAGCTAACGAGTATATCTCCTACACCTGCACGGTTTAGGAGATATCCCCTGTCCCCTGCATGTGCCGATGTCATCGGCACATGCGCACTGGGGAAAACTGAAGCAATGGCACCTATGTGGCGTTGCTGCAGTCTCCGTGCCGTTACTGGCGGCTCCCGCGCGCATGCGCAGGAGTGAAGTCATCGCGGCTCCGGCCAATCACAGTGACGGAAGTAACTCCGGGGTGACATGTCGGCGGCCGGAGGGGGAGACGAGGACCGCTGCGGGGGTTTCGATCTGAGGTAAGTAATACATAATGAGCTAGTATGCTATGCATACTAGCTCATTATGCCTTTTTCTTGCAGGGTTTGTTTTTTTCTAGTTTTTTATTAAGAGGGTTTACTTCTTCTTTAATTGTGTAGCAAAGTCCCGGAACTCTTTAGGCCTAATAGTTACCTCCAGGGTTAGGGAGAGCTGACATCCTTCAGTGTAGAGTGGGTTACAAGGCATGGTGGGTGTAATGCAAGATGAACAGGTGGGCGCCAGACACTTTTTGAATGCAAAGAGATTTATTGTCAGGGAGAGAGGGTTAGGGCCAGGACACCCTCCAAGACTTATATAGGTAGACAGCTAAACAGGTGAAGGCCTCCAGCCAGTTCTGTATAGGTAGGAACTGCTGTCTCCTATGGCAACAATCTTGTAGCTGTTACTAACGGTAATGGTATTCAACTATTTGCAACACGAACAGTTCTCTTTACCCCACACTCACTCACTGTGGGTCTTCACTCAACGAGCTCTCAGTGTCTCTCACTAGACTTCAGATCCAATAGCCACTGGATCCCCTGAGCTCTTTCACTGTAGCACTCAGTATCTTCCTCAAGCGTCACCCCTGCTGGGTCCCTGGCTTGGCACTCACAGATACTCTTCAAGCTTTACCCCTGCTGACACGTTAGGTCCCTGGCTTGGCACTCACAGATACTCTTCAAGCTTTACCCCTGCTAACACGTTAGGTCCCTGGCTTGGCACTCACAGATACTCTTCAAGTTTTACCCCTGCTGACACGTTAGGTCCCTGGCTTGGCACTCACAGATACTCTTCAAGCTTTACCCCTGCTGACACGTTAGGTCCCTGGCTTGGCACTCCACAAGCGTCACCTTTGCTGTCCCGCTGGGTCCCTGACTTTGCACTTGCTGAAGTTTTCCCACTTCTTCACCATCCCCAGCTGGCAAGAAGTCTGTACTCGTACTGGCCTCAGCTTACTCACAATGGTCTCCGGTGGATGGTGCCTTAGTGGCGACAGCTTTCCCTCTACCTCCGACCACGACTGGTTCCCTTGCTGGCGGAACCGTTACTTCTGGTTGGACTACAAGCCCGCAGTCCCAACCCTACGCTGCTTTTTCTGGATAGGCCCCCAGACAGCCTAGCAGCCAGATGTCCCCGGAATAGGCCTTAGGTTTCTGGCCTAGCAGCCCGGGGGCAATTCAACACACGTCTACCCAGACAGCCATCCAGGTGGCACAGAACCCCTGTTTGGGGTGTCTTCTCAAGTGGTACTGTGATTCCCACTGCTACTAGGGTCATCATCTCCATTTTCCAAGACACTTGAGTCTTTAGAATTGCTATTCTGAGGTGGATACTTGCTGCATTAATTCGTCCATCTCCATTAGACAGGACATGTTTTTGGAAGAACTGGCAGTGGAGATGAGGTCCATCTTACTGACTTGGATTGTACTTTCAGATGCAATTATAAGGATTGAAGGAATCCCAGATGAGCTGCCACATTTAGAACTACCCCTCTAAGAGCCGCTTAATAGAGGGGTGCTTTTGTGACTCCCAGTGATAACCCGCCCTGTACCTGGACCCGACAAGCACTCACACATCAAGAAACAGTTGAAATGGTCTTTCAAGACATACTACAGATATACTACAGGAGATGGTCAGAGACTTCAGACATAGTACAGGAGATGGTCAGAGACTGCAGACATAGTACAGGAGATGGTCAAAGATTGTAGACATACTACAGGAGATGCTTACAGTCTAAGGTTCCTACCTCCTACCAATTAACCTACCAGCATGACTTTGGAGTGTGGAAGGAAACTGGAGTACCCGGAGGTAAAACCAGTGGCTATCACTCCCAAAGTGGGCGGCACAGTGGCTAAGTGGTTAGCACTTCTGCCTTACAGTAAGTAGGTCATGGGTTCAAATCCTGACTATGACACTATGTGTATGGAGTTTGCATGTTCTCCCTGTGCCTGCGTGGGTTTCCTCCGGGTACTCCGGTTTCCTCCCACCCTCCAAAGACATGCTTGTAGGTGAATTGGCTCTTCTCTAAATTGGCCCTAGTATGTGAGATAGGAACCTCAGACCATAAACATCATGAGGGCAGCAAGTGATGTGTAAACTGTCAGCATTGTATGAATACCACCAAATGTTCAACTTAAGAGTAACAATTGGTTAAATACTGCAAACCCAAAACATATGAAGTCCTTGTGCGTTTCATACCTCCTATGTACGCACTTCACCAAGACATAAAAAAAACGCATGCCCCACTGTGGCAATGCTTGCACTTCTGACCAAGCACTTACAAATGTGATAAAACTGCTTGCACTTCTGACTAAGCACTTAAAATCTCCAACTGTGCCAAAGATACATGCCCCTCTGTGGCAATACTTGTGACTAAGCACTTACAAATGCCCTAAGAATGTATGCCCCATTGTGGCAATGCTTGCACTTGTGACCAAGCACTTACAAATGTGCTAAAAACGCATGCCCCATTGTGGCGATGCATGCACTTCTGTCCAAGCACTTAAAACATCTGATCAGCTCCAATGCATAAAACATCACTACAGCCCCAAATTCGGTTCCTTTAAGGCCTCATGCCCACTGGACGTTTTCTCCACTGCTCCTACGGGGCGTTTGGCATCAAACATCGGCCCTCTCAATTTTTATTTTCATGTCAACAGATTCGGACAAACTCTCTTATAGTGGCCTACACCTCATTAATTGTAACAGAACTCTGAGCATGTTAGCTTCTTTATGTGTGTGTGTGGGGGGGAGAGGGGGTTTGCTTGAGGTGTCTTCCCAAGTGGTACTGTAATTCTCACTGCTACTAGGGTAGGGTGACCAGACTAGGGTGACCACGTGTCCTGGATTGCCCGGGACAGTCCCGCATTTTGCAGATCTGTCCCGGGCACATTCATTCCAGGACAATACAGTGTCAGGGAATGAAACTGACACAGCCACCCCCCAGGCCAATCTGATGCCCCCAATAAAGGCTGCCACATCACCGCTTTACTCACTGACAGTACTTGTCCTGGCCAGGAATGCCTGGAGGAGTACAATCCCCGCCCCCTGCTTGTGATTGGAGAAATCATAAATCCTGCCTCCTGTGTCCAATCACTGTGCTGTGATTCGTTACAGCACAAGCTGATTTTTGGGAAGGGAGGGTGTCCCTGAATGGTAGTTTGGAAATGTGGTCACCCTAGACCAGACGTCCCTGGTTTCTGGGGACAGTCCCCGGATTAAGGACACTTACCCCAGAGCCCGTCTGTCCCTGGATCTGTCATCTCAGCAGGGGGGCCCGGAGGTAGAGCGGGCGGCAGTGGCGGTGCGTCCATAAAGGGCGCACGGGCGACGCCCCCTCTCTCCTGCACCTGTCTATCACCATAGATAGATTCATGCATTGCATGGATCTATCTATGGTCGCCGCTGCCACCCACTATTCAGGTGTCCGGCCCCTTGTCGGGCACCGGGCACCTGAATTACAGCGGCGGGGTATTTTTTGGAGGCACCTGATTAGAGCCGTAGGCTCTAATAGGCGTCCAAAGTGGTGAAAAGCTGTGCGCGTTCGCTGTTCACTCAGCTGTGTGTTAGGAAAGCGAATAAATCGCTTTCCTAACACTGACCCGCCTCTCAGCCAATCAGGTAGCCGGGTCTGTTACCTGTCACCTGATTGGCTGAAACGACAGGCGCTGTGATTGGACACCACCTATCAGACGTCCAATCATAGGACAGGGCGGGCGGGAGAAGACATTGAGGAAGACATGGAGGACACCGGACATTGCTCAGCGGGCGGGGGGCACAGTGGCAGCATTTAATGGGCACAGTGGCAGCATTTGAGGCACAGTGGCAGCGATTATGCCTTTGTCTTGCAGGGTTTGTTTTTTTCTCGTTTTTTATTAAGAGGGTTTACTTCCTCTCTAATTTGTAGTAAAGTCCCGGAACTCTTTAGGCCTAATAGTTACCTCCAGGGTTAGGGAGAGCTGACATCCTTCAGCGTAGAGTGGGTTACAAGGCATGGTGGGTGTAATGCAAGATGAACAGGTGAGCGCCAGACACTTTTTGAATGCAAAGAGATTTATTGTCTCTTAAACAGAACTGTGGGAGAGAGGGTTAGGGCCAGGACACCCTCCAAGACGTATATAGGTAGACAGCTAAACAGGTGAAGGCCTCCAGCCACTTCTGTATAGGTAGGACCGCTGTCTCCTATGGCAACAATCTTGTAGCTGTTACTAACGGTAATGGTATTCAACTATTTGCAACACAAACAGTTCTCTTTACCCCACACTCACTCACTGTGGGTCTTCACTCAACGAGCTCTCAGTGTCTCTCACTAGACTTCAGATCCAATAGCCACTGGATCCCCAGAGCTCTTTCACTGTAGCACTCAGTATCTTCCTCAAGCGTCACCCCTGCTGGGTCCCTGGCTTGGCAATCACAGATACTCTTCAAGCTTTACCCCTGCTGACACGTTAGGTCCCTGGCTTGGCACTCACAGATACTCTTCAAGCTTCACCCCTGCTGACACGTTAGGTCCCTGGCTTGGCACTCACAGATACTCTTCAAGCTTCACCCCTGCTGACACGTTAGGTCCCTGGCTTGGCACTCACAGATACTCTTCAAGCTTTACCCCTGCTGACACGTTAGGTCCCTGGCTTGGCACTCACAGATACTCTTCAAGCTTTACCCCTGCTGACACGTTAGGTCCCTGGCTTGGCACTCACAGATACTCTTCAAGCTTTACCCCTGCTGACACGTTAGGTCCCTGGCTTGGCAATCACAGATACTCTTCAAGCTTTACCCCTGCTGACACGTTAGGTTCCTGGCTTGGCACTCACAGATACTCTTCAAGCTTCACCCCTGCTGACACGTTAGGTCCCTGGCTTGGCACTCACAGATACTCTTCAAGCTTTACCCCTGCTGACACGTTAGGTCCCTGGCTTGGCACTCACAGATACTCTTCAAGCTTTACCCCTGCTGACATGTTAGGTCCCTGTCTTGGCACTCACAGATACTCTTCAAGCTTCACCCCTGCTGACACGTTAGGTCCCTGGCTTGGCACTCACAAATACTCTTCAAGCTTTACCCCTTCTGACACGTTAGGTCCCTGGCTTGGCACTCACAGATACTCTTCAAGCTTTACCCCTGCTGACACGTTAGGTCCCTGTCTTGGCACTCACAGATACTCTTCAAGCTTTAGCCCTGCTGACACGTTAGGTCCCTGGCTTGGCACTCACAGATACTCTTCAAGCTTTACCCCTGCTGACACGTTAGGTTCCTGGCTTGGCACTCACAGATACTCTTCAAGCTTTACCCCTGCTGACACGTTAGGTTCCTGGCTTGGCACTCACAGATACTCTTCAAGCTTTACCCCTTCTGACACGTTAGGTCCCTGGCTTGGCACTCACATATACTCTTCAAGCTTTACCCCTGCTGACACGTTAGGTCCCTGGCTTGGCACTCACAGATACTCTTCAAGCTTTACCCCTGCTGACACGTTAGGTCCCTGTCTTGGCACTCACAGATACTCTTCAAGCTTTACCCCTGCTGACACGTTAGGTCCCTGGCTTGGCACTCACAGATACTCTTCAAGCTTTACCCCTGCTGACACGTTAGGTCCCTGGCTTGGCACTCACAGATACTCTTCAAGCTTCACCCCTGCTGACACGTTAGGTCCCTGGCTTGGCACTCACAGATACTCTTCAAGCTTTACCCCTGCTGACACGTTAGGTCCCTGGCTTGGCACTCACAGATACTCTTCAAGCTTCACCCCTGCTGACACGTTAGGTCCCTGGCTTGGCACTCACAGATACTCTTCAAGCTTTACCCCTGCTGACACGTTAGGTCCCTGGCTTGGCACTCACAGATCCTCTTCAAGCTTTACCCCTGCTGACACGTTAGGTCCCTGGCTTGGCACTCACAGATACCCTTCAAGCTTTACCCCTGCTGACACATTAGGTCCCTGGCTTGGCACTCACAGATACTCTTCAAGCTTCACCCCTGCTGACACGTTAGGTCCCTGGCTTGGCACTCACAGATACTCTTCAAGCTTCACCCCTGCTGACACGTTAGGTCCCTGGCTTGGCACTCACAGATACTCTTCAAGCTTTACCTCTGCTGACACGTTAGGTCCCTGGCTTGGCACTCACAGATACTCTTCAAGCTTTACCCCTGCTGACACGTTAGGTCCCTGGCTTGGCACTCCACAAGCGTCACCTTTGCTGTCCCGCTGGGTCCCTGACTTTGCACTTGCTGAAGTTTTCCCACTTCTTCACCATCCCCAGCTGGCAAGAAGTCTGTACTCGTACTGGCCTCAGCTTACTCACAATGGTCTCCTTTGGATGGTGCCTTAGTGGCGACAGCTTTCCCTCTACCTCCGACCTCGACTGGTTCCCTTGCTGGCGGAACCGTTACTTCTGGTTGGACTACAAGCCCGCAGTCCCAACCCTACGCTGCTTTTTCTGGATAGGCCCCCAGACAGCCTAGCAGCCAGATGTCCCCGGAATAGGCCTTAGGTTTCTGGCCTAGCAGCCCGGCGGCAATTCAACACACGTCCACCCAGACAGCCATCCAGGTGGCACAGAACCCCTGTTTGGGGAGTCTTCTCAAGTGGTACTGTGATTCCCACTGCTACTAGGGTCATCATCTCCATTTTCCAAGACACTTGAGTCTTTAGAATTGCTATTCTGAGGTGGATACTTGCTGCATTAATTCGTCCATCTCCATTAGACAGGACATGTTTTTGGAAGAACTGGCAGTGGAGATGAGGTCCATCTTACTGACTTGGATTGTACTTTCAGATGCAATTATAAGGATTGAAGGAATCCCAGATGAGCTGCCACATTTAGAACTACCCCTCTAAGAGCCGCTTAATAGAGGGGTGCTTTTGTGACTCCCAGTGATAACCCGCCCTGTACCTGGACCCGACAAGCACTCACACATCAAGAAACAGTTGAAATGGTCTTTCAAGACATACTACAGATATACTACAGGAGATGGTCAGAGACTGCAAACATAGCACAGGAGATGGTCAGATACTTCAGACATAGTACAGGAGATGGTCAGAGACTGCAGACATAGTACAGGAGATGGTCAAAGATTGTAGACATACTACAGGAGATGCTTACAGTCTAAGGTTCCTACCTCCTACCAATTAACCTACCAGCATGACTTTGGAGTGTGGAAGGAAACTGGAGTACCCGGAGGTAAAACCAGTGGCTATCACTCCCAAAGTGGGCGGCACAGTGGCTAAGTGGTTAGCACTTCTGCCTTGCAGTAAGTAGGTCATGGGTTCAAATCCTGACTATGACACTATGTGTATGGAGTTTGCATGTTCTCCCTGTGCCTGCGTGGGTTTCCTCCGGGTACTCCGGTTTCCTCCCACCCTCCAAAGACATGCTTGTAGGTGAATTGGCTCTTCTCTAGTATGTGAGATAGGAACCTCAGACCATAAACATCATGAGGGCAGCAAGTGATGTGTAAACTGTCAGCATTGTATGAATACCACCAAATGTTCAACTTAAGAGTAACAATTGGTTAAATACTGCAAACCCAAAACATATGAAGTCCTTGTGCGTTTCATACCTCCTATGTACGCACTTCACCAAGACATAAAAAAAACGCATGCCCCACTGTGGCAATGCTTGCACTTCTGACCAAGCACTTACAAATGTGATAAAACTGCTTGCACTTCTGACTAAGCACTTAAAATCTCCAACTGTGCCAAAGATACATGCCCCTCTGTGGCAATACTTGTGACTAAGCACTTACAAATGCCCTAAGAATGTATGCCCCATTGTGGCAATGCTTGCACTTGTGACCAAGCACTTACAAATGTGCTAAAAACGCATGCCCCATTGTGGCAATGCATGCACTTCTGTCCAAGCACTTAAAACATCTGATCAGCTCCAATGCATAAAACATCACTACAGCCCCAAATTCGGTTCCTTTAAGGCCTCATGCCCACTGGACGTTTTCTCCACTGCTCCTACGGGGCGTTTGGCATCAAACATCGGCTCTCTCAATTTTTATTTTCATGTCAACAGATTCGGACAAACTCTCTTATAGTGGCCTACACCTCATTAATTGTAACAGAACTCTGAGCATGTTAGCTTCTTTATGTGTGTGTGTGGGGGGGAGAGGGGGTTGCTTGAGGTGTCTTCCCAAGTGGTACTGTAATTCTCACTGCTACTAGGGTAGGGTGACCAGACTAGGGTGACCACGTGTCCTGGATTGCCCGGGACAGTCCCGCATTTTGCAGATCTGTCCCGGGCACATTCATTCCAGGACAATACAGTGTCAGGGAATGAAACTGACACAGCCACCCCCCAGGCCAATCTGATGCCCCCAATAAAGGCTGCCACATCACCGCTTTACTCACTGACAGTACTTGTCCTGGCCAGGAATGCCTGGAGGAGTACAATCCCCGCCCCCTGCTTGTGATTGGAGAAATCATAAATCCTGCCTCCTGTGTCCAATCACTGTGCTGTGATTCGTTACAGCACAAGCTGATTTTTGGGAAGGGAGGGTGTCCCTGAATGGTAGTTTGGAAATGTGGTCACCCTAGACCAGACGTCCCTGGTTTCTGGGGACAGTCCCCGGATTAAGGACGCTTACCCCAGAGCCCGTCTGTCCCTGGATCTGTCATCTCAGCAGGGGGGCCCGGAGGTAGAGCGGGCGGCAGTGGCGGTGCGTCCATAAAGGGCGCACGGGCGACGCCCCCTCTCTCCTGCACCTGTCTATCACCATAGATAGATTCATGCATTGCATGGATCTATCTATGGTCGCCGCTGCCACCCACTATTCAGGTGTCCGGACCCTTGTCGGGCGCCGGGCACCTGAATTACAGCGGCGGGGTATTTTTTGGAGGCACCTGATTAGAGCCGTAGGCTCTAATAGGCGTCCAAAATGGTGAACAGCTGTGCGCGTTCGCTGTTCACTCAGCTGTGTGTTAGGAAAGCGAATAAATCGCTTTCCTAACACTGACCCGCCTCTCAGCCAATCAGGTAGCCGGGTCTGTTACCTGTCACCTGATTGGCTGAAACGACAGGCGCTGTGATTGGACACCGCCTATCAGACGTCCAATCATAGGACAGGGCGGGCGGGAGAAGACATTGAGGAAGACATGGAGGACACCGGACATTGCTCAGTGGGCGGGGGGCACAGTGGCAGCATTTAATGGGCACAGTGGCAGCATTTGGGGCACAGTGGCAGCGATTATGCCTTTGTCTTGCAGGGTTTGTTTTTTTCTCGTTTTTTATTAAGAGGGTTTACTTCCTCTTTAATTTGTAGTAAAGTCCCGGAACTCTTTAGGCCTAATAGTTACCTCCAGGGTTAGGGAGAGCTGACATCCTTCAGCGTAGAGTGGGTTACAAGGCATGGTGGGTGTAATGCAAGATGAACAGGTGGGCGCCAGACACTTTTTGAATGCAAAGAGATTTATTGTCTCTTAAACAGAACTGTGGGAGAGAGGGTTAGGGCCAGGACACCCTCCAAGACGTATATAGGTAGACAGCTAAACAGGTGAAGGCCTCCAGCCACTTCTGTATAGGTAGGACCGCTGTCTCCTATGGCAACAATCTTGTAGCTGTTACTAACGGTAATGGTATTCAACTATTTGCAACACAAACAGTTCTCTTTACCCCACATGCACTCACTGTGGGTCTTCACTCAACGAGCTCTCAGTGTCTCTCACTAGACTTCAGATCCAATAGCCACTGGATCCCCAGAGCTCTTTCACTGTAGCACTCAGTATCTTCCTCAAGCGTCACCCCTGCTGGGTCCCTGGCTTGGCAATCACAGATACTCTTCAAGCTTTACCCCTGCTGACACGTTAGGTTCCTGGCTTGGCACTCACAGATACTCTTCAAGCTTTACCCCTGCTGACACGTTAGGTCCCTGGCTTGGCACTCACAGATACTCTTCAAGCTTTACCCCTGCTGACACGTTAGGTCCCTGGCTTGGCACTCACAGATACTCTTCAAGCTTCACCCCTGCTGACACGTTAGGTCCCTGGCTTGGCACTCACAGATACTCTTCAAGCTTTACCCCTGCTGACACGTTAGGTCCCTGGCTTGGCACTCACAGATACTCTTCAAGCTTTACCCCTGCTGACACGTTAGGTCCCTGGCTTGGCACTCACAGATACTCTTCAAGCTTTATCCCTGCTGACACGTTAGGTCCCTGGCTTGGCACTCACAGATACTCTTCAAGCTTTACCCCTGCTGACACGTTAGGTCCCTGGCTTGGCAATCACAGATACTCTTCAAGCTTTACCCCTGCTGACACGTTAGGTTCCTGGCTTGGCACTCACAGATACTCTTCAAGCTTCACCCCTGCTGACACGTTAGGTCCCTGGCTTGGCACTCACAGATACTCTTCAAGCTTTACCCCTGCTGACACGTTAGGTCCCTGGCTTGGCACTCACAGATACTCTTCAAGCTTTACCCCTGCTGACACGTTAGGTCCCTGTCTTGGCACTCACAGATACTCTTCAAGCTTCACCCCTGCTGACACGTTAGGTCCCTGGCTTGGCACTCACAGATACTCTTCAAGCTTTACCCCTTCTGACACGTTAGGTCCCTGGCTTGGCACTCACAGATACTCTTCAAGCTTTACCCCTGCTGACACGTTAGGTCCCTGTCTTGGCACTCACAGATACTCTTCAAGCTTTACCCCTGCTGACACGTTAGGTCCCTGGCTTGGCACTCACAGATACTCTTCAAGCTTTACCCCTGCTGACACGTTAGGTTCCTGGCTTGGCACTCACAGATACTCTTCAAGCTTTACCCCTGCTGACACGTTAGGTTCCTGGCTTGGCACTCACAGATACTCTTCAAGCTTTACCCCTTCTGACACGTTAGGTCCCTGGCTTGGCACTCACATATACTCTTCAAGCTTTACCCCTGCTGACACGTTAGGTCCCTGGCTTGGCACTCACAGATACTCTTCAAGCTTTACCCCTGCTGACACGTTAGGTCCCTGTCTTGGCACTCACAGATACTCTTCAAGCTTTACCCCTGCTGACACGTTAGGTCCCTGGCTTGGCACTCACAGATACTATTCAAGCTTTACCCCTGCTGACACGTTAGGTCCCTGGCTTGGCACTCACAGATACTCTTCAAGCTTTACCCCTGCTGACACGTTAGGTCCCTGGTTTGGCACTCACAGATACTCTTCCAGCTTCACCCCTGCTGACACGTTAGGTTCCTGGCTTGGCACTCACAGATACTCTTCAAGCTTTACCCCTGCTGACACGTTAGGTCCCTGGCTTGGCACTCACAGATCCTCTTCAAGCTTTACCCCTGCTGACACGTTAGGTCCCTGGCTTGGCACTCACAGATACCCTTCAAGCTTTACCCCTGCTGACACGTTAGGTCCCTGGCTTGGCACTCACAGATACTCTTCAAGCTTCACCCCTGCTGACACGTTAGGTCCCTGGCTTGGCACTCACAGATACTCTTCAAGCTTCACCCCTGCTGACACGTTAGGTCCCTGGCTTGGCACTCACAGATACTCTTCAAGCTTTACCTCTGCTGACATGTTAGGTCCCTGGCTTGGCACTCCACAAGCATCACCTTTGCTGTCCCACTGGGTCCCTGACTTGGCACTTGCTGAAGTTTTCCCACTTCTTCACCGTCCCCGGCTGGCGAGAAGTCTGCTCTCGTACTGGCCTCAGCTTACTCACAATGGTCTCCGGTGGATGGTGCCTTAGTGGCGACAGCTTTCCCTCTACCGCCGACCACGACTGGTTCCCTTGCCGGCGGAACCGTTACTTCTGGTTGGACTACAAGCCTGCAGTCCCAACCCTATGCTGCTTTTTCTGGATAGGTCCCCAGACAGCCTAGCAGCCAGATGTCCCCGAGATAGGCCTTAAGTTTCTGGCCTAGCAGCCTGGGGGCAATTCAACACACGTCCACCCAGACAGCCGTCCAGGTGGCACAGAACCCCCGTTTGGGGTGTCTTCTCAAGTGGTACTGTGATTCCCACTGCTACTAGGGTCATCATCTCCATTTTTCAAGACACCTGAAGCCTCGTACACACGGCCGAGAATCTCGTCAGGAAAAAACTCGTTGTTTTTCTTGACGAGATTCTTGGACAAGAAACTTGTCCCGGCCGAGTGTACACACGCTCTCTTCAAAGAACCCGCGGTTCTTTGAATGGAGCGAACGCGGTGACGTCATCGACTACGACGAGCGTGCGATCGTCACATTCGATGCCGTTGCCGCCATCTTGCTACACCCTACCTATGCCTAGGAAGCTACCGCGCATGTGTCAAAGTCATTTTGAGCATGCGCGGGTTTCCACGGCGACAGGTAAGTGTACACACACACACTTTTCTCGTCGAGAAACATGCCAACGAGAATCTCGACGAGAAAATGTAGAATCCTGACGAGAAAATAGAGAGCAGGTTCTCTATTTTTCTCGTCGAGATTCTTGACGGTTTTCTTGACGAGGAACCTGATAGCCGCGTACACACGACCGATTTACTCGGCAAGAAAGCTCTGCCAGCAAGTTTCTTGTCGTTTTTTGACGAGAAACTCGGTTGTGTGTACGAGGCTTGAGTCTTTAGAATTGCTATTCGGAGGTGGATACTTGCTGCATTCATTCGTCCATCTCCATTAGACAGGACATGTTTTTGGAAGAACTGGCAGTGGAGATGAGGTCCATCTTACTGACTTGGATTGTACTTTCAGATGCAATTATCAGGATTGAAGGAATCCCAGATGAGCTGCCACATTTAGAACTACCCCTCTAAGAGCCGCTTAATAGAGGGGTGCTTTTGTGACTCCCAGTGATAACCCGCCCTGTACCTGGACCCGACAAGCACTCACACATCAAGAAACAGTTGAAATGGTCTTTCAAGACATACTACAGATATACTACAGGAGATGGTCAGAGACTGCAAACTCAGCACAGTAGATGGTCAGAGACTTCAGACATAGTACAGGAGATGGTCAAAGATTGTAGACATACTACAGGAGATGCTTACAGTCTAAGGTTCCTACCTCCTACCAATTAACCTACCAGCATGTCTTTGGAGTGTGGAAGGAAACTGGAGTACCCGGAGGTAAAACCAGTGGCTAGCACTCCCAGAGCGGGCGGCACAGTGGCTAAGTGGTTAGCACTTCTGCCTTGCAGTAAGTAGGTCATGGGTTCAAATCCTGACTATGACACTATGTGCATGGAGTTTGCATGTTCTCCCTGTGCCTGCATGGGTTTCCTCCAGGTACTCCAGTTTCCTCCCACACTCCAAAGACATGCTTGTAGGTGAATTGGCACCTCTGCCGGGTTACCCCCCCCCTTATCAAAATTTTTGAAAAAATCTTATGCAGTTTGTTAGATCTTTGTTAGATCAGGTTAGATCAACCGTTGTTTGCGTTAGATCTCACACAGAAGAAGCAATATTAACAGTTATTTGCTGGGGGGGCTAACCCGTCATCAGCCCCCCCTTATCAAAAAATTGACCAAACAGTTAGCTATTTTGGAAGCTATTTGTTAGATCCGGTAAGATCAAGTGGTTTTAACGTTAGATCTCACATAATTAGAGACTTATTAAGTGATTAATGAGGGGGGCTGGCCCCCCCTTATCAAATTTTCGGGCCAAAAATCATTCAGGCTAATAGATATTCGTTAGATCCGGTAAGATCAAGTGGTTTTAACGTTAGATCTCACATAATTTCAATGATATTCCACATAAAAATACTGATATTAGGTGGTACATAAGGACGGGTTGGCCCCCCTTCTCAAATTTTCGGGCCAAAAATCATTCAGGCTAATAGATATTCGTTAGATCCGGTAAGATCAAGTGGTTTTAACGTTAGATCTCACATAATTTCAGAGATATTCCACATAAAAATACTGATATTAGGTGGTACATAAGGACGGGTTGGCCCCCCCTTATCAAATTTTCGGGCCAAAAATCATTCAGGCTAATAGATATTCGTTAGATCCGGTAAGATCAAGTGGGTTTAACGTTAGATCTCACATAATTTCAGAGATATTCCACATAAAAATACTGATATTAGGTTGTACATAAGGACGGGTTGGCCCCCCCTTCTCAAATTTTCGGGCCAAAAATAATTCAGGCTAATAGATATTCGTTAGATCCGGTAAGATCAAGTGGTTTTAACGTTAGATCTCATATAATTTCAGAGATTTTCCACATACAAATACAGATTTTAGGTGGTATATAAGGACGGGTTGGCCCCCCCTTATCAAATTTTCGGGCCAAAAATCATTCAGGCTAATAGATATTCGTTAGATCCGGTAAGATCAAGTGGTTTTAACGTTAGATCTCACATAATTTCAGAGATATTCCACATAAAAATACTGATATTAGGTGGTACATAAGGACGGGTTGGCCCCCCTTATCAAATTTTCGGGCCAAAAATCATTCAGGCTAATAGATATTCGTTAGATCCGGTAAGATCAAGTGGTTTTAACATTAGATCTCACATAATTTCAGAGATATTCCACATAAAAATACTGATATTAGGTGGTACATAAGGACGGGTTGGCCCCCCTTCTCAAATTTTCGGGCCAAAAATCATTCAGGCTAATAGATATTCGTTAGATACGGTAAGATCAAGTGGTTTTAACGTTAGATCTCACATAATTTCAGAGATATTCCACATAAAAATACTGATATTAGGTGGTACATAAGGACGGGTTGGCCCCCCTTATCAAATTTTCGGGCCAAAAATCATTCAGGCTAATAGATATTCGTTAGATCCGGTAAGATCAAGTGGTTTTAACGTTAGATCTCACATAATTTCAGAGATATTCCACATAAAAATACTGATATTAGGTGGTACATAAGGACGGGTTGGCCCCCCCTTCTCAAATTTTCGGGCCAAAAATCATTCAGGCTAATAGATATTCATTAGATCCAGTAAGATCAAGTGGTTTTAACGTTAGATCTCATATAATTTCAGAGATTTTCCACATACAAATACAGATTTTAGGTGGTATATAAGGACGGGTTGGCCCCCCCTTATCAAATTTTCGGGCCAAAAATCATTCAGGCTAATAGATATTCGTTAGATCCGGTAAGATCAAGTGGTTTTAACGTTAGATCTCACATAATTTCAGAGATATTCCACATAAAAATACTGATATTAGGTGGTACATAAGGACGGGTTGGCCCCCCCTTATCAAATTTTCGGGCCAAAAATCATTCAGGCTAATAGATATTCGTTAGATCCGGTAAGATCAAGTGGTTTTAACGTTAGATCTCACATAATTTCAGAGATATTCCACATAAAAATACTGATATTAGGTGGTACATAAGGACTGGTTGGCCCCCCCTTATCAAATTTTCGGGCCAAAAATCCTTCAGGCTAATAGATATTCGTTAAATACGGTAAGATCAAGTGGTTTTAATGGTTGATTATACATAATTACAGGGATATTATGGATATTTGGTATCGATGCACGGATATCCATACTAGTGTCTATATCAGGTGTAGCAATACCCCCGCAGGGGGCGCTGGTTTAAGATTTGGGTCTGCCATTACCTTACTGTTCACCAGGTCCGTCCTAGGGGGTCTTCCTTGAAGAATTTCTCACAAATGTCTGCACCAAACACTTAGTCTCTTTTTCTCAAGGGTTTTATTAACAGAGGGATGGAGGGTTAGGGGGGATTCAGGTACCTTGCTTGCGGATCACGGGTACTTCTTAATCCAGAGGACAAACAGTCTCCACACTGGATATAGCAACCACCGGATAGGCCTCTCTCACTGACCCAGCAGCCGGTGCGGTGCTCGGCCAAAAGTCTCTGCCACAGACTTGAAGAATACAAATAGTTTCTGCCAGACTTGAAGAATACACATAGTCTCTGCCACAGACTTGGGTAATCACTCACTTGATAAAGTTCTGAAAACATAACACACAGTGCCAGGATCTTTCAGCCAGCCGGAAGCACTGCGAGGCATATTTTTATCCGGATGCGTCCTCCAATTGAGCCCTCAATTGTTCAGTCCCTTCCCTCAGGCAAGGCGACACGGGACCATCCAGAGATCAGTAGGCCCCCAGAAACTCCTGGGCCTACTCTCAGCAACAGAGCCTCGGGCCTACAGGCCCCGACGCAGAACACTACTAACACATTCCTGAGGCCAGGAGGGCCGTCAGGTCAGGATCGGAAGACCCCGAAAAACGGTGTCTGCTCCTTAAGTACCCTCTCCCAGAATGCACAGTGGGGTCACCACTCCCACTGCGCTGTCTCCGGGAAAGGAATACCCAATGCATCCAGCCTACTGCATTTCCAACCTTGACCTGTAGTAACAACGACACCTACAGTCAGGTGGAAATGTGCAGCCCAGCTAAACTGGAACAGAGACCGAAATTTGGTACAATAGTTCTAAGCTAAACGACAGCTCAGATAACTAAATTTACACTAGCACCTACCCAATAGGAGCAGGGCGCTACACAGGCTAATAGATATTCGTTAGATCCGGTAAGATCAAGTGGTTTTAACGTTAGATCTCATATAATTTCAGAGATATTTCACATAAAAATAGGGATATTAGGTTATACAGAAGGTACATCCATCTTCAACCGTCTCTGGATGGTCTCTGGAACCGTCTTTGGATGGTTCTTCAGCGGATGCCTGTTGTCTCTTCTCACACCTCCGTTCACCTCCCAGCCTCATGGTGATCTCTTTTCAGACACACAAGCTTAAGTCTTTAGCTAGCCCCCTTCTTTCACAGCAGAAGTAGCAGCTCCATCCCCAGTAAAAATCAATGGTGCCATTTTGTGATTAGCCTTTATGTCCTGTGGTCCTCTGCTGCTGCTTGATTGACTTCCTCTCCCTGCCAATAGGAACACAGAGAAGAGAGCAGAGCCGACTGATGCCCGTGAGTGACCGCTGCTTGTCCCTCAAGGAAGAGTAGAGTTAAGTGGAGAAATCCCCCACAGGTACTGACAGGCGTGCTCTCCTTGAGTAAGTGCCTGTGTCAGTGTCTATTCAGCCCGACGGTTCCTGGCGGGAATGGAGGGAGGTGTGGGACCATGGGTGACAGAGCAGCCCCCGCTACACACTCCCCCCACCAAAAAACCTTAGGTCCGCCAAAGGTGGTAAAAAGTCTATGACCTGTTACATGCTTTTGATATACACACGTAAAAAAAAAAACAGGTTAGTGTGCACAGGAAACCATACAATTTGCATCTGCATAAAACCATGGCAGAGGAATATCCAACCAATTAGCATAGGAGGGGAGGTTGTCCTGCCTCGCGGTTTTCATTTTCAGCAAGGGGTACAGACTGAGTGAGATCTAGTCACTGGCTGGGATCTTTGAGAGGCCGTGGGTGTGGACTGTAAATCTGGCTGTGGTGGCACATGAACTGCTTCTGACAGAGGCAACAGATGATTGCGATGCCAAGTCCTGTGCTTCCCTCTGGCCGGATTTGATATACTGGGAGTCCAGGCAGATGCTTGCAAATGACATAGGGCTGCGACTTCCAGCGGGAAGTTGCTGAGGTATGGTCGAGGGATGTGCCGAAGGCCAAGTCGACTGGCAGCCGGGCCTACCGTCCGAACATCAAACTATAGGGAGCGTAACCTGTGGCATCATTGGCGGTGCTGTTATAAGCATGCACAATAGCCACTATATGCTTGCTCCAGTGCTGTTTTTGTTCTGAATTTAGAGTTCCGAGCATATCCAGGAGGGTTTGGTTGAATCTCTCTGGTTGAGGATCTCCTTGAGGATGATACGGGGGGGTTTTAGACTTCCTGATGCCCAACAGGTCTAAAAGTCTCTTGATGAGACTACTCTCAAAATCTCTCCCCTGATCAGAGTGGATGCGTTGGGACAGACCATAGTGCACAAAGATTTTCTCCACAAAGATCTTGGCCACCGTGGATGCTTGTTGGCCCCTCGTGGAAAACGCCTGGGCATACCGAGTGAAATGGTCAGTCACTACCAGGATATTTTCCTGCCCGCTAAAATCAGGCTCCAAGCACAGAATGTCAATGCACACCAGCTCCATGGGTCCCTGACTCCGAAGATGGCCCATTGGGGCAGCTTGTGAGGCAAAGTCTACTTTTGGATACATCTGACGCAGGAGTGGCACTAGTCCTCAACTTCAGCCTGCATGCAGGGCCAGTAGAACCTGTCCCTCACCAGGTCAAAAGTCCTTTTGGGCCCTAGGTGGCCATGGTTGTCATGTAGGGCAGTTAATACTGTCTCCCTATGTTTTTCAGGTAGGAATAGCTGCAATTTTTTTTCAGAATCGTCAGAGGGGCCCCTTCGGTAGACCAACCCTTGGTGCACCTGAAACTGATCCCACTCTCGGTACAGCAGACGGGTTTCCTTTGGGGAGTCAGTGAGGAGCAAGTTAGGGCGTTGGCTCTCCAAGGCCTTCAATGCCAAGCTGCAGGGAGTGTCCTCCAACTGGTCCCTTTGCAGGTCATGCTTTGACAGCTTCGGGCAGACCTTTATCCCGGCCTTGGGTGACATTGCAATAACATCTGGGGACACCAGCGGCTGACACTCCAATGTCTTCGGCCCTGGATCCTTCTCCAGCTTGATGTTCTGCTCCTTGACATAAGGCTCGTACCCCTTCAGGTGTCAGCTGGGGGGTCTCTGGAACAATGGGGCCTTCTTGACAAAGCATAAGCATCTTGTTTCAGGCTGAAAATAAACCCTGATAGAGTAGCCAATCATCTGTGACCTGTGGCATCCAACTTGGTGGTAGTGAGGATGTAGGTGAGAGGATTGTTGTCAGTCTTGATCACGAACTCCGCTCCATATAGATAATCCCCCAGCTTATCAACCACCACCCACTTCAAGGCCAGGAACTCAAGTTTGTGCATGGGGTAGTTCTTCTCGGCGGGGGGACAAGTTCCGACTCATGTAGGCAACAGGCCGTAGATGACCGTCATGCTCTTGATATAGCACCCCACCTAACCCATCTCGACTGGTGTCAACATGTAGCTCATATGGCTTGGTTGGATCTGCATAGGCCAGAACAGGAGCGGTTGTTAGGCTGCCTAAAACCTCTTCACACTTCGGAGTCCATTGTTCCTGAATGGACTCTCTGGGTTTTCTGGGCCCTCCAGCTGGTCTGACAGGCTTCGCCAGATCAGCGTCTTAGCGAATCCCTTGACAAATCTTCTGTAATAAGAGCAGAATCCCAGAAATTACCTAAGCTCAGTCACGTTGGTAGGCCTCGGCCAGGAGGTGACAGCTTCCAGCTTCTGGGGGTCGGTGGCCACTTTGTCGGCAGACACAATATGGCCAAGGTAGTTGACTGAGGGTTGGTAAAACTGGCACTTTTCCAGAGACAGCTTCAACCTCCTCATCATGCAGTCTCCTCAGGACCTTCTCCAGATGTTCTTCGTGCTCTTCCAGGGTCTTGCTGAAAACGATGATGTCGTCTAAGTGCACCAACACCTCGATCAGTTTCATGTCACCCACGGTCTTCTCCATTAGCCTTTGGAAGGTGGCTGGGGCACCAGACAGGCCTTGTGTCACTGTCAGGTGTGTACTGTGTAATTTGATAAGGGGGGGCCAACCCGTCCTTATGTACCACCTAATATCAGTATTTTTATGTGGAATATCTCTGAAATTATGTGAGATCTAACGTTAAAACCACTTGATCTTACCGGATCTAACGAATATCTATTAGCCTGAATGATTTTTGGCCCGAAAATTTGATAAGGGGGGCCAACCCGTCCATATGTACCACCTAATATCAGTATTTGTATGTGGAATATCTCTGAAATTATATGAGATCTAACGTTAAAACCACTTGATCTTGCCGGATCTAACGAATATCTATTAGCCTGAATGATTTTTGGCACGAAAATTTGATAAGGGGGGGCCAACCCGTCCTTCTATACCACCTAATATCAGTATTTTTATGTGGAATATCTCTGAAATTATGTGAGATCTAACGTTAAAACCACTTGATCTTACCGGATCTAACGAATATCTATTAGCCTGAATGATTTTTGGCCCGTAATTTTGATAAGGGGGGGCCAGCCCCCCTCATTAATCACTTAATAAGTCTCTAATTATATGAGATCTAACGTTAAAACCACTTGATCTTACCGGATCTAACGAATATCTATTAGCCTGAATCATTTTTGGCCAGAAATTTTGATAAGGGGGGGCCAGCCCCCCCTCATTAATCACTTAATAAGTCTCTAATTATGTGAGATATAACGTTAAAACCACTTGATCTTACCGGATCTAACAAATAGCTTCCAAAATAGCTAACTGTTTGGGCATTTTTTGATAAGGGGGGGCTGATGACGGGTTAGCCCCCCCCAGCAAATAACTGTTAATATTGCTTCTTCTGTGTGAGATCTAACGCAAACAACGGTTGATCTAACCTGATCTAACAAAGATCTAACAAACTGCATAAGATTTTTTCAAAAATTTTGATAAGGGGGGGCTAACCCAGCAGAGGTGAATTGGCTCCTCTCTAAATTGGCCCTAGTATGTGAGATAGGAACCTCAGACCATAAACATCATGAGGGCAGCAAGTGATGTGTAAACTGTCAGCATTGTATGAATACCACCAAATGTTCAACTTAAGAGTAACAATTGGTTAAATACTGCAAACCCAAAACATATGAAGTCCTTGTGTGTTTCATACCTCCTATGTACGCACTTCACCAAGACATAAAAAAAAAGCATGCCCCACTGTGGCAATGCTTGCACTTCTGACCAAGCACTTACAAATGTGATAAAACTGCTTGCACTTCTGACTAAGCACTTAAAATCTCCAACTGTGCCAAAGATACATGCCCCTCTGTGGCAATACTTGTGACTAAGCACTTACAAATGTCCTAAGAATGTATGCCCCATTGTGGCAATGCTTGCACTTGTGACCAAGCACTTACAAATGTGCTAAAAACGCATGCCCCATTGTGGCGATGCATGCACTTCTGTCCAAGCACTTAAAACATCTGATCAGCTCCAATGCATAAAACATCACTACAGCCCCAAATTCGGTTCCTTTAGGCCTCATGCCCACTGGACGTTTTCTCCACTGCTCCTACGGGGCGTTTGGCATCAAACATCGGCCCTCTCAATTTTTCTTTTCACGTCAACAGATTCGGACAAACTCTCTTATAGTGGCCTACACCTCATTAATTGTAACAGAACTCTGAGCATGTTAGCTTCTTTGTGTGTGTGTGTGTGTGGGGGGGGGGGGGAGAGGGGGTTGCTTGAGGTGTCTTCCCAAGTGGTACTGTAATTCTCACTGCTACTAGGGTAGGGTGACCAGACTAGGGTGACCACGTGTCCCGGATTGCCCGGGAGTAGGGACAGTCCCGCATTTTGCAGGTCTGTCCCGGGCACATTCATTCCAGGACAATACAGTGTCAGGGAATGAAACTGACACAGCCACCCCCCGGGCCAATCTGATGCCCCCAATAAAGGCTTCCACATCACCGCTTTACTCACTTACAGTACTTGTCCTGGCTGGGAATGCCTGGAGAAGTACAATCCCCGCCCCCTGCTTGTGATTGGAGAAATCATAAATCCCGCCTCTTGTGTCCAATCACTGTGCTGTGATTCGTTACAGCACAAGCTGATTTTTGGGAAGGGAGGGTGTCCCTGAATGGTAGTTTGGAAATGTGGTCACCCTAGACCAGACGTCCCTGGTTTCTGGGGACAGTCCCCGGATTAAGGACGCTTACCCCAGAGCCCGTCTGTCCCTGGATCTGTCATCTCAGCAGGGGGGCCCGGAGGTAGAGCGGGCGGCAGTGGCGGTGCGTCCATAAAGGGCGCACGGGTGAAGCCCCCTCTCTCCTGCACCTGTCTATCACCAAAGATAGATTCATGCATTGCATGGATCTATCTATGGTCGCCGCTGCCACCCACTATTCAGGTGTCTGGCCCCTTGTCGGGCGCCGGGCACCTGAATTACAGCGGCGGGGTATTTTTTGGAAGCACCTGATTAGAGCCGTAGGCTCTAATAGGCGTCCAAAATGGTGAACAGCTGTGCGCGTTCGCTGTTCACTCAGCTGTGTGTTAGGAAAGTGAATAAGTCGCTTTCCTAACACTGACCCGCCTCTCAGCCAATCAGGTAGCCGGGTCTGTTACCTGTCACCTGATTGGCTGAAACGACAGGCGCTGTGATTGGACACCGCCTATCAGGCGTCCAATCATAGGACAGGGCGGGCGGGAGAAGACATCGAGGAAGACATGGAGGACACCGGACATCGCTCGGCGGGCGGGGGGGCACAGTGGCAGCATTTAATGGGCACAGTGGCAGAATTTGGGGCACAGTGGCAGCGATTATGCCTTTGTCTTGCAGGGTTTGTTTTTTTCTCGTTTTTTATTAAGAGGGTTTACTTCCTCTTTAATTTGTAGTAAAGTCCCGGAACTCTTTAGGCCTAATAGTTACCTCCAGGGTTAGGGAGAGCTGACATCCTTCAGCGTAGAGTGGGTTACAAGGCATGGTGGGTGTAATGCAAGATGAACAGGTGGGCGCCAGACACTTTTTGAATGCAAAGAGATTTATTGTCTCTTAAACAGAACTGTGGGAGAGAGGGTTAGGGCCAGGACACCCTCCAAGACTTATATAGGTAGACAGCTAAACAGGTGAAGGCCTCCAGCCACTTCTGTATAGGTAGGACCGCTGTCTCCTATGGCAACAATCTTGTAGCTGTTACTAACGGTAATGGTATTCAACTATTTGCAACACGAACAGTTCTCTTTACCCCACACTCACTCACTGTGGGTCTTCACTCAACGAGCTCTCAGTGTCTCTCACTAGACTTCAGATCCAATAGCCACTGGATCCCCTGAGCTCTTTCACTGTAGCACTTAGTATCTTCCTCAATCGTCACCCTGCTGGGTCCCTGGCTTGGCACTTACAGATACTCTTCAAGCTTTACCCCTGCTGACACGTTAGGTCCCTGACTTGGCACTCACAGATACTCTTAAAGCTTTACCCCTGCTGACACGTTAGGTCCCTGGCTTGGCACTCACAGATACTCTTCAAGCTTTACTCCTGCTGACACGTTAGGTCCCTGGCTTGGCACTCACAGATACTCTTCAAGATTCACCCCTGCTGACACGTTAGGTCCCTGGTTTGGCACTCACAGATACTCTTCAAGCTTTACCCCTGCTGACACGTTAGGTCCCTGGCTTGGCACTCACAGATACTCTTCAAGCTTTACCCCTGCTGACACGTTGGGTCCCTGGCTTGGCAATCACAGATACTCTTCAAGCTTTACCCTTGCTGACACGTTAGGTCCCTGGCTTGGCACTCACAGATACTCTTCAAGCTTCACCCCTGCTGACACGTTAGGTCCCTGGCTTGGCACTCACAGATACTCTTCAAGCTTTACCCCTGCTGACACGTTAGGTCCCTGGCTTGGCACTCACAGATACTCTTCAAGCTTTACCCCTTCTGACACGTTAGGTCCCTGGCTTGGCACTCACAGATACTCTTCAAGCTTTACCCCTGCTGACACGTTAGGTCCCTGTCTTGGCACTCACAGATACTCTTCAAGCTTTACCCCTTCTGACACGTTAGGTCCCTGGCTTGGCACTCACAGATACTCTTCAAGCTTTACCCCTGCTGACACGTTAGGTCCCTGGCTTGGCAATTACAGATACTCTTCAAGCTTTACCTCTGCTGACACGTTAGGTCCCTGGCTTGGCACTCCACAAGCATCACCTTTGCTGTCCCTGACTTGGCACTTGCTGAAGTTTTCCCACTTCTTCACCGTCCCCGGCTGGTGAGAAGTCTGCTCTCGTTCTGGCCTCAGCTTACTCACAATGGTCTCCGGTGGATGGTGCCTTAGTGGCGACAGCTTTCCCTCTACCTCCGACCACGACTGGTTCCCTTGCCGGCGGAACCGTTACTTCTGGTTGGACTACAAGCCTGCAGTCCCAACCCTAAGCTGCTTTTTCTGGATAGGCCCCCAGACAGCCTAGCAGCCAGATGTCCCCGGGATAGGCCTTAGGTTTCTGGCCTAGCAGCCTGGGGGCAATTCAACACACGTCCACCCAGACAGCCGTCCAGGTGGCACAGAACCCCCGTTTGGGGTGTCTTCTCAAGTGGTACTGTGATTCCCACTGCTACTAGGGTCATCATCTCCATTTTTCAAGGCACCTGAAGCCTCGTACACACGGCCGAGAATCTCGTCAGGAAAAAACTTGTTGTTTTTCTTGACGAGATTCTTGGACAAGAAATTTGTCCCGGCCGAGTGTACACACGCTCGATTCAAAGAACCCGCGGTTCTTTGAATGGAGCGAACGCGGTGACGTCATCGACTACGCCGAGCGTGCGATCGTCACATTCGATGCCGTTGCCGCCATCTTGCTACACCCTACCTATGCCTAGGAAGCTACTGCGCATGCGTCAAAGTCATTTTGAGCACGCGCGGGTTTCCACGGCGACAGGTAAGTGTACACACACACACTTTTCTCGTCGAGAAACATGCCGACGAGAATCTCGACAAGAAAATGGAGAATCCTGACGAGAAAATAGAGAGCAGGTTCTCTATTTTTCTCGTCGAGATTCTTGACGGTTTTCTTGACGAGAAACCTGATAGCCGCATACACACGACCGATTTACCCGGCAAGAAAGCTCTGCCAGCAAGTTTCTTGTCGTTTTTTGACGAGAAACTCGGTCGTGTGTACGAGGCTTGAGTCTTTAGAATTGCTATTCTGAGGTGGATACTTGCTGCATTCATTCGTCCATCTCCATTAGACAGGACATGTTTTTGGAAGAACTGGCAGTGGAGATGAGGTCCATCTTACTGACTTGGATTGCACTTTCAGATGCAATTATCAGGATTGAAGGAATCCCAGATGAGCTGCCACATTTAGAATTACCCCTCTAAGAGCCGCTTAATAGAGGGGTGCTTTTGTGACTCCCAGTGATAACCCGCCCTGTACCTGGACCCGACAAGCACTCACACATCAAGAAACAGTTGAAATGGTCTTTCAAGACATACTACAGATATACTACAGGAGATGGTCAGAGACTGCAAACATAGCACAGGAGATGGTCAGAGACTTCAGACATAGTACAGGAGATGGTCAAAGATTGTAGACATACTACAGGAGATGCTTACAGTCTAAGGTTCCTACCTCCTACCAATTAACCTACCAGCATGTCTTTGGAGTGTGGAAGGAAACTGGAGTACCCGGAGGTAAAACCAGTGGCTAGCACTCCCAGAGTGGGCGGCGCAGTGGCTAAGTGGTTAGCACTTCTGCCTTGCAGTAAGTAGGTCATGGGTTCAAATCCTGACTATGACACTATGTGCATGGAGTTTGCATGTTCTCCCTGTGCCTGCGTGGGTTTCCTCCTGGTATGCCAGTTTCCTCCCACACTCCAAAGACATGCTTGTAGGTGAATTGGAATATGTACGCACTTCACCAAGACATAAAAAAAACACATGCCCCACTGTGGCAATGCTTGCACTTCTGACCAAGCACTTACAAATGTGATAAAACTGCTTGCACTTCTGACTAAGCACTTAAAATCCCCAACTGTGCCAAAGATACATGCCCCTCTGTGGCAATACTTGTGACTAAGCACTTACAAATGCCCTAAGAATGTATGCCCCATTGTGGCAATGCATGCACTTGTGACCAAGCACTTACAAATGTGCTAAAAACACATGCCCCATTGTGGAAATGCATGCACTTCTGTCCAAGCACTTAAAACATCTGATCAGCTCCAATGCATAAAACATCACTACAGCCCCAAATTCGGTTCCTTTAAGGCCTCATGCCCACTGGACGTTTTCTCCACTGCTCCTACGGGGTGTTTGGCATCAAACATCGACCCTCTCAATTTTTCTTTTCACGTCAACAGATTCGGACAAACTCTCTTATAGTGGCCTACACCTCATTAATTGTAATAGAACTCTGAGCATGTTAGCTTCTTTGTGTGTGTGGGGGGGGGGGGGGAGAGGGGATTGCTTGAGGTGTCTTCCCAAGTGGTACTGTAATTCTCACTTCTACTAGGGCAGGGTGACCAGACTAGGGTGACCGCATGTCCCGGATTGCCCGGGAGTCGGGACAGTCCCGCATTTTGCAGGTCTGTCCCGGGCACATTAATTCCAGGACAATACAGTGTCCCGGAATTAAACTGACACAGCCACCCCCCAGGCCAATCTGATGCCCCCAATAAAGGCTGCCACGTCACCGCTTTACTCACCGACAGTACTTGTCCTGGCCAGGAATGCCTGGAGGAGTACAATCCCCGCCCCCTGCTTGTGATTGGAGAAATCATAAATCCTGCCTCTTGTGTCCAATCACTGTGCTGTGATTCGTTACAGCACAAGCTGATTTTTGGGAAGGGAGGATGTCCCTGAATGGTAGTTTGGAAATGTGGTCACCCTAGACCAGACGTCCCTGGTTTCTGGGGACAGTCCCCGGATTGAGGACGCTTACCCCAGAGCCCGTCTGTCCCTGGATCTGTCATCTCAGCAGGGGGGCCCGGAGGTAGAGCGGGTGGCAGTGGCGGTGCGTCTGTAGCGGGGTCTCCTTTAAGGCCCCGGGACTACGTTACCCAGAACCCCATTTGGCACCCAGAGTGCAGTTAGCCATCGCAGAGACTCATGGGAGGGGTTATTTAAGGAGGAGGCGAGGCGGAGCTCGGCCTCTTTGGACACCGCGCTGCAAGCAACAGTTTCTTCCTGTGCGGATCTGCTGCAGCACAAGGCCTGAAGCCTGGGCCTTGCGCAACTTCCAAAGAGCCTTCCACCCCACTGCGGAGCCTGGGTGGCATCTGACTTGTCGAGTGAGGACATCAGTTGGATCGGGGACCCGATCGTTGCAGACGCTGTGTGCGGATACACAGCAGGGTGGACGTCCCGGACTGGGATCGCGTCCGGAGTGGTGAGCGGGCACCTGCCCAAACCAATGGACTGTGCCGTGTTCAGGCCTATAGACTGCATAGGCCCACAGTTTCGTTTATCTGCTGTTCCCTGGGGGAACCCGTAGCAGGACAGGGTTGAAGTCCCCCCCCCCCAAGTATAGTGTTCCAAGTTATTGCCTGGTTGTGGATTACAAAGTACTATTCATCAAGTGCACCACCGAAAGCTGGGATGCGAAGAAATCCCTATAGGAGGTGACTGAGATTTACTCCATGTCAGGCCAGACCGGGGTGGGGAGTTAAGATATTGTTTAGTGCGCCATACGGCGCGCATACCATAATAGCTACGCGTGGTGAAGTACCGCGCAGCGCCATTATTGTGTGCTGTATTGATTTCGGTAGGGCTCTGCAAGCCAATTGCATGTGTTGTATTCTGCCTATGCTACCTTTGAGATAAGAGTAAACTGTTATATTTAATCTCTCGCCTCAGTGTGTTGTCTTACTGCTAAGAGATTACCCCTGGCAATACTATTGAATGTGATACAAATATAACCCTAGACTAACTGTGCCAGAGTGGGTCGAGTAAGATTGCCGGGGGTTGGTGGTGCTGCACACAGGGCCCGAAATCAAAACCAAGCGGCTCTCTTAACTGGGGGTAGCGCTATACGTCCATAAAGGGCGCACGGGCCTGAATTACAGCGGCGGGGTAATTTTTGGAAGCACCTGATTAGAGCTGTAGGCTCTAATAGGCGTTCAAAATGGTGAACAGCTGTGCGCGTTCGCTGTTCACTCAGCTGTGTGTTAGGAAAGCGAAAAAATCGCTTTCCTAACACTGACCCGCCTCTCAGCCAATCAGGTAGCCAGGTCTGTTACCTGTCACCTGATTGGCTGAAACGACAGGCGCTGTGATTGGACACCGCCTATCAGACGTCCAATCATAGGACAGGGCGGGCGGGAGAAGACATTGAGGAAGACATGGAGGACACCGGACATTGCTCAGCGGGCGGGGGGCACAGTGGCAGCATTTAATGGGCACAGTGGCAGCATTTGGGGCACAGTGGCAGCGATTATGCCTTTGTCTTGCAGGGTTTGTTTTTTTCTCGTTTTTTATTAACCACTTAACGACCGCCCACCGCCGATTTACGTCGGCAGAATGGCACGGACAGGCAGAATCACGTAGATCTACGTGATCGCCTTTGTGCAGTTGGGGGGTCCATCCGGACCCCCCTTCACTGCAGTGAGCGGCCGTTAAGTGTTCGGGAGCGATCAGGCATGAGGGGGCGGCCACTCGATTCCGCCCCCCCCCTCGCGATCGCTCCCGGCCAATGAAAATGCTTCCTCCGCCATGTGATGTAAACAAGGCTGGAGGAAGTGATGTCATCTCCCTCGCTGCGGTCTTTTCGTTCCCGGCGCCGAGCAGAGAGGAAGCAGGTTAGTGCACCAACAGTCCACTGACACGTAGGTACACATAGGCACACAAATCACCCCCCAGTCACCCCCAGATCACCCCCCAGGTCACCCCAAAGCCCCCAATCACAGTGTCACTGATTGCAGTGATCATTTATTTTACTGATCACTGCATTTAGTGTCATCTGTGATTGTAAAAAGTTGCAGGGCAGTTAGGATTAGGCCCCTTTAGGTCCAGGGTAGCCCCCTAACCCCCCCTAATAAAGGTTTAACCCCTTGATCACCCCCCAGGTAACCCTTTCACCCCCTAACTTCAGCGTCACTAAGCGATTGTTTTTCCGATCGCTGTATTTGTGTCGCTGGTGTTTTAGATTATTAGTTATTTTTTTTTAGGTTCGCCGCAGGTTTTTATTAGTGTCAGGTACCCCCATATATTATTTTAACCCCCTGATTGCCCCTAGAGTTAACCCTTTCACCAGTGATCGCCGTATAAGCGTCACTGGTGTCACTGGTTAGCCAGTAAGTTATTTAGTTATTTAGGTTACCCGTCAGGTTTTTATATAGTGTCAGGTACCCCCATATTTAACCTAATAAAGGTTTTAACCCCCTGATTGCCCCTAGTTAACCCTTTCACCAGTGATCACCATATAAAGGTTACGGGTGACGCTGGTTGATTAGTTTGCTTTTTATAGCATCAGGGCACCCGCCGTATATAACCCAATAAAGGTTTAACCCCCCTGATCACCCGGCGGGTGAGATCAATTAGGTTTTAGCGCCAGAGAGGGTCTGCGTCGCCCCAGGCAGTGTTAGGTTAGTGCCAGTAACGCTAACACCCACGCGCAAAGCATACACCCCCCTTAGTGGTATAGTATCTGATCAGATCTATACTAGCATCCCCAGCGGTTTAGGGTTCCCAAAAACGCATTGTTAGCGGGATCAGCCCAGATACCTGCTAGCGCCTGCGTTTAGCCCCTCCGCCCAGCCCAGCCCAGCCCAGCCCACCCAAGTGCAGTATCGATCGATCACTGTCACTTACCAAACACAACACACATAACTGCAGCGTTCGCAGAGACAGGCCTGATCCATATCAACCAGTCCATAGCAAACGTCCATAGCAACCAGTCCATAGCAACCGTCCATAGCAACCATCCATAGCAACCAGTCTATAGCAACTGTCCATAGCAACCATCCATTGCAACCAGTCCATAGCAACCGTCCATAGCAACTGTCCATAGCAACCATCCATAGCAACTATCCATAGCATCCAGTCCATAGCAACTGTCCATGGCAACCAATCCATAGCAACCGTCCATAACAACCAATCCGTAGCAACCGTCCATAGCAACTGTCCATAGCAACCGTCCATAGCAACCAGTCCATAGCAACCATCAATATCAACCAGTCCAAGGTGAATGTTTTGAACGCTACCACTCAAAAGTGAAGTTTTAGCGTAGGGTACAGCATTTCACAGACAAGGACACACTTACACAGGGTCTCCCAAGATGCCATTACATTTTGAGAGACCCGAACCATTACAGTTGTAAAGTTACAAAAAAAGTGTAAAAAAGAAAAAAAAAACGTAAAAAACAAAACACAAAAAAAATATAAAATAAAAAAAACAAAAATAGTTGTCGTTTTATTGTTCTCTCTCTCTCTATTTTCTCTCTATTGTTCTGCTCTTTTTTACTGTATTCTATTCTGCAATGTTTTATCATGCTTGCTTTTCAGGTATGTAATTTTTTGTTTTCAGGTGCGCCATTCAACTGCAGCGCGGAATTATTTATCTTGACAGCAACAGCGTTTGCTCCCACGATACATAAAGCCGTGACACCACAGTTAAAAAAAAGAGCATATATGCCGAAGCATGGGGGCAGCAGGGGCGGAGGAGCGATTTTGCTCCTAATGCCGCGTACACACGGTCGAAATTCCGACGGAGGCCTGCCCGTGGAAAATTCCGACCGTGTGTACGCGGCATAACTTTTTTGCGGGAGGATGCCCCCATGCTTCGGCATATATATATTTTAGGCACAGGTTGCGTTAAAACATTTTTTTATTTTTTACTAGGTTTTGTTTTGGTATTTGCTTTGCAGGTATGGCATGGTAAGGTCTTACTGTTGTACTGTAATGTTACTTTGTTTTAATGTTAACCACCATTTGCTTAGCAGGTACGCCATTCAGTTGCAGCGCGGATCTATTTATCTTGACAGCCTTGACTCCAACGCTGTAGGAGGTGATTTCACCACCACAGTTAAAAAAAAGAGCATATATGCCGAAGCATGGGGGCAGCAGGGGCGGAGGAGCGATTTTGCTCCTAATGCCGCGTATATACGGTCGAAATTCCAACGGAGGCTTGCCCGTGGAAAAGTCCGACCGTGTGTACGCGGCATAACCTTTTATGCTGCGTACATACGGTCGAAATTCCGACGAAGGCTTGACCGTGTGTACGCGGCATAACTTTTTTGCGGGAGGATGCCCCCATGCTTCGGCATATATGCCCATCATTAGAAGTGGGTGGATGAAGGGAGGTATTCTAATGGTGGGCATACCCACCAATCAATCTCTTTTTTTCGTTCAGCCAATAGGCTGTATGAAAAAAAAGATTACAATACATGTCCAACAAGGACCAGCAACGTACTGGTATGTTGCTGGACTTTGAATGTTTATACCAGAATGATGCCTGCGGGTTTAGGTATCATCTTGGTATCATTCTTTTCAGCCAGCAGCCGGCTTTCATGTAAAAGCAATTCTAGCAGATAATTAGCCTCTAGACTGCTTTTACAAGCAGTGGGAGGGAATGTCCCCCCCCCCCCGGATATAAAAAGCGCCATTGGGAAATTGGGAAAGCATTTTATCACACCGATCTTGGTGTGGTCAGATGCTTTGAGGGCAGAGGAAAGATCTAGGGTCTAACCCCCCAATTTTTTTCAAAAAAAGAGTACCTGTCACTACTTATTGCTATCATAGGGGATATTTACATTCCCTGAGATAACGATAAAAATGGTAAAAAAATAAAATATGGAAGGCACAGTTTAAAAATAAAATAAAAAAGCCAAATAAATAATAAAAAAAAAAAAAAAAAAAAAAAAAAGCACCGCTGTCCCCCCCTGCTCTTGCGCAAAGGCGAACGCAAGCGTCGGTCTAGCGTCATATGTAAACAGCAATTGCATCATGCATGTGAGGTATCACCGCGAAGGTCAGATCGAGGGCAGTCATTTTAGCAGTAGACCTGCTCTGTAAATCTAACGTGGTAACCTGTAAAGGCTTTTAAATGCTTTTAAAAATGAATGTAGTTTGTCGCCGCTGCGCGTTTGTGCGCAATTTTAAAGCATGTCGTGTTTGGTATCCATGTACTCGGCCTATGATCATCTTTTTTATTTCATCAAACATTTGGGCAATATAGTGTTTTTTAGTGCATTAAAAATAAAAAAAGTGTGTTTTTCCCCCAAAAAATGCGTTTGAAAAATCGCTGCGCAAATACTGTGTGGAAAAAAAAAATGCAACACCCACTGTTTTAATCTGTAGGGCCTTTGCTTTAAAAAAAATATATAATGTTTGGGGGTTCAACATAATTTTCTTGCAAAAAAAAATTTTTTTTCATGTAAACAAAAAGTGTCAGAAAGGGCTTTGTCTTCAAGTGGTTAGAAGAGTGGATGATGTGTGACATAAGCTTCCTAATGTTGTGCATAAAATGCCAGGACAGTTCAAACCCCCCCCCCAAATGACCCCATTTTGTAAAGTAGACACCTCAAGCTATTTGCTGAGAGGCATGTTGAGCCCATTGAATATTTTTTTTTTGTCCCAAGTGATTGAATAATGACCAAAAAAAAAAAAAAATGTGCAAAAAGTTGTCACTAAATTATATATTGCTCAAACATGCCATGGGCATATGTGGAATTACACCCCAAAATACATTCTGTTGCTTCTCCTGAGTACGGGGATACCACATGTGTGGGACTTTTTGGGAGCCTAGTCGCGTACGGGACCCCAAAAACCAAGCACCGCCTTCAGGATTTCTATGGGTGTAAATTTTTGATTTCACTCCTCACTGCCTATCACAGTTTCGGAGGCCATGGAATGCCCAGATGGCACAAAACCCCCCCAAATGACCCCATTTTGGAAAGTAGACACCCCAAGCTATTTGCTGAGAGGTATGTTGAGTATTTTGCAGATCTCGCTTTTTGTCACAAAGTTTTGAAAATGTAAAAAAAGAAAAAAAAAAAGAAAAAAAAATGTCTTTCTTAATTTTCAAAAACAAATGAGAGCTGTAAAATACTCACCATGCCTCTCAGCAAATAGCTTGGGGTGTCTACTTTCCAAAATGGGGTCATTTGTGGGGGTTTTGGGCTATTTTGACATTTTATGGCCTTCAAAACTGTGATACGTAGTGAGGAGTGAAATCAAAAATTTATGCCCTTAGAAACCTTGAAGGCGGTGCTTGGTTTTTGGGGTCCCGTACGCGGCTAGGCTCCCAAAAAGTCCCACTCATGTGGTATCCCCGTACTCAGGAGAAGCAGCAGAATGTATTTTGGGGTGTAATTTCACATATAACCATGGCATGTGTGAGCAATATATCATTTAGTGACAACTTTTTGTACATTTTTTTTTTTCTTTTTGTCATTATTCAATCATTTGGGACAAAAAAAAAAATATTCAATGGGCTCAACATGCCTCTCAGCAAATAGCTTGGGGTGTCTACTTTCCAAAATGGGGTCATTTGGGGGGATTTTGTGCCATCTTGGCATTTTATGGCCTTCAAAACTGTGATAGGTAGTGAGGAGCGAAATCAAAAATTTATGCCCTTAGAAACCTTGAAGGCGGTGCTTGGTTTTTGGGGTCCCGTACGCGGCTAGGCTCCCAAAAAGTCCCACACATGTGGTATCCCCATACTCAGGAGAAGCAGCAGAATGTATTTTGGGGTGTAATTTCACATATGCCCATGGCATGTGTGAGCAATATATCATTTAGTGACAACTTTGTGCAAAAAAAAGAAAGTTTGTCATATTCCCGCAACCTGTGGCAAAATATAAAATATTCCATGGACTCAACATGCCTCTCAGCAAATAGCTTGGGGTGTCTACTTTCCAAAATGGGGTCATTTGGGGGGGTTTTGTGCTATTTTGGCATTTTATGGCCTTCGAAACTGTGATAGGTAGTGAGGAGTGAAATCAAAAATTTGCGCCCTTAGAAATCCTGAAGGCGGTGCTTGGTTTCCGGGGTCCCGTACGTGGCTAGGCTCCTAAAAAGTCCCACACATGTGGTATCCCCGTACTCAGGAGAAGCAGCAGAATGTATTTTGGGGTGCAATTCCACATATAACCATGGCATGTGTGAGCAATATATCATTTAGTGACAACTTTTTGTAATTTTTTTTTTTTTTTTTTTGTCATTATTCAATCACTTGGGACAAAAAAAAAATATTCAATGGGCTCAACATGCCTCTCAGCAATTTCCTTCGGGTGTCTACTTTCCAAAATGGGGTCATTTGGGGGGGTTTTGTACTGCCCTGCCATTTTAGCACCTCAAGAAATGAGATAGGCAGTCATAAATTTAAAGCTGTGTAAATTTCAGAAAATGTACCCTAGTTTGTAAACGCTATAACTTTTGCGCAAACCAATAAATATACGCTTATTGACATTTTTTTTACTAAAGACATGTGGCTGAATACATTTTGGCCTAAATGTATGACTAAAATTGAGTTTATTCGATTTTTCTTATAACAAAATGTAGAAAATATCATTTTTTTTCAAAATTTTCGGTCTTTTTCTGTTTATATCGCAAAAAATAAAAATCGCAGAGGCAATCAAATACCATTAAAAGAAAGCTCTATTTGTGGGAAGAAAAGGACGCAAATTTCATTTGGGTACAACATTGCATGTCCGCACAATTTACAGTTAAAGCAGCGCAGTGCCAAATCCCAAAAACAGGCCTGGTCCTAATGGCCCGAATCGGTCCGGGGCTTAAGTGGTTAAGAGGGTTTACTTCCTCTTTAATTTGTAGTAAAGCCCCGGAACTCTTTAGGCCTAATAGTTACCTCCAGGGTTAGGGAGAGCTGACATCCTTCAGCGTAGAGTGGGTTACAAGGCATGGTGGGTGTAATGCAAGATGAACAGGTGGGCACCAGACACTTTTTGAATGCAAAGTGATTTATTGTCTCTTAAACAGAACTGTGGGAGAGAGGGTTAGGGCCAGGACACCCTCCAAGACGTATATAGGTAGACAGCTAAACAGGTGAAGGCCTCCAGCCACTTCTGTATAGGTAGGACCGCTGTCTCCTATGGCAACAATCTTGTAGCTGTTACTAACGGTAATGGTATTCAACTATTTGCAACACGAACAGTTCTCTTTACCCCACACTCACCCATTGTGGGTCTTCACTCAACAAGCTCTCAGTGTCTCTCACTAGACTTCAGATCCAATAGCCACTGGATACCCTGAGCTCTTTCACTGTAGCACTCAGTATCTTCCTCAAGCGTCACCCCTGCTGGGTCCCTGGCTTGGCACTCACAGATACTCTTCAAACTTTACCCCTGCTGACACGTTAGGTCCCTGGCTTGGCACTCACAGATACTCTTCAAGCTTCACCCCTGCTGACACGTTAGGTCCCTGGCTTGGCACTCAGATACTCTTCAAGCTTCACCCCTGCTGACACGTTAGGTCCCTGGCTTGGCACTCACAGATACTCTTCAAGCTTTACCCCTGCTGACACGTTAGGTCCCTGGCTTGGCACTCACAGATACTCTTCAAGCTTTACCCCTGCTGACACGTTAGGTCCCTGGCTTGGCACTCACAGATACTCTTCAAGCTTTACCCCTGCTGACACGTTAGGTCCCTGGCTTGGCACTCACAGATACTCTTCAAGCTTTACCCCTGCTGACACGTTAGGTCCCTGGCTTGGCACTCACAGATACTCTTCAAGCTTTACCCCTGCTGACACGTTAGGTCCCTGGCTTGGCACTCACAGATACTCTTCAAGCTTTACCCCTGCTGACACGTTAGGTCCCTGGCTTGGCACTCACAGATACTCTTCAAGCGTTACCCCTGCTGACACGTTAGGTCCCTGGCTTGGCACTCACAGATACTCTTCAAGCTTTACCTCTGCTGACATGTTAGGTCCCTGGCTTGGCACTCCACAAGCATCACCTTTGCTGTCCCACTGGGTCCCTGACTTGGCACTTGCTGAAGTTTTCCCACTTCTTCACCGTCCCCGGCTGGCGAGAAGTCTGCTCTCGTACTGGCCTCAGCTTACTCACAATGGTCTCCGGTGGATGGTGCCTTAGTGGTGACAGCTTTCCCTCTACCTCCGACCACGACTGGTTCCCTTGCCGGCGGAACCGTTACTTCTGGTTGGACTACAAGCCCGCAGTCCCAACCCTATGCTGCTTTTTCTGGATAAGCCCCCAGACAGCCTAGCAGCCAGATGTCCCCGGGATAGGCCTTAGGTTTCTGGCCTAGCAGCCCGGCGGATATTCAACACACGTCCACCCAGACAGCCGTGCAGGTTGCACAGAACCCCCGTTTGGGGTGTCTTCTCAAGTGGTACTGTGATTCCCACTGCTACTGACATCATCGACTAAGACGAGCGTGCGATCGTCACATTCGATGCCGTTGCCGCCATCTTGCTACACCCTACCTATGCCTAGGAAGCTACCGCACATGCGTGTCACAGAAATTTCGGACCAACTCTCGTTACAAGTCAAGATTTTTTATTGCATATGCAGAGAAAATGGTTAAAGTATATTTGCGGCTTCAGAGATCCATTTTCTGCCTGTCATAGATTTACATTCTGCTTTTATAACCCTTAAACCTTCCCCTTTCCTGCTCGTAACGTCCTGATCATGTGTATAATTTCAACCTTTATTCTGACGTTTTAGCAGGAAAGAGGGAAATATCCTTTTTCAGCCTACACCTTATGACAGGATATTTCATACAATGGACACATAAATTATCTCATACAATGGACACATAAATTATTTCATGGTTCACAGCCCATGTTTGGCAGATGTAAGCAAAATACAGTTTTACTATAAGTCAGCACATCTTTTGCACAAATAGAATATGGTCATATGACTTATTCCAGTAATTAGGACTATTAGAGCTATTCAGCATATTTATGTATAATACAGTTATATAAAACAAACATTTTAACTTTAGAAGATTAATATGCATCTTGATAGTTGACATATAAAGTATAATTTTAAATTTATCTAACATTCCCTCCTTATTATACTTATAATGTCAATACTTCAAATATCCAGGTTCTTTATTTTACCAGGTATTATCATTTAGACAAATAGGTCTTTTGAAAGGACTGTAAGTTCATCTTCATCAGGTTCCGGGTATAGTTCAGTGTTGTTCTGGAAAAACATAGTCTTTGTTAGTGATGTGTCAATCAGTCTTTGAAGAATTCCTCTAATACAAGGAATGCAGCAACATCCACACAGCGTAAGGACCGTGGCTGCCATGACAACAGAGATGAGCAAACCTTTTGCAAGATCACCCCATTTACCAAACCATTTTTCAAAGAGTCCTGTTAAGGGGTTCTCTACACCAGAGTTCTCAGTTAGTTCCTGGGATAACATTTGTAGGCCTTGCAAAGCCTTGGTGATACTTCCATCAGGTGCCGTATTATTTGGAATAAAAGTGCAGCAGAAGGTGCCGAACATTTCGCATACCCCGCCCCTTTCTGCCAGCAACATATCCAATGCTATACGGTTCTGTCACGCTGTCAAAGAGGTGGCGTCCAATTGTGCTGCTATACCTTTGATAGCATCTCTGGTGTAATTCACAAACCTCTGCTGGTTGTAGTAAATGTAGTTTATCCAGTCGACATTCTTATTGGGCTGTACCCATAGGAAGAGTGAGGTGAGTCCTGCTGTTACTTGATTCTGTGCTTTAAATTCATCCGGAACTCCTCGTGGAACACCTATTGAGTCTATATAAACCCGGTTGTCAAAGGATCCTTGGGGTGTTTCTCGCTTAAACCGTTTAAAATAGTGTTTACCTGGTAGTTTTATCAATTTGTTAGTCATAGGAACAATATAAAAGAGAAACAACAGGCGGGTAAGGGCACAACTACCCTCCCATCTAGGTGGCAGTCTGGGTCTTAGTTTCATGTCCCCACACAGCCATCAAACATCAGCCAGTTGCCGTATCTGTTCCTGAAACCATTTTAGTTGGTACTTAATGTCTGTAGTTGATGTTGTGGTCACACAGTATTCAGGAGATAGGGTGCCAACCTTTGAACCATCCTTGTCTATGTTAGAGAAACAAGAAAAATTTCCTGGTAATGCTTGTACTGAAGGGGGTATACTTCGCATTTTAGTTTTAGGGTATCTCTTTTTCTCATTTGCACATTCAGACGCAGTAATATTTTCTGAAAACAGTCTTATTATGCAAGCTAAATCTGTTTCCTCTTCAGGGAGAGGAATGGTAGCTAGTTGTGGTCTTGGGTTTGCACAAGAAATACAATCACTTAACCCCTTAGATTGAGTTGTGTATCTGACCCATTCTATCCACTCATTTTTGTCTCCAAATCCTGTTTCTATACTTAATTGTTCCTTGTAGGTAAAATCTGTTTTAAACAAGGAGGGATTAAGTTGAAACAGAGTGGGCTCTGGGACTGGGGTGTTCTGACCAGGGATTACAACCTTAACCACTTAACGACCGCCCACTGTAAATATACGTCAGCAGAATGGCACCGACAGGCAGAATCACGTATATGTACGTGATTGCCTTTCTATAGTTGGGGGGTCCGATCGGACCCCCCTTCTTTACAGTGAGCGGTCGTTTTACCTTCGGGAGCGATCCGGCATGAGGGGACGGCCGTTCGATTCCGGCCACCCCCTCTCGATCGCTCCCGGCGAATGAGAGAGCTTCCCCTGCCTGCCAGGAAGGAGGAAGTGATGTCATCTCTCCTGGGGCGCTCACATATACCGAGCGCCGTACAGGAGAAGATGCCAGGTTAGTACACAGAACAGCACACTGACACCAGGACACATAGGCACATAAATCGCCCCCCCAGGCCCCCCAGACCCCCCAGATCACCCCCCAGCCCCCCCAGCCCCCAGTCACAGTGTCACTGATTGCAGTGACCATTTATTTAGTGATCACTGCAATCAGTGACATTTGTGACTGTAAAAGTGTCAGTACATTTAGTTTTAGGTCCAGTGTAGCCCCCTAACCCCCCCCTAATAAAGGTTTAACCCCCTGATCGTCCCCCAGGTAACCCTTTCACCCCCTATCACCACTGTCACTAAGCAATCATTTTTCTGATCGATGTCTTAGCGTCGGTGATGCTGATCGGTAGCCAGTAATTTTTTTTAGGTTCGCCGCAGGTTTTTATAGCGTCGGGTACCCCCATATATTACCTAATGAAGGTTTAACCCCCTTGATCGCCCCCCAGGTAACCCTTTCACCCCCTATCACCACTGTCACTAAGTTATAATTTTTCTGATCGATGTCTTAGCGTCGGCGATGCTGATCGGTAGCCAGTAATTTTTTTTAGGTTCGCCGCAGGTTTTTATAGCGTCGGGTACCCCCATATATTACCTAATAAAGGTTTAACCCCCTTGATCACCCCCCAGGTAACCCTTTCACCCCCTAGCACTGCCGTGGCTATGCGATCATTTTTCTGATCGATGTCTTAGCGTCGGTGATGCTGATCGGTAGCCAGTAATTTTTTTTAGGTTCGCCGCAGGTTTTTATAGCGTCGGGTACCCCCATATATTACCTAATAAAGGTTTAACCCCCTTGATCGCCCCCCAGGTAACCCTTTCACCCCCTATCACCACTGTCACTAAGCGATAATTTTTCTGATCGATGTCTTAGCGTCGGCGATGCTGATCGGTAGCCAGTAATTTTTTTTAGGTTCGCCGCAGGTTTTTATAGCGTCGGGTACCCCCATATATTACCTAATAAAGGTGTAACCCCCTTGATCACCCCCCAGGTAACCCTTTCACCCCCTAGCACCGCCGTCACTATGCAATCATTTTTCTGATCGATGTCTTAGCGTCGGTGATGCTGATCGGTAGCCAGTATTTTTTTTTAGGTTCGCCGCAGGTTTTTATAGCGTCAGGTACCCCCATATATTATCTAATAAAGGTTTAACCCCCTGATCGCCCCCCAGGTAACCCTTTCACCCCCTATCACCACTGTCGCTAAGCAATTGTTTTTATGATCGTTGTCTTAGTGTCGGTGATGCCGATAGGTAGCCAGTAATTTTTTTTTAGGTTCGCCGTCAGGTTTTTATATAGCGTCAGGTACCCCCATATATTACCTAATAAAGGTTTTAACCCCCTAATTGCCCCTAGTTAACCCTTTCACCAGTGATCATCATATAAGTGTTACGGGTGACGCTGGTTAGTTAGTTTGCTTTTTATAGTGTCAGGGCACCCGCCGTATATAACCCAATAAAGGTTTAACCCCCTGATCGCCCGGCGGGTGATATCAGTTAGGTTTTAGCGTCAGAGAGGGTCTGCGTCACACCCCAGGCAGCGTCAGGTTAGTGCCAGTAGCACTAACACCCACACGTGAAGCATACACTCCCCTTAGTGGTATAGTATCTGATCAGCTCAATATCTGATCTGATCAGATCTATACTAGCGTCCCCAGCAGTTTAGGGTTCCCAAAAACGCAGTGTTAGCGGGATCAGCCCAGATACCTGCTAGCACCTGCGTTTTGCCCCTCCGTCCAGCCCAGGCCACCCAAGTGCAGTATCGATCGATCACTGTCACTTGCAAAACACAACACACATAACTGCAGCGTTCGCAGAGACAGGCCTGATCCCTGCGACTCCAGTGCTGTAGGAGGTAATTTCACCACCACAGTTAAAAAAAAAAAGCATATATGCCGAAGCATTGGGGCAGCAGGGGCGGAGGAGTGATTTTGCTCCTAATGCCGCGTATATACGGTCGAAATTCCGACGGAGGCTTGCCCGTGGAAAAGTCTGACCATATGTACGCGGCATAACTTTTGCGAGAAGATGCCCCCATGCTTCGGCATATATAAATGGTGCATGTATGCCCATCATTAGAAGTGGGTGGATGAAGGGCGGTATTCTAATGGTGGGCATACCCACCGATCAATCTTTTTTTTTCGTTCAGCCAACAGGCTGCATAAAAAAAAAGATTACAATACATGTCCAACAAGGACCAGCAACGTACTGGTATGTTGCTGGACTTTGAATGTTTATACCAGAATGATGCCTGCGGGTTTAGGTATCATCTTGGTATCATTCTTTTCAGCCAGCGGCCGGCTTTCATGTAAAAGCAATCCTAGTGGCTAATTAGCCTCTGGACTGCTTTTACAAGCAGTGGGAGGGAATGACCCCCCCCGGATATAAAAAGCGCCATTGGGAAATTGGGAAAGCATTTTATCACACCGATCTTGGTGTGGTCAGATGCTTTGAGGGCAGAGGAAAGATCTAGGGTCCAATAGACCCCAGTTTTTTCAAAAAAGAGTACCTGTCATTACCTATTGCTATCATAGGGGATATTTACATTCCCTGAGATAACAATAAAAGTGATAAAAATAAATAAATATGGAAGCAACAGTTTAAAAATAAAATAAAAAAGCAAAATTAATAATAAAAAAAAAAAAAAAAAAGCACCCCTGTCCTGCCCTGCTCTTGCCCAATGGCGAACGCAAGCGTCGGTCTGGCGTCATATGTAAACAGCAATTGCACCATGCATGTGAGGTATCACCGCGAAGGTCAGATCGAGGGCAGTAATTTTAGCAGTAGACCTCCTCTGTAAATCTAACGGGGTAACCTGTAAAGGCTTTTAAAGGCTTTTAAAAATGTATGTAGTTTGTCGCCAATGCGCGTTTGTGCGAAATTTTAAAGCATGTCGTGTTTGGTATCTATGAACTCGGCCTAAGATCATCTTTTTTATTTCATCAAACATTTGGGCAATATAGTGTGTTTTAGTGCATTAAAATTAAAAAAAGTGTATTTTTTCCCCAAAAAATGCGTTTGAAAAATCGCTGCGCAAATACTGTGTAGAAAAAAAAAATGCAACACCCACCATTTTATTCTGTAGGGCCTTTGCTTTAAAAATATATATAATGTTTGGGGGTTCAACATAATTTTCTTGCAAAAAAAAATATGTTATCATGTAAACAAAAAGTGTCAAAAAGGGCTTTGTCTTCAAGTGGTTAGAAGAGTGGATGTAAGCTTCCTAATGTTGTGTATAAAATGCCAGAACAGTTCAAAAACCCCCCAAATGACCCCATTTTGGAAAGTAGACACCCCAAGCTATATACTGAGAGGCATGTCGAGTCCATGGAATATTTTATATGTTGACACAAGTTGCGGAAAAAATATATATATTTTTTTTTTTTGCACAAAGTTGTCACTAAATGATATATTGCTCAAACATGCCATGGGCATATGTGGAATTACACCCCAAAATACATTCTGTTGCTTCTCCTGAGTATGGGGATACCACATGTGTGAGACTTTTTGGGAGCCTAGCCGCGTACGGGACCCCAAAAACCAAGCACCGCCTTCAGGCTTTCTAAGGGTGTCAATTTTTGATTTCACTTCTCACTGCCTATCACAGTTTCGGAGGCCATGGAATGCCCAGATGGCACAAACCCCCCCAAATGACCCCATTTTGGAAAGTAGACACCCCAAGCTATTTGCTGAGAGGTATTGTGAGTATTTTGCAGATCTCGCTTTTTGTCACAAAGTTTTGAAAATTGAAAAAAAAAATAAAAAAATAAATGTTCTTTCTTCATTTTCAAAAACAAATGAGAGCTGTAAAATACTCACCATGCCTCTCAGTAAATAGCTTGGGGTGTCTACTTTCCAAAATGGGGTCATTTGGGGGGGTTTTGTGCTATTTTGGCATTTTATGGCCTTCAAAACTGTGATAGGTAGTGAGGAGTGAAATCAAAAATTTGCGCCCTTAGAAATCCTGAAGGCGGTGCTTGGTTTCCGGGGTCCCGTACGTGGCTAGGCTCCTAAAAAGTCCCACACATGTGGTATCCCCGTACTCAGGAGAAGCAGCAGAATGTATTTTGGGGTGCAATTCCACATATAACCATGGCATGTGTGAGCAATATATCATTTAGTGACAACTTTTTGTAATTTTTTTTTTTTTTTTGTCATTATTCAATCACTTGGGACAAAAAAAAAAAAATTCAATGGGCTCAACATGCCTCTCAGCAATTTCCTTGGGGTGTCTACTTTCTAAAATGGGGTCATTTGGGGGGGTTTTGTACTGCCCTGTCATTTTAGCACCTCAAGAAATGAGATAGGCAGTCATAAATTAAAAGCTGTGTAAATTCCAGAAAATGTACCCTAGTTTGTAAACGCTATAACTTTTGCGCAAACCGATAAATATACGCTTATTGACATTTTTTTTACTAAAGACATGTGGCTGAATACATTTTGGCCTAAATGTATGACTAAAATTGAGTTTATTCGATTTTTCTTATAACAAAAAGTAGAAAATATCATTTTTTTTCAAAATTTTCGGTCTTTTTCCGTTTATATCGCAAAAAATAAAAATCGGAGAGGCAATCAAATACCATTAAAAGAAAGCTCTATTTGTGGGAAGAAAAGGACGCAAATTTTGTTTGGGTACAACATTGCATGTCCGCACAATTTACAGTTAAAGCAGCGCAGTGCAAAATTCTGAATTCACCTCTGGTCCTTTAGCTACCAAATGGTCCGGGGCTTAAGTGGTTAATAGTAATTCTTCCTAGTAGATCACTCAGGCTGGGCCTATATACTCCTAGACCATAAACTCCAGCATCTGATACCTGCGGGTTTTTTATTGTCAAGGAGATGGGATTACATTTATTAGGTGTAAGCCAATCACGGGACTGGCAATCACTAGTCCACCCTCTTCGACTGTATATAGATATACGTTCTACCTGATCCTTCCTTTGTTTAGGGATCACGGCAGAACTAGCAAGCCAACCATTATCATCTGTTGACCACCACACATCAGCCCACGCACTGCATTCTGGAGTAGAACATAAGTATTTGCCCGTAAAAACATATCTTTGATACCCAATGTCTATGACTTGACTTAGATCAAATTGTATTGTGGTGGTCTTACCCTGTATAACATTTATGGTGACACCATCTGGCCCCTTCATCATCTGTCTTTCCCCTCTATGACCCATTATGTTCAGTATTGGAATGAGGTCAAAAAGCATATAAATCCCCACAACTATGCCCCCTACTATCAATGTGATCAAAAGGATTCTCCCTGTCCATGTTTTAGTAAAATACCCTGGTTCAAACATTAGTCTCTCTCTCTGGGTCTTCCCTCCACCCCTATGAGTCCATAATGTACCATTCCCTTCTCCTGTGGTGTGGCAGTTATTCAGATTTTTTATTTAAATGATGTGCCTTCTTGCAGTGGGTGAGGTGTATCCAAGGTATTCGCTCCACAATTTTCACTGCGTGGGTGTAGACAACAGTACTTGATAGGGTCCTTCCCACCTGGGGTCAGACCAAGTCTTTCTCTTTATTATTTTTATCCAGACCCAATCTCCAGGTTGTACAAGATCTTCTTGTTCTGTTTTAGTCTCTTGACCTGTAAGAGAATTTGGGCATAGGAGTTCTTTAGTTGTTAGCAACTTTCTCATATAATTTGCCAGTTCATAGTCCATTTCCTCATCATCTCGAGTGAATGCTCTGAGTTGTGGAATATAATAAGGTTTACCATACAACATTTCATACGGTGTTAGGCCCTTAGCAGTAGGGGTAATTCTTGTACTTAACAATGCCATTGGCAAACACTGAACCCAGTTTTTTCCTGTTTCCTCCATCAATTTTCTTAGTTTACTCTTTAAGGTACCATTATGTCTTTCCATTGTGCCTGCAGATTGTGGGTGGTAGACACAGTGGTTTTTCAGGTCAATATTATACCATTTACCAATCTGTTGTATTGTTCGGTTCACAAAATGGGAGCCATTGTCACTGTAAATTACCGAGGGGATCCCTTGTCGTGGAATCACCTCTTTGATTAGTACTTTGGCTACTGACTGCCCATCTGGGTGTGTCATAGGAAAAGCTTCAACCCACTTTGTAAACATATCAACAATAACCAGACAGTACTTTTTATTCTCACATTTGTTCAATTCAATAAAATCCATGCATATTGTGTGAAAGGGATAAGGGGGTTGTGGGAAATGACCTCGTAAGGGTCGTAGGGCACCTTGTGCATGGTATCTGTTACAAATCGGACATGTGAGACAAAATTTTTTTGAGTAGTTCGTAAATCCATATGTTGTGAATACCTTGTTGATCACCTGTACCATCCCTCCTTTTGAGGTATGGGCTTGCCCATGGCTCAATAATGCAGCATACCTAAATAATGATGTAGGTAAGATGGGTTTACCGTCTGTACTTGTATATACATCATTGACCAGTGTTGCCCCTTTTGATAACCACTTTTTTTTTTCACCTTCCGGTGATGCCTTCTGCATTTCTGATAACCATGTTTCATCAATAGCTTTCCGTACCTCACCATTTACTTGGAGATTTGTATAACATATGTACGTTATTTGCTGTCCTTCAGCAGCTGCTTTTGCTGTCTTGTCTGCTAGTGCATTCCCTAGGGTAATTGGATCTGTTCCCTTTCTATGTGCTGCACATTTACAAATAGCCACTTGTGCTGGTTTTTGTACATTTTCTAGAAGGGCAAGAATGAGATCTCTATGTGTGATCGGTTTACCTGTGGACGTAATCATACCCCTATTTTTCCATTGCTGGGCAAATATGTGTATAGTGGAGAAAGCGTATTGGCTGTCAGTATAAATATTTATTTTTTTCCCTTCCCCTAGACTGCAAGCCCTAGACAGGGCTATAATTTCAGCTTGTTGTGCAGAATAGGAATTTGGAAGGGATCTGGCTTCAATGACCTGGTCATGTGTCACTATAGCATAAGCTGTTTGATTTATCCCTTTATCGTTTTTTCTACACGACCCATCAACAAAGAAGGTAATGTCAGCATCTAGAAAGGGAACATCAGTGAGATCCTTTCTAGGGAGTACCCGTTCATCAATTTGAGCTATACAATCATGTGGATCCCCGTCACCAGGTGTTGGCATTAGTGTAGCGGGATTCAATGTAGTGCACCTCTCAATTGTAAGGTGTGGCTGTCCCAGAAGTGTAGTCATGCATGATAAATGTCTGGCTGGAGATAAATAGGAGATCTTGTCTTGTAGTAAGATCACTGAGATGGCATGTGGGACCTTAAGTACCAGGGGATGGAACAATACTATCAATGCAGAGGACCGTATGGCCAATGAGGCTGCTACTACAGCTTGTACACAGTGGGGCAAACTCTGTGCCACTGGATCTAATTTAGTTGAGTAAAATGCAATTGGTTTGTGTTTGTCCCCATAAACCTGAGTGAGAACAGAAGTCATGTACCCCTCTTTACAGTCTACAGTCTGATAAAATATTTTACTGTAATTGGGTAAGCTGAGCACAGAGGAACCCACAATGAGGTGCTTCACTTTTGTAAATGCATCCTCTGCTTGTACATTCCACTGGATGCAATCTTTCGCAGACATTTGTGTACCATAGATGAGATCAGAAAGAGGCGCCACCTCCGTAGCATAATTAGCTATCCATGCTCTACAAAAATTTGCCATACCAAGAAATTACATCATTTCTTTTTTGGTGCGTGGTTTGGGGACTTGAAGGATGGCCTCTCTTCGGATCTCATCCAGATGTCTGCCTTCTTGAGACAAAATATAACCCAAGTATGTCACCTTTTCTTTCCATAGTTGTAGTTTATGCTTGCTGACCTTGTGACCTTGTTCTGCGAGGAAATGCATCAGAGCCAAGGTGTCAAGTTTGCATTGTTGCTCCGAAGGAGCTGCTACCAAAATGTCATCCACATACAAGAGAATTTGACTCCCACAGGGAGGTACAAACCGAGACAAATTATTGGACATTTCTTGTGAGAAAATAGTTGGACTTTCACAATATCCCTGGGGTAACCTAGTGTATGTGTATTTTTTCTTTTTATGTGTAAAAGCGAACCAGAACTGACTGTCTTTGTGTAAGGCAATAGAAAAGAAAGCGTTACTGATATCAATGACAGAAAATACCTTGTTATCTGGGTGAAGGTCGTTCAGAAGTACATGCGGGTCTGGGACCACCGGGGCCCTCGGTAATACGGCCCTATTGACCGCCTGTAAATCCTGTACAAGTCTCCACCCATCTTCCCCTCCCTTCTGCTTCCTGACTGGGAACAGGGGCGTGTTACATGGTGAATCCGGACATTCAATGATGACACCATTTTTTAGTAATTCCATTATCAAGTGGTCTGCTCCCTCTTCGGCATCTTTCCTTAGTGGATATTGTTTTTGATGAGGCCTCATTGTACTTTTAGGGGTTATTTGGACCTCACTGGCTGTTTTAATTAGTCCAACGTCTGTTTTTCCTTTTGACCACAAGAAATCGGGGACGTCTTTTAAGGCATCCTCTTCTTCTTGGGTCAAAAGTGTCAGTCACTGTCTTTTGTCACAAACTTCAATCATGTGGATTCTGGGTGTACATTCAACAAACCATGCTAATCTGCACCTCCGAATCCCTTTGGATTCTAGTTCCTCATCTGTTAGTAGAACCCAGTCTGTGATAAGTTCTCCCAGCTCATACCATGATACCCCAGGGTTCCGGGTGACCGGAAAGTGAGGTACAGTATCCTGCCTGTATATTTGCAGAATTGGTTGTGGTAGGAGACAAGTAGCCACACTATTTCCTTCCTTATCACAGTACAGGTATCTTAAGAGCACTTCAGTGTTAGTGAGACTCATTAACTGTTTCTCATAAGACTTATCAGGCCCTGAGGTCTTTTTGTAGTACATAGTGCAATGGAGGTTCGTCTGGACCTTGTACCCGCTCCTCACAGGCTCTTCTTCAACTATTTCTGTCAGGGTTTTGGGCATCTTTAACCCCTCAGTTTGCAAATCCAAGCTATACCAGTATCGGGGCTCATTATCCACGGCTGTGATTCGTTTTTCACACAGCCGATGGGCTTTGAGGCCCCCCTCCACTGGTATGACAGAAATATCGAGAGCATGCAACATGTCTCTACCCAACAAATTAACAGGACATTTAGTTGAAATTACAATTTTACACTGAGCCTTTTTACCTGTCTGTGGATCTTCCACAGTAAGGCCTTCAGACACGGCCTCCTGGTGCATTAACCCATTTGCAGACTTTACATATACTACACCTGTTTTCTTTACCCCTGGTGGCATATCCAGTGGGTGTATTAGGGTCCTGCAAGCCCCGGTGTCACAGAGAAATGTTACCCAACTACCCTTTACAATCAATGTTATTTCTGGCTTGACTTCAGCATGCAAACAAGCTTCAACATTACACACATCCAAGATCTCAGACTCTTTCTCCTCATTTCCCTCTGTATCTCTCTCTGTGGACATACCAACATTTTCTAGTCATGCTTCTTCCTCTCTGTTTGACTCACATGCTCTCGCTAAGTGACCTCTTTTACCACACAGGAAACACTCCCCCCCCTCTTCTTTTTCCCCTCATAATCCTGAATGCGGGGCCTTGTTCGAGTGTTCCCCAATCTTTTGTTCCGATTCTCAACAACATACACATCATTACTTTCACCCATCATAAACACCTTCCCTTTTTTTTACTTTCTTTTTTGATTGGAAGTGCCTTTCAGCATGCCCTGCATACTCAATTAGCTCCTGAAGTCTGCAAATCCTATGGTTAATCATGTGTTTGGTAACAAAACTTGATATAGGGGCTATCAGCCCCTTCAGGATTGCATTCTTTAGCTGTTGCTCATATGGGCTATTGTTCACTTGGTCTGCTGGGATTTCTATCCCAGAGTGGTTATTGAAAATCTCCCTCATCCTAACAATGAAATTATCCACTGTTTCCTCTTCTCCTTGCATACACTGATTTATAATGGACCAGTCGGCCCGACGTACCCATCTATTTTCTATCCTTGCTATAACAGCATTTCTCCTGACTTCGAGTGCTGCATCATCATGAGGCAACACCCTTCCCTGGTTGTTTAATCCACTCCAATCTCCCACTACATGATGCCAGTCAGGTCCCAGTACCTGTCGAATGACCTGCTCTATTTCCCTCCCATTGAGATGATAGCTAGCAATCATTCCCATGATACCATCCCTGAATTGAGCTATGTTAACTTTGGGATGTGGTATCCCTTCAATAGCTTTCTTAACATCCTCGGGGGTCCAGGGGCGATAGACCATCATAGTGTTGGGGGCTGGTACACCTCCTACATCTTGTCCTGCCCTAGGGTTGGGAACTTCAATTAATGGGAACTCTTCCTCCCCAAATTCTGTTTGTTCCCCAGCTGCGGGGGATATTAATTTATTGAGCAGGTGGCCGACGAGTTTTGTAACCGTTGCTGTAAGGGGGGTCCCTTGTGGACTTCTCTGGACAGCAAGGGTCATTTTGAGAGGGGGTTTTGCTGCAGCAGTAGGAGAAACGGTTGCATCTGGGGGTGACCCAGGTGACCACGAAGGGACAGCAAACAGTGGGGGGTCACATTGCATGGAAAAAGGGTTGTTTGCCGATAGTCGGGGGGTCAGTCGAGGTGGCCTATTGCATGCCTCTGTCCCGTATGGTGGTGGGGAATGTAAGTCTGCAATAGGGTATAGGGGTTTGGGAGTGGGAGTTGTGGTTAAAGGGGGAGCGGCAACTGTCAGTGGGTTTGGGGTATCTTCTAAAGGGTGTGTGTGGGCTGTTGGGTGCATTTGATTTGTTGAGTTTTGTTCAGTCAATACTTGCTGAACTAAGCTTTGGAGGACAGTCATATTATTGTCCTCCTCTTTGTCTAAAAACATAGTTTTTTTATGGTTTTCTGAATTTAACCTATGATTAGCCTCCTCAAGCCATTTTTTTGCCTGGGGAAGACCTAATTTCTTCTGTTTCCTTTTTTTCGGGCCAGCATTATTTTCAAGCTTTCTACACAGCATTACACAACCATCCTTATTTAAGGAAGTATCAAAATCATATTTTGTTTCCCACATCTTAAGAAATTTCACATTCTCTTTGTCTAGACTACACATATACTTAGCATCTTCATTCAAACCAACAGATTTTCCATGGATCACACCCATTTTAACGTGCACACGGAGTTTTGTTTTTTTGTAAGGTCTTCTCACACTGACACAATACCTGCACACAGTATCTTATCACTTCGGCAGCTACTCACAAACTTTCTAGTCGTGACATATCACTTCTAGATTATTGATCTTGTGTGCTGCTATAATACTGGTGTCTTGTCTTCTTACTTAATGTTTTATTCATTTATAGGGAGAATGAACAGAATTACAAGGCGAACGTAAATTCACCTGACTGGTCAACCCCCCCTGATCAAAACATTAATATTTCAGTAAACTGTAGGGAGCATGAACAGAATTACAAAAGAGACTTAATTTCTCTCGACTGTTGTTCCCACACTTTATCAAAACATTAATATTTGTTGATTCAACGGTATTTATAAATGCCTGTACAGGTTTTTTACACAACATACGAGGCTGGCTGAGCGCAAGGGCTCGTCAAATTACCTCTATTTGTTACCTGGAAATCTATCAGGCCATACCTTTGTATTAACAGGGGTTCATGTTTTTGATGTAGGAATATTTATGTGTCCCCCACGGGAATTCCTGCAGTTTACAAGGCTGTCAGGACCTAGGTCCTTTGTCGACAAATTTCCTTTATCTGCACCCGGGTATTAGAATGGGACCATACTCCTATATCAAAGGGATTTAAACTACGGACGTATCTACTTATATTCCCTCAACTCGGATAAAGCAAAACATATACACAACAGATAAACATTCATCTCTATATTATATGTATTTAACAAAAATCCCTTAATTCATTAAATCCCTAATCACATTTAGGCCTAAAGGTATAATATAATAAATGAAAATATCTTACCTTGCCCCGAGAGCGGTCTCTTGTGCTGATCCGGTAAGTCGCTGCCCGGGAGGCACTAGTTCAGTGAGCCGGCCTCTGTTAACGTCAAATTTAAGACGGAGGACTTACAGTTTTTTGCCGTACGGACATCGGTTCACTGGGTTGTTGGCTAGTGCTTTCCAGGAATTTGGACTTCCGGTCCGAAAGACCAAAATGTCACAGAAATTTCGGACCGACTCTCGTTACAAGTCAAGATTTTTTATTGCATATGCTGAGAAAATGGTTAAAGTATATTTGCGGCTTCAGAGATCCATTTTCTGCCTGTCATAGATTTACATTCTGCCTTTTATAACCCTTAAACCTTCCCCTTTCCTGCTCGTAACGTCCTGATCATGTGTATAATTTCAACCTTTATTCTGACGTTTTAGCAGGAAAGAGGGAAATATCCTTTTTCAGCCTACACCTTATGACAGGTTATTTCATACAATGGACACATAAATTATCTCATACAATGGACACATAAATTATTTCATGGTTCACAGCCCATGTTTGGCAGATGTAAGCAAAATACAGTTTTACTATAAGTCAGCACATCTTTTGCACAAATAGAATATGGTCATATGACTTATTCCAGTAATTAGGACTATTAGAGCTATTCAGCATATTTATGTATAATAGAGTTATATAAAACAAACATTTTAAATTTAGAAGATTAATATGCATCTTGATAGTTGACATATAAAGTATAATTTTAAATTTATCTAACAATGCGTCAAAGTCATTTCGAGCATGCGCGGGTTTCCACGGCGACAGGTAAGTGTACACACACTTTTCTCGTCGAGAAACATGCCGACGAGAATCTCGACGAGAAAATGGAGAATCCTGACGAGAAAATAGAGAGCAGGTTCTCTATTTTTCTCGTTGAGATTCTTGTCGGTTTTCTTGACGAGAAACCTGATAGCCGCGTACACACGACCGATTTACTCGGCAAGAAAGCTCTGCCAGCAAGTTTCTTGTCGTTTTTTGACGAGAAACTCGGTCGTGTGTACGAGGCTTGAGTCTTTAGAATTGCTATTCTGAGGTGGATACTTGCTGCATTCATTCGTCCATCTCCATTAGACAGGACATGTTTTTGGAAGAACTGGCAGTGGAGATGAGGTCCATCTTACTGACTTGGATTGTACATTCAGATGCAATTATCAGGATTGAAGGAATCCCAGATGAGCTGCCACATTTAGAACTACCCCTCTAAGAGCCGCTTAATAGAGGGGTGCTTTTGTGACTCCCAGTGATAACCCGCCCTGTACCTGGACCCGACAAGCACTCACACATCAAGAAACAGTTGAAATGGTCTTTCAAGACATACTACAGATATACTACAGGAGATGGTCAGAGACTGCAAACATAGCACAGTAGATGGTCTGAGACTTCAGACATAGTACAGGAGATTGTCAAAGATTGTAGACATACTACAGGAGATGCTTACAGTCTAAGGTTCCTACCTCCTACCAATTAACCTACCAGCATGTCTTTGGAGTGTGGAAGGAAACTGGAGTACCCAGAAGTAAAACCAGTGGCTAGCACTCCCAGAGCGGGCGGCACAGTGGCTAAGTGGTTAGCACTTCTGCCTGGCAGTAAGTAGGTCATGGGTTCAAATCCTGACTAAGACACTATGTGCATGGAGTTTGCATGTTCTCCCTGTGCCTGTGTGGGTTTCCTCCGGGTACTCTGGTTTCCTCCCACACTCCAAAGACATGCTTGTAGGTGAATTGGCTCCTCTCTAAATTGGCCCTAGTATGTGAGATAGGAACCTCAGACCATAAACATCATGAGGGCAGCAAGTGATGTGTAAACTGTCAGCATTGTATGAATACCACCAAATGTTCAACTTAAGAGTAACAATTGGTTAAATACTGCAAACCCAAAACATATGAAGTCCTTGTGCGTTTCATACCTCCTATGTACACACTTCACCAAGACATAAAAAAAACGCATGCCCCACTGTGGCAATGCTTGCACTTCTGACCAAGCACTTACAAATGTGATAAAACTGCTTGCACTTCTGACTAAGCACTTAAAATCTCCAACTGTGCCAACGATACATGCCCCTCTGTGGCAATACTTGTGACTAAGCACTTACAAATGTCCTAAGAATGTATGCCCCATTGTGGCAATGCTTGCACTTGTGACCAAGCACTTACAAATGTGCTAAAAACACATGCCCCATTGTGGTAATGCATGCACTTCTGTCCAAGCACTTAAAACATCTGATCAGCTCCAATGCATAAAACATCACTACAGCCCCAAATTTGGTTCCTTTAAGGCCTCATGCCCACTGGACCTTTTCTCCACTGCCCCTACGGGGCGTTTGGCATCAAACATCGGCCCTCTCAATTTTTCTTTTCACGTCAACAGATTCGAACAAACTCTCTTATAGTGGCCTACACCTCATTAATTGTAACAGAACTCTGAGCATGTTAGCTTCTTTGTGTGTGTGGGGGGGGGGAGAGGGGGATGCTTGAGGTGTCTTCTCAAGTGGTACTGTAATTCTCACTGCTACTAGGGTAGGGTGACCAGACTAGGGTGACCACGTGTCCCGGATTGCGTGGGACAGTCCCGCATTTTGCAGGTCTGTCCCGGACACATTCATTCCAGGACAATACAGTGTCCCGGAATGAAACTGACACAGCCACCCCCCGGGCCAATCCGATGCCCCCAATAAAGGCTGCCACATCACCGCTTTACTCACTGACAGTACTTGTCCTGGCTGGGAATGTCTGGAGGAGTACAATCCCCGCCCCCTGCTTGTGATTGGAGAAATCATAAATCCCGCCTCTTGTGTCCAATCACTGTGCTGTGATTCGTTACAGCACAAGCTGATTTTTGGGAAGGGAGGGTGTCCCTGAATGGTAGTTTGGAAATGTGATCACCCTAGACCAGATGTCTCTGGTTTCTGGGGACAGTCCCCGGATTAAGGACGCTTACCCCAGAGCCCGTCTGTCCCTGGATCTGTCATCTCAGCAGGGGGGCCCGGAGGTAGAGCGGGCGGCAGTGGCGGTGCGTCCATAAAGGGCGCACGGGCGACGCCCCCTCTCTCCTGCACCTGTCTATCACCATAGATAGATTCATGCATTGCATGGATCTATCTATGGTCGCCGCTGCCACCCACTATTCAGGTGTCCGGCCCTTTGTCGGGCGCCGGGCACCTGAATTACAGCGGCGGGGTATTTTTTGGAAGCACCTGATTAGAGCCGTAGGCTCTAATAGGCGTCCAAAATGGTGAACAGCTGTGCGCGTTCGCTGTTCACTCAACTGTGTGTTAGGAAAGCGAATAAATCGCTTTCCTAACACTGACCCGCCTCTCAGACAATCAGGTAGCCGGGTCTGTTACCTGTCACCTGATTGGCTGAAACGACAGGCGCTGTGATTGGACACCGCCTATCAGACGTCCAATCATAGGACAGGGCGGGCGGGAGAAGACATTGAGGAAGACATGGAGGACACCGGACATCGCTTGGCGGGCGGGGGGCACAGTGGCAGCATTTAATGGGCACAGTGGCAGAATTTGGGGCACAGTGGCAGCGATTATGCCTTTGTCTTGCAGGGTTTGTTGTTTTCTCGTTTTTTATTAAGAGGGTTTACTTCCTCTTTAATTTGTAGTAAAGTCCCGGAACTCTTTAGGCCTAATAGTTACCTCCAGGGTTAGGGAGAGCTGACATCCTTCAGCGTAGAGTGGGTTACAAGGCATGGTGGGTGTAATGCAAGATGAACAGGTGGGCGCCAGACACTTTTTGAATGCAAAGAGATTTATTGTCTCTTAAACAGAACTTTGGGAGAGAGGGTTAGGGCCAGGACACCCTCCAAGACTTATATAGGTAGACAGCTAAACAGGTGAAGGCCTCCAGCCACTTCTGTATAGGTAGGACCGCTGTCTCCTATAGCAACAATCTTGTAGCTGTTACTAACGGTAATGGTATTCAACTATTTGCAACACGAACAGTTCTCTTTACCCCACACTCACTCACAGTGGGTCTTCACTCAACGAGCTCTTAGTGTCTCTCACTAGACTTCAGATCCAATAGCCACTGGATCCCCTGAGCTCTTTCACTGTTAGCACTCAGTATCTTCCTCAAGCGTCACCCCTGCTGGGTCCCTGGCTTGGCACTCACAGATACTCTTCAAGCTTTACCCCTGCTGACACGTTAGGTCCCTGGCTTGGCACTCACAGATACTCTTCAAGCTTTACCCCTGCTGACACGTTAGGTCCCTGGCTTGGCACTCACAGATACTCTTCAAGCTTTACCCCTGCTGACACGTTAGGTCCCTGGCTTGGCACTCACAGATACTCTTCAAGCTTTACCCCTGCTGACACGTTAGGTCCCTGGCTTGGCACTCACAGATACTCTTCAAGCTTTACCCCTGCTGACACGTTAGGTCCCTGGCTTGGCACTCACAGATACTCTTCAAGCTTCACCCCTGCTGACACGTTAGGTCCCTGGCTTGGCACTCACAGATACTCTTCAAGCTTTACCCCTGCTGACACATTAGGTCCCTGGCTTGGCACTCACAGATACTCTTCAAGCTTTACCCCTGCTGACACGTTAGGTCCCTGGCTTGGCACTCACAGATACTCTTCAAGCTTTACCTCTGCTGACACGTTGGCACTCCACAAGCATCACCTCTGTTGTCCCGCTGGGTCCCTAGCTTGGCACTTGCTGAAGTTTTCCCACTTCTTCACCGTCCCCGGCTGGCGAGAAGTCTGCTCTCGTTCTGGCCTCAGCTTACTCACAATGGTCTCCGGTGGATGGTGCCTTAGTGGCGACAGCTTTCCCTCTACCTCCGACCACGACTGGTTCCCTTGCCGGCGGAACCGTTACTTCTGGTTGGACTACAAGCCTGCAGTCCCAACCTTAAGCTGGTTTTTCTGGATAGGCCCCCAGACAGCCTAGCAGCCAGATGTCCCCGGGATAGGCCTTAGGTTTCTGGCCTAGCAGCCTGGGGGCAATTCAACACACGTCCACCCAGACAGCCGTCCAGGTGGAACAGAACCCCCGTTTGGGGTGTCTTCTCAAGTGGTACTGTGATTCCCACTGCTACTAGGGTCATCATCTCCATTTTTCAAGACACCTGAAGCCTCGTACACACGGCCGAGAATCTCGTCAGGAAAAAACTTGTTGTTTTTCTTGACGAGATTCTTGGACAAGAAACTTGTCCCGGCCGAGTGTACACACGCTCCATTCAAAGAACCCGCGGTTCTTTGAATGGAGCGAACGCGGTGACGTCATCGACTACGACGAGCGTGCGATCGTCACATTCGATGCCGTTGCCACCATCTTGCTACACCCTACCTATGCCTAGGAAGCTACTGCGCATGCGTCAAAGTCATTTTGAGCACGCGCGGGTTTCCACGGCGACAGGTAAGTGTACACACACACACTTTTCTCGTCGAGAAACATGCCGACGAGAATCTCGACGAGAAAATGGAGAATCCTGACGAGAAAATAGAGAGCAGGTTCTCTATTTTTCTCGTCGAGATTCTTGGCGGTTTTCTTGACGAGAAACCTGATAGCCGCATACACACGACCGATTTACTTGGCAAGAAAGCTCTTCCAGCAAGTTTCTTGTCGTTTTTTGACGAGAAACTCGGTCGTGTGTACGAGGCTTGAGTCTTTAGAATTGCTATTCTGAGGTGGATACTTGCTGCATTCATTCGTCCATCTCCATTAGACAGGACATGTTTTTGGAAGAACTGGCAGTGGAGATGAGGTCCATCTTACTGACTTGGATTGTACTTTCAGATGCAAATATCAGGATTGAAGGAATCCCAGATGAGCTGCCACATTTAGAACTACCCCTCTAAGAGCTGCTTAATAGAGGGGTGCTTTTGTGACTCCCAGTGATAACCCGCCCTGTACCTGGACCCGACAAGTACTCACACATCAAGAAACAGTTGAAATGGTCTTTCAAGACATACTACAGATATACTACAGGAGATGGTCAGAGACTGCAGACATAGCACAGGAGATGGTCAGAGACTTCAGACATAGTACAGGAGATGGTCAAAGATTGTAGACATACTACAGGAGATGCTTACAGTCTAAGGTTCCTACCTCCTACCAATTAACCTACCAGCATGTCTTTGGAGTGTGGAAGGAAACTGGAGTACCCGGAGGTAAAACCAGTGGCTAGCACTCCCAGAGTGGGCGGCACAGTGGCTAAGTGGTTAGCACTTCTGCCTTGCAGTAAGTAGGTCATGGGTTCAAATCCTGACTATGACACTATGTGCATGGAGTTTGTATGTTCTCCCTGTGCCTGCGTGGGTTTCCTCTGGGTACTCCGGTTTCCTCCCACCCTCCAAAGACATGCTTGTAGGTGAATTGGCTCTTCTCTAAATTGGCCCTAGTATGTGAGATAGGAACCTCAGACCATAAACATCATGAGGGCAGCAAGTGATGTGTAAACTGTCAGCATTGTATGAATGCCACAAATGTTCAACTTAAGAATACAACAATTGGTTAAATACTGCAAACCCAAAACATATGAAGTCCTTGTGCGTTTCATACCTCCTATGTACGCACTTCACCAAGACATAAAAAAAACACATGCCCCACTGTGGCAATGCTTGCACTTCTGACCAAGCACTTACAAATGTGATAAAACTGCTTGCACTTCTGACTAAGCACTTAAAATCTCCAACTGTGCCAAAGATACATGCCCCTCTGTGGCAATACTTGTGACTAAGCACTTACAAATGTCCTAAGAATGTATGCCCCATTGTGGCAATGCTTGCACTTGTGACCAAGCACTTACAAATGTGCTAAAAACGCATGCCCCATTGTGGCAATGCATGCACTTCTATCCAAGCACTTAAAACATCTGATCAGCTTCAATGCATAAAACATCACTACAGCCCCAAACTTGGTTCCTTTAAGGCCTCATGCCCACTGGACGTTTTCTCCACTGCTTCTACGGGGTGTTTGGCATCAAACATCGACCCTCTCAATTTTTCTTTTCACGTCAACAGATTCGGACAAACTCTCTTATAGTGGCCTACACCTCATTAATTGTAACAGAACTCTGAGCATGTTAGCTTCTTTGTGTGTGTGGGGGGGGGGGGGGGAGAGGGGGTTGCTTGAGGTGTCTTCCCAAGTGGTACTGTAATTCTCACTGCTACTAGGGTAGGGTGACCAGACTTGGGTGACCGCATGTCCCGGATTGCCCGGGAGTCGGGACAGTCCCACATTTTGCAGGTCTGTCCCGGGCACATTCATTCCAGGACAATACAGTGTCCCGGAATTAAACTGACACAGCCACCCCCCAGGCCAATCTGATGCCCCCAATAAAGGCTGCCACATCACTGCTTTACTCACTGACAGTACTTGTCCTGGCCGGGAATGCCTGGAGGAGTACAATCCCCGCCCCCTGCTTGTGATTGGAGAAATCATAAATCCTGCCTCTTGTGTCCAATCACTGTGCTGTGATTCGTTACAGCACAAGCTGATTTTTGGGAAGGGAGGATGTCCCTGAATGGTAGTTTGGAAATGTGGTCACCCTAGACCAGACGTCCCTGGTTTCTGGGGACAGTCCCTGGATTGAGGACGCTTACCCCAGAGCCCGTCTGTACCTGGATCTGTCATCTCAGCAGGGTGGTCCGGAGGAAGAGCGGGCGGCAGTGGCGGTGCGTCTGTAGCGGGGTCTCCTTTAAGGCCCCAGGACTACGTTACGCAGAACCCCATTCGGCACCCAGAGTGCAGTTAGCCATCGCAGAGACTCATGGGAGGGGTTATTTAAGGAGGAGGCGAGGCGGAGCTCGGCCTCTTTGGACACCGCGCTGCAAGCAACAGTTTCTTCCTGTGCGGATCTGCTGCAGTGCAAGGCCTGAAGCCTGGGCCTTGCGCAACTTCCAAAGAGCCTTCCACCCCACTGCGGAGCCTGGGTGGCATCTGACTTGTCGAGTGAGGACATCAGTTGGATCGGGGACCCGATCGTTGCAGACGCTGTGTGCGGATACACAGCAGGGTGGACGTCCCGGACTGGGATCGCGTCCGGAGTGGTGAGCGGGCACCTGCCCAAACCAATGGACTGTGCCGTGTTCAGGCCTATAGACTGCATAGGCCCACAGTTTCGTTTATCTGCTGTTCCCTGGGGGGACCCGTAGCAGGACAGGGTTGAAGTCCCCCCCCCCCCCCCCCAGTATAGTGTTCCAAGTTATTGCCTGGTTGTGGATTACAAAGTACTATTCATCAAGTGCACCACCGAAAGCTGGCATGCGAAGAAATCCCTATAGGAGGTGACTGAGATTTACTCCATGTCAGGCCTGACCGGGGTGGGGAGTTAAGATATTGTTTAGTGCGCCATAGGGCACGCATACCATAATAGCTACGCGTGGTGAAGTACCGCGCAGCGCCATTATTGTGTGCTGTATTGATTTCGGTAGGGCTCTGCAAGCCAATTGCATGTGTTGTATTCTGCCTATGCTACCTTTGAGATAAGAGTAAACTGTTATATTTAATCTCTCGCCTCAGTGTGTTGTCTTACTGCTAAGAGATTACCCCTGGCAATACTATTGAATGTGATACAAATATAACCCTAGACTAACTGTGCCAGAGTGGGTCGAGTAAGATTGCCGGGGGTTGGTGGTGCTGCACACAGGGCCCGAAATCAAAACCAAGCGGCTCTCTTAACTGGGGGTAGCGCTACACGTGGGGGCTCTCGAGTCCGGGATCCTGTTGCAGCAAGTAACGCGCCAAAAGTACCAGCATGGACCCACTAGAAGTAGGACAGTGGTGTAAAACGGCCGGCACAGATCCAGCCGGGATAGTAGTCATAGAACTCCCAGGGATCTGGCAAGAAGAAGCGGTGAAGCAGCTAGTGATGTCACTGTCACCGTATCAAAAAGCATGGGTGGTGGATGTCAGGACGAATTCCTCACTGACCCACGCATTAGTAGAGTGGAAGGACGGAGTCCCAGAACATTTCAAGAATCCAAGTGTAGAAGCTATAGATGATCAGACTTATAAATACACGCGTTGCCACTTAAGCCAGGAGGACAGTCTCAGACACCGAAACTATCTCCATCACCCACCCCAAAAGTAGAAAGACAGGTGAAAAGGGAAAGTCCCGGGTCGCCATCTGCCACCAACGGCGCAGAGTTGTGCGCGGTTCTGGGGGAACTTGTGGCACAGTGTAAGAAATATCCTACAGATTACCAGATGTCAGGATATAGAAAACTTAGAATATTCTCAGGAAGGAAACCTGTACCTTCGGGTGAAGAGGGGTTTGAGGAATGGTTAGACGGTGCCACTCAGGCCCTAGAAGAATGGGAAGTCCCAGACCACAGAAAGAAGCAGAGAATTGCTGAGAGCTTGAAGGGGCCTGCTCTAGAGGCCATACGCAACCTCAAGATGAGTAAGACAGACTGTAATGCTCAGGACTATCTGGACATTCTGCAGAATGTGTTCGGTGGAACAGAGAAAATCACTGAGTTCACTTATCAGCTGGAGCACTGCTACCAGAAGACAGGAGAGAAGCTGTCAGAGTTCATGAGGCGCCTGGATAAGATCTTGCATAAGATGATTCTTAAGAAGGGGATTGACCCACGGAAGGTGGATGAGGCCCGTGTTCAACAGGTGATGAGAGGATCTCAGCCCCTGGACCCCATCGCATTGGCGCTACGCACAAGACAGGATGGGAAGAGCCTGGAGTACCCAGACTTGATCCGAGTGGTCAGAGAGGAAGAAGCTATGCTGGAGGAGAAGAAGAGGAGCCTACCAGTTGAGTCGGTGAATCCTCCTCCAGTGATGGTCAGGACGGCCTTGACTCTGGAAAGAGACTCAGAGGTGGATACCTTGAAGTCACAGATGTCCCAAGTATTGGGGATGCTGACCTCCCTGATGGAAAAGAAGTCAAGGGAACCAGAGAGGGAAGGTCCGTGGAAGGAGCTATTTCCCAACACCCCAGCGCCCGCATCCCTGGAAGATTGGGGGGATGTGATTTGTTTCAATTGTGGAGGAGCTGGCCATTTCGCCAAAGTGTGTGCCAGCCCAAAGAAAAAAAAGATGAATAACCGCAAGCCGCCGGAAAACTTCAGTGGGCCCCGGTGAAGGAGTCAACCGGGTGCCCATCATCTCCAGTGAGCTCCAAACTGAATGAGAAGCACATGGAAAGAGTGGAGAAGACCCCTCAGAAGAAACGCAAGGTTCCTCAGAAGGAACGCACCCCAAAGAAAGAGAGTAGTGTCCCTCGGCGGGTAGTTACACCCACCAAAAGGAGGGAGATCAATGCATACCAGGCCCAAGAGAGACTTAAAGTGGAGCTCCACCCTAAATATTAACTTCTGCTATTTGGAACCCTCCCCCCCTCAGGTGTCACAATTGACACCTTTCAGGGGGGAGGGGGGTGAAGATACCTGTCTAAGACAGGTATTTTCACCCACATCCGGGAGTCCTCTCTTCGGGAATGACGTCACTTCCCCCAGACTTCCCGTAGTGTTCTGGGAGACACTCGGCTCCCAGAACACAGGAGGATGAATCAGAACGGCGCAGCGCGACTCGCACATGCGCCGTAGGGAACCGGGCATGAAGCCGCAGGGCTTCACTTCCTGGTTCCCTCAGCGAGGATGGCGGAGGGAGCAGCAGAGTGACGAGCGATCGCTCGTCCTCTGCTGCGGACGTCGCTGGACTCCAGGACAGGTAAGTGTCCAAATATTAAAAGCCAGCAGCTGCTGTAGCTGTAGCTGCTGGCTTTTAATATTATTTTTTTCCGGCGGAGCTCCGCCTTAAGTCCAAAGAGAAATGGAAGAAAGAAAGTAAAAAGGGAAAATGCAAAGATCAAAGAAAGAGACCCCCTTGAAGCGATATCCAGAGAAGCTGGTGGGTCCCTCCCCGATAGAACCAGTTCAAGTGGAGGGAGTCTACACAAGAGCCATATTGGATACTGGGGCGCAAGTGACCCTGTTGTACCGGGACTTTTATGACAAGCATTTAAGTCACCTACCCATCCAGAAGATTGAAGAGTTGGAGATATGGGGTATTGGGACAGAGAGTTTCCCTTATGATGGCTATCTGCCTATAAAACTGACTTTTGACCCGTCCATAGCCGGAAAGGCTGAAGTGTTCGACACCTTAGCTGTGGTGTGCCCCGACCGCCTGGAGCTAACAAGAGTTCCCTGATAATAGGGACGAACACGGATCTGGTCTGAAGACTTCTGACCCCTCTGACAAGAAGGAAAGACCCCACAGTCACTGAGATCCACCCAATGTTGAAGACAGCCTACCAATGGCTGATCTTGGAACAGAAGGCCCCGGAAGAGGGGGTAGGGAAGGTCTGGAGGCTGGGAAGAAGGGGAATAGTGCTGCAGCCCGGTGAAGTAACCTGCTTGAAAGCCACAGTGAAACTCACTTGGGAGCAGCCTGGCCCTTTTGTCATGTTGGAACCCGACCCAAGGGAAGAACATTCGGGCTTAGAAGTATGTAGTCCCAGAAGTGGTCCCGGTGAGGGCCCTGAAGAAGGCTCATTGTAAAGTGCCTGTGAGCGTCAGAAATACCACGGATGGTCCCATGGAAATCCCAGCCAGGCTGTTACTGGGCCGGGTGAGCCCAGCTACCTCAGTTGCTTTATCAGATGTGGAGAAGACAGATGGAGAAAGTACTGTGTGGGAGAAACTTTCCATAGAGAATCCAAACCTGCCCAGGGCTTGGAAAGAGAGAGCCAAGGCCCAGTTGACCAGGTGGGAAAGGATCTTTTCTCAAGATGAATTCGATGTGGGGTGTGATAGGAGTGCCACCCATCGAATCCGCCTCCAGGAAGACAAGCCCTTCAGGGAGAGGGTTAGGCGGGTTCCGTTAGCAGACCTCGAAGACTTGAGGGAGCAGCTCGCCGAGCTCAAGCGTACAGGGGTGATTCGAGAATCTAGAAGTCCCTATGCCTCCCCTATAATGGTGGTCCGGAAGAAGAATGGGTCACTGAGGCTGTGCATAGACTATAGCCATACCGGACTAGTATACCACTCCAAGGATAGAGGATGCCCTACAGAGCTTGTCTGGAGCCAAGTGGTTCAGTGTTATGGACCTCAAGAGCGGGTACTATCAGATCCCGATGCATCCAGAAGACAAAGAGAAGACGGCTTTCATAACCCCGGTAGGGTTCTTTGAATTCAACCGGATGCCTCAAGGTCTGTCTGGAGCTCCAGCCACCTTCCAACGTCTCATGGAGAAGACTGTGGGAGATATGAACCTCATCGAAGTCCTCGTATACTTGGATGACATCATTGTCTTCGGAAGAACCTTGGAAGAGCATGAAGAAAGGCTGGAGAAAGTTTTGAAGAGACTGAGTCAGGAAGGACTCAAGCTCTCACCTGAAAAATGCCAATTCTATCAGTGATCAGTTAACTATCTGGGGCACATAGTGTCTGAAGATGGGGTAGCCACAGACCCCGAAAAATTGGAGTCAGTCACCTCCTGGCCCAGGCCCACCACTGTGACAGAGCTCAGATCCTTTCTGGGGTTCTGTTCCTATTACAGGAGGTTTGTGGATGGGTTTGCTCGGATAGCCAGGCCTCTGAATGAGCTGCTAAAGACGGAGGGGGAAGAGGATGACTCGGGCCCTAGGAAACCAGGGGAGTCAGTCAAGGACCAGTGGAACGAGAAGTGTGAGAATGCCTTCCAGATGTTGAAGAAGACATTACCCACTTCCCCTGTCCTGGCCTACGCAGACCCTAAGAAGCCTTATGAACTTCATGTAGATGCCAGTCATGATGGTTTGGGAGGTGTGCTGTACCAGGAGCATGAAGAGCAACTGAGGCCTGTTGCGTATGTGAGCAGAAGTCTGACTCCCTCCGAAAAGAACTACCCCACCCATAAGTTGGAGTTCCTGGCCCTTAAGTGGGCGGTAGTTGACAAACTCAGAGACTATTTGTATGGGGCGGAATTCACAGTGAAAACCGACAACAACCCCCTCACCTATCTTTTCACCACAGCAAAGTTGGATGCCACAGGACATAGGTGGCTGGCGGCGCTGTCTGCCTTCAATTTCGGCCTGAAGTACAGACCTGGGGCTGGAAACCGAGACGCAGATGCTTTGTCTAAAAGATCTCACGTCCCCACTTGCAGTACAGAAGACTGGACGGGGTATGGGCCCTCTGCCAAGGGGCTGAACTCCAAGCCAGCAGCGGCTCAAGAGCAGAAGAGATAGGGGTTACCATAGTAGGAGTTCCCAAGCAATACTGTGGAGTAACCCAACTGGGGGAAGATAACTTGCCAAAACTGTCTAAGAAGGAGCTGAGATCCGACCAATTGGAAGACCCCATGGGGAGATTGGTCCTAGAGGCCCTGGAGAATCAGGACCCGAATAGACTCTTACGCCACCCCTCAAAGGAAGCTCGCCTGTTGAGGAAAGAGTGGGACAAGTTACAGGTGCATCAGGGAGTGGTCTACCGAAGGGGCCCCTCTGATGACTTAGAAGACAAATGGCAATTGTTCTTGCCTGAGAAGTACCGAGAGACAGTCCTGGTTGCTCTGCACGACAACCATGGTCACCTAGGGGTGGAAAGGACCTTCCAACTCGTTAGGGACCGTTTCTATTGGCCCTGCATGAGGGCTGAAGTTGAAGAATACTGCCACTCATGTGCACGATGCATCCAGAGAAAGACTTTACCTCATCAAGCTGCCCCAATGGGCCATTTGCAAAGTCAAAGCCCACTTGATCTGGTATGCATTGATTTTCTCTGCCTTGAACCCGACCTGAGTGGACTAGGAAATGTTCTGGTAGTAACCGACCATTTCACCCGGTATGCCCAGGCCTTTCCAACCAAGGACCAGAAGGCTCCCACCGTGGCCAAAGTGCTGATGGAGAAATACTTTGTACATTATGGGCTACCACAATGGCTCCATTCAGACCAGGGAAGGGATTTTGAAAGTCGACTGATCCGGAAGCTCCTGGATTCTTTGGGGATCAAGAAGACAAGAACTACCCCCTATCATCCACAAGGTGATGCTCAGCCGGAGAGGTTCAACCGAACCCTGCTTAACATGCTGGGGACCCTAAGCAGTGAAAAGAAGCAGCATTGGAGCAACCACATAGCAGCAGTTGTGCATGCATACAACAGCACTACCAGTGACGCTACAGGGTACTCACCCTATCGACTTATGTTCGGGAGAGAAGCAAGACTACCTGTAGATCTGGCCATTGGCACTTCCATAGACCATTGTTCTGCTACTTCCCACAAGGGATATGTCGATAGGCTCAGACGTAATTTGAAATTGGCCTATGAACAGGCCCAGGCGGCCTCGGAGCAAAGGGGGGCCCGCAACAAGAACATTTTTGACTTAAAAGTTAGGATCCAAGATCTACAACCTGGAGACAGAGTGATGTTGTGGAATTTGGGGATCCCTGGAAAACACAAGCTTGCAGACAGATGGAGACCTGAACCTTATGTTGTTTGCAAAAGACTACCGGGCCTGCCCGTTTACAGACTTAAACCAGAAGGGAAGGTGGGACCTTTGAAGACCTGGCATCGGAACCACCTACTCCCACTAGCGGAGGCAGTTCGGATACCCCCTGTGACGGATTCCCCTGAGCCAGCTTCCATCCCGGATACTCCCAGACCGAACACTCGGTCCCAGACCCCTCAGATTGGGGATACAGAGACCTCGGAGATGAGTGAAGATGAGGGAGAAGAACTTGACTGGCTTTGGCCTTCACAGGCCCCAGGAACCTCTGCTATTGATCTTCCACCTGAAGAAGACACCATAGATCAGACGCTGAATGCAGAAGCTACTGAGTTCATTCCGTCCAGTCCTTGGTCGGATTCTTGGGAGAGTGCCTGTGGCTTACTCCCGGAAGGGGATCCAGGGGAGCCTCTGTGCCTTCCTGCCCCGGAGTCTGGTGCTCCCGAACCAGAAGTAATTCCTGAGTTGGTTCCAGAGGAGGAGCCTGTTCTAGCAGAGAGCCCAAGAGGACAGAGAAAGCGAAGAGCCATAAAGCCTCCCAGAAGATTAACTTACCCACAGATGGGGAGAAGTGCGGAAGACACTGTGGTTACTGCCAGAAGGAGTACGGAAGACCCTGACCCTCCCACTGTTCATTTAGTGGGGAGCAACCCCAGCTCACTCTCTGGCACAGTTAGGCAGGACACTAGTGATGGTGTGACCTGTGGGCAGGGGAGTTCACCGCCTCGGTTTTGGTGGGAATTTCCTCTGCCAACATCATACGAAACTTTGATTGATGTTGTACGTTCTGTGATTTAAGTTTATGTTATCTTTGGGGACCAAAGAGTTTAAGTGGGGGGAGTGTCTGTAGCGGGGTCTCCTTTAAGGCCCCGGGACTACGTTACCCAGAACCCCGTTCGGCACCCAGAGTGCAGTTAGCCATCGCAGAGACTCATGGGAGGGGTTATTTAAGGAGGAGGCGAGGCGGAGCTCGGCCTCTTTAGACACCGCACTGCAAGCAAGAGTTTCTTCCTGTGCGGATCTGCTGCAGTGCAAGGTCTGAAGCCTGGGCCTTGCGCAACTTCCAAAGAGCCTTCCACCCCACTGCGGAGCCTGGGTGGCATCTGACTTGTCGAGTGGGGACATCAGTTGGATCGGGGACCCGATCGTTGCAGACGCTATGTGCGGATACACAGCAGGGTGGACGTCCCGGACTGGGATCGCGTCCGGAGTGGTGAGCGGGCACCTGCCCAAACCAATAGACTGTGCCGTGTTCAGGCCTATAGACTGCATAGGCCCACAGTTTCGTTTATCTGCTGTTCCCCGGGGGGACCCGTAGCAGGACAGGGTTGAAGTGTCCCCCCCCCCAGTATAGTGTTCCAAGTTATTGCCTGGTTGTGGATTACAAAGTACTATTCATCAAGTGCACCACCGAAAGCTGGGATGCGAAGAAATCCCTATAGGAGGTGACTGAGATTTACTCCATGTCAGGCCTGACCGGGGTGGGGAGTTAAGATATTGTTTAGTGCGCCATAGGGCACGCATACCATAATAGCTACGCGTGGTGAAGTACCGTGCAGCGCCATTATTGTGTGCTGTATTGATTTCGGTAGGGCTCTGCAAGCCAATTGCATGTGTTGTGTTCTGCCTATGCTACCTTTGAGATAAGAGTAAACTGTTATATTTAATCTCTCGCCTCAGAGTGTTGTCTTACTGCTAAGAGATTACCCCTTGCAATACTATTGAATGTGATACAAATATAACCCTAGACTAACTGTGCCAGAGTGGGTCGAGTAAGATTGCCGGGGGTTGGTGGTGCTGCACAGAGGGCCCGAAATCAAAACCAAGCGGCTCTCTTAACTGGGGGTAGCGCTACACGTCCATAAAGGGCGCACGGGCCTGAATTACAGCGGCGGGGTATTTTTTGGAAGCACCTGATTAGAGCTGTAGGCTCTAATAGGCGTTCAAAATGGTGAACAGCTGTGCGCGTTCGCTGTTCACTCAGCTGTGTGTTAGGAAAGCGAAAAAATCGCTTTCCTAACACTGACCCGCCTCTCAGCCAATCAGGTAGCCAGGTCTGTTACCTGTCACCTGATTGGCTGAAACGACAGGCACTGTGATTGGATACCGCCTATCAGACGTCCAATCATAGGACAGGGCGGGCGGGAGAAGACATTGAGGAAGACATGGAGGACACCGGACATTGCTCAACGGGCGGGGGGGACACAGTGGCAGCATTTAATGGGCACAGTGGCAGCGATTTTGCCTTTGTCTCGCAGGGTTTGTTTTTTTCTCGTTTTTTATTAAGAGGGTTTACTTCCTCTTTAATTTGTAATAAAGTCCCGGAACTCTTTAGGCCGAATAGTTACCTCCAGGGTTAGGGAGAGCTGACATCCTTCAGCGTAGAGTGGGTTACAAGGCATGTTGGGTGTAATGCAAGATGAACAGGTGGGCGCCAGACACTTTTTGAATGCAAAGTGATTTATTGTCTCTTAAACAGAACTGTAGGAGAGAGGGTTAGGGCCAGGACACCCTCCAAGACATATATAGGTAGACAGCTAAACAGGTGAAGGCCTCCAGCCACTTCTGTATAGGTAGGACCGCTGTCTCCTATGGCAGCAATCTTGTAGCTGTTACTAACGGTAATGGTATTCAACTATTTGCAACACGAACAGTTCTCTTTACCCCACACTCACCCATTGTGGGTCTTCACTCAACGAGCTCTCAGTGTCTCTCACTAGACTTCAGATCCAATAGCCACTGGATCCCCTGAGCTCTTTCACTGTAGCACTCAGTATCTTCCTCAAGCGTCACCCCTGCTGGGTCCCTGGCTTGGCACTCACAGATACTCTTCAAGCTTCACCCCTGCTGACACGTTAGGTCCCTGGCTTGGCACTCACAGATACTCTTCAAGCTTCACCCCTGCTGACACGTTAGGTCCCTGGCTTGGCACTCACAGATACTCTTCAAGCTTCACCACTGCTGACACGTTAGGTCCCTGGCTTGGCACTCACAGATACACTTCAAGCTTCACCCCTGCTGACATGTTAGGTCCCTGGCTTGGCACTCACAGATACTCTTCAAGCTTTACCCCTGCTGACACGTTAGGTCCCTGGCTTGGCACTCACAGATACTCTTCAAGCTTTACCCCTGCTGACACGTTAGGCCCCTGGCTTGGCACTCACAGATACTCTTCAAGCTTTACCCCTGCTGACACGTTAGGTCCCTGGCTTGGCACTCACAGATACTCTTCAAGCTTTACCCCTGCTGACACGTTAGGTCCCTGGCTTGGCACTCACAGATACTCTTCAAGCGTTACCCCTGCTGACACGTTAGGTCCCTGGCTTGGCACTCACAGATACTCTTCAAGCTTTACCTCTGCTGACACGTTAGGTCCCTGGCTTGGCACTCACAGATACTCTTCAAGCTTTACCCCTGCTGACACGTTAGGTCCCTGGCTTGGCACTCCACAAGCATCACCTTTGCTGTCCCACTGGGTCCCTGACTTGGCACTTGCTGAAGTTTTCCCACTTCTTCACCGTCCCCGGCTGGCGAGAAGTCTGCTCTCGTACTGGCCTCAGCTTACTCACAATGGTCTCCGGTGGATGGTGCCTTAGTGGCGACAGCTTTCCCTCTACCTCCGACCACGACTGGTTCCCTTGCCGGTGGAACCGTTACTTCTGGTTGGACTACAAGCCCGCAGTCCCAACCCTACGCTGCTTTTTCTGGATAGGCCCCCAGACAGCCTAGCAGCCAGATGTCCCCGGCGGCAATTCAACACACGTCCGCCCAGACAGCCGTGCAGGTGGCACAGAACCCCCATTTGGGGTGTCTTCTCAAGTGGTACTGTGATTCCCACTGCTACTGACATCATCGACTAAGACGAGCGCGCGATCGTCACATTCGATGCCGTTGCCGCCATCTTGCTACACCCTACCTATGCCTAGGAAGCTACCAAGCATGCGTCAAAGTCATTTCGAGCATGCGTGGGTTTCCACGGCGACAGGTAAGTGTACACACACTTTTCTCGTCGAGAAACATGCCGACGAGAATCTCGACGAGAAAATGGAGAATCCTGACGAGAAAATAGAGAACAGGTTCTCTATTTTTCTCGTTGAGATTCTTGTCGGTTTTCTTGACGAGAAACCTGATAGCCGCGTACACACGACCGATTTACTGGGCAAGAAAGCTCTGCCAGCAAGTTTCTTGTCGTTTTTTGACGAGAAACTCGGTCGTGTGTACGAGGCTTGAGTCTTTAGAATTGCTATTCGGAGGTGGATACTTGCTGCATTCATTCGTCCATCTCCATTAGACAGGACATGTTTTTGGAAGAACTGGCAGTGGAGATGAGGTCCGTCTTACTGACTTGGATTGTACTTTCAGATGCAATTATCAGGATTGAAGGAATCCCAGATGAGCTGCCACATTTATAACTACCCCTCTAAGAGCCGCTTAATAGAGGGGTGCTTTTGTGACTCCCAGTGATAACCCGCCCTGTACCTGGACCCGACAAGCACTCACACATCAAGAAACAGTTGAAATGGTCTTTCAAGACATACTACAGATATACTACAGGAGATGGTCAGAGACTGCAAACATAGTACAGGAGATGGTCAGAGACTTCAGACATAGTACAGGAGATGGTCAAAGATTGTAGACATACTACAGGAGATGCTTACAGTCTAAGGTTCCTACCTCCTACCAATTAACCTACCAGCATGTCTTTGGAGTGTGGAAGGAAACTGGAGTACCCGGAGGTAAAACCAGTGGCTAGCACTCCCAAAGAGGGCGGCACAGTGGCTAAGTGGTTAGCACTTCTGCCTTGCAGTAAGTAGGTCATGGGTTCAAATCCTGACTATGTGCATGGAGTTTGCATGCTCTCCCTGTGCCTGCGTGGGTTTCCTCTGGGTACACCGGTTTCCTCCCACACTCCAAAGACATGCTTGTAGGTGAATTGGATCTTCTCTAAACTAGCCCTAGTATGTGAGATAGGAACCTCAGACCATAAACATCATGAGGGCAGCAAGTGATGTGTAAACTGTCAGCATTGTATGAATACCACCAAATGTTCAACTTAAGAGTAACAATTGGTTAAATACTGCAAACCCAAAACATATGAAGTCCTTGTGCGTTTCATACCTCCTATGTACGCACTTCACCAAGACATAAAAAAAACGCATGCCCCACTTTGGCAATGCTTGCACTTCTGACCAAGCACTTACAAATGTGATAAAACTGCTTGCACTTCTGACTAAGCACTTACAATCTCCAACTGTGCCAAAGATACATGTCCCTCTGTGGCAATACTTGTGACCAAGCACTTACAAATGTCCTAAGAATGTATGCCCCATTGTGGCAATGCTTGCACTTGTGACCAAGCACTTACAAATGTGCTAAGAACGCATGCCCCATAGTGGCGATGCATGCACTTCTGTCCAAGCACTTAAAACATCTGATCAGCTCCAATGCATAAAACATCACTACAGCCCCAAATTCGGTTCCTTTAGGCCTCATGCCCACTGGACGTTTTCTCCACTGCTCCTACGGGGCGTTTGGCATCAAACATCGGCCCTCTCAATTTTTCTTTTCACGTCAACAGATTCGGACAAACTCTCTTATAGTGGCCTACACCTCATTAATTGTAACAGCATGTTAGCTTCTTTCTTTTTCGTACATCACGGGACACAGAGCGACTTAGTCATTACTAATGGGTTATATAGTTTACCTTCAGGTGCTGGCACTGGCAACTTCCAAACTGGAAGTACCCTCCCCTATATAAGCCCCTCCCATCCGGGAGCACCTCAGTTTTTTGCCAGTGTCTAAGGTGTTGGCCAAAGAGTAACATGTGTTTTCACTGGGCTTGCGTACAGGTTCTTTTACGGGCCTTAGTAAGCTGTTCCGGATACCACCAAAAAAGCTTCATATCTAAACGGTCGGTACCCGGGCCTTGCAGCAGAAGAGCAAGGTTTTGCCTGTAATGCCTCTCTTAGGAGGGCTGGACCCTGGGATCCAGAGCTCTGGTCATACCCACGACCAAGATGTTTTCTGTGCAGGGTGCTATACAGGTCCAGGGGAGTGGAATCCTTGGGAACCCGGTCCCTGAAGGTTTAATTACAATGCCTGACGTGATAGGTGAAGTTTGGGCTTCTGTGGACCAAACAGAGTCCTGCGGCGGGGAACAGGTAAGTGGGGGCCCCCAGGAACTTGGTTCTATTGGGGGACCCCCAAGCCTAATTTGTCTTTCTGTCTGTTACCTAACGGTATTCCCGCTAATATCTGTGTATGCCTGTAACTACTGGAAAATGTAAAATTTTAATAGTAGTCAAGAAAAAAAAAAAAGATTACCGCGGTACCTGTGTTAAACCACTAGAGGCCGCTGTGGTCCATTTTTTCTTGTCATGTGGATCTTTGGTTTTCTCAAGTCAAAAGATCCAGGCAGTTGGTAAGTTCTCTGTGGGAATCCACTTCCTCTGCCCTGTCGCTGCGCTCATCCACCGCACAGGCCCTCCGGCAAAAAGGGCCCTGGCTCCTAGTCCCTGCTTGGTTTCGAAAAGGGTGCCAATGGCGCACGGGCACGCGTGCGGGCGCGTGCACGCGCCTCCTATGAAAAAAAGGGGCGGGGCGGGTGGATGACGCTCGATGCGCTCCGCGGCGCTTCTGCGCATGTGCAGGCGTCCCAGCATGTGTAAAAGACACAGTACAAGTGTCAGCTGGATGCAAGCAGAGCTAGCAACAAAACGGTGGCACACAGAGGCGGTTGATGCAGGCATCCCCATAGAAAGACACTTTAGTGGACAAAAGCTGGTATATAGCAGCAACTGTGTTAGACTATTGCCAGCAAAATTGGTGTATGACGACGGGAATACCTCAGCTTTGTGCTTATAGATATGTCGTCCAGACGCTCTGGAAATAAATCTTCCAAGAAGCGAAAGGGGTCTCCATCGGGCTCTGAGGATTTTGGGCATGCTGTACTGCGCCAATCTCCCCTGAAATTTCAGAGGTCAGTAGCCGTAGGAAACCCCGCAGGAGTACCTGGTACTGCGGCTGTCCCCAGTCCACCTGCTCCTGTATATATAACAGAGGAGGTTTTATCCTCAACTCTGGGAGGATTGGAAGAGAGATTAACAGCATTGATCGCTGCTTCCCTGTCACAGGAAAAGCGCGTCCGATCTCCGTCTCCTCCTGCAGAGTGCCTGTTAGTGGAGGAACAGTCCCAGAGATCGACCTACCTGAAGGGGATCAGGTGAGGTTGATTCAGTTATAGAGGTATCAACAGTGGAAGAACCTTTCTCAGCATCTCAGGCTGAAAGATTATGGGTTCAGTCTCTGACTAACATGGTCCGAGCAGCATTTTAAATGCCTCTGGCGGAACCATCAACCACTACTGTTTCCTCGCCTGGGGTCGCTGAAAGCTCCCCAGACTGTCTGTTCCTTCCCAATCCACCCTTTATTGGAAGGGCTTATTTACCAGGATTGGGAGCATCCTGACAAAATATTTACTCCCCCCAAGAGATTTCCAGTGATCTATCCCATGGAGGATAAGTTCATAAAAAAATGGAGGGTCCCTACAGTGGACACAGCCATCTCTTGTGTAAATAAATCACTGACAGGTCCAGTAGATAATGTTCCAATGTTCAAAGACCCAATAGATAAAAAATTGGAGTCTTTACTAAAATCTGCTTTCTCTACAGCAAGCATGGTGACACAACCTGCAGTAGCAGCGATTGGAGTCTGCCAAGCAATGAAAGATCAGTTGAAACAAGTCTTAAAGGACTTACCAGATCAGCAGGCTCTTGCCCTAGCTGACCTACCTAGAGCCTTGTGTTGCGGTGGACGCCATAAAGGATACAATCCAACAGGCCTCCCGCTTTACGCTGTCTGTAGACATATGCGTAGACTTCTATGGCTCAAAAACTGGTCTGCTGAAGCTCCCTGTAAGAAATTGCTGATTAGCTTCCCATTTCATGGAGAACGCTTATCTGGAGATGATCTGGACAAATATATCCAGAAAACTTCTGCCGGTAAAAGTACACTCTTGCCGGTTAAGAACAAGGGTAGAAGTCCTTCTTTTAAGAGGCCTACTTCTCCAGTCCCTGGCACATCGGCTGTGAAACAGTTCCGACGGCCTCCGCGGTCAAATCCAGGGGGCAGAAATCAGGGACAATCACAGGGTAACAAGAAACCCTGGGTCAAGAGAGGTACAAAACCTCCCCCCAAGTCATGAAGGGTTGCCCCCACTCAATCGGGTGAGGGGAAGACTTCAGTTGTTCACAGAGACCTGGCGGAACACCATCAGAGACAGATGGGTGATCTCCGCAGTAAGTCTGGGATACAGGCTGGAGTTAAAAGACATTCCTCCTGCCCATTTTATGAGGTCAAACGTGCCAAGCGATCCCCAGAAGAGAGGATCCCTCCTTCTGGCACTAGAACAACTATTGCTCCAAGGGTAATCATGAGGGTTCCCTTGGAAGAAAGCGGGTTCGGGTTTTACTCGAACCTTGTCACAGTCCCCAAACCAAATGGGGACGTGAGGCCCATATTAAATATAAAAGGACTAAACAAGTTCCTACATATCAGGACTTTTTCGGATGGAGTCGATCCGATCGGTGGACACCGCCCTACAAGGGCAGGAACGGTTAGCCTCGATCGACATAAGGGATACTTATTTGCATATTCCCATCTGTCCGGCCCACCAGAAATTTCTACGCTTTGCAGTAGAAGGGCGCCATTTTCAGTTCAGAGCCTTACCTTTCGGTCTGGCCACAGCACCACGAGTGTTCACAAAAATTCTGGCCCTACGATTGGCCAAACTAGGAACACAAGGTGTAACAATAATGGCATATCTAGACGACTTGTTGCTGATAGACCACTCAGTGAAAAAAACTAGAAGTGGTCGTTCACAAGACAATCAAGTATCTGGAATCTCACGGTTGCATTATCAACCGAGACAAGTCAGCCCTAAAACCAGTCAAAAGTCTGGAATACTTGGGGGCTAAGACTGGATTCAAATCAGAGAAAGATTTTCTTACCTCCAGAGAAGGTGTCGTCTTTGAAAGATTTGACCCACTTAGTGGGTACAAAAAAGAAAACCATCCATACGCCTGTGTATGAGGCTGCTGGGAAAAATGGTGGCTTCATTCGAAGCAGTACCCTACGGTCAATTCCATTCAAGGAACTTGCAGAGGGCCATACTGTCAGCCTGGAACAAAAAAGTTCAGGCTTAAGACTTACCAATGTCCCTGTCCCCTTCCGTTCGCAAGAGCCTCCATTGGTGGTTGGTGCCCCAGAATCTGGAAAAAGGGAAACCCTTCAGTCCGGTTTCTTGGAAGGTGGTCACTACAGATGCCAGCCTCATAGGCTGGGGGGCAGTACTGGAGCAATGGTCTCTCCAGGGCAAGTGGTCAGAAGCAGAGAAGGCCCTGCCCATCAATCTCTTAGAGATACTAGCAGCCCGGTATGCCCTAGTAGCATGGACATCCAAACTCCAAGGGTCCCCTGTCAGAATTCAATCAGACAATGCTGGCATATATCAATCACCAGGGTGGCACCAGGAGACGTGCAGCCCAGAGGGAAGCGAATTGCATCCTGGAATGGGCAGAAAGATATGTCCCAGCCATATCCGCGGTTTTCATCCCGGGAGTGGAAAATTGGAAAGCGGACTTTTTAAGTCACCAGCAATTATGCCCGGGGGAATGGTCTCTTCACCCCGAGGTTTTCCAGGCAATATGCCAGCGGTGGGGAACACCGGATGTAGATCTGCTAGCATCCAGATTCAACGCAAAGGTGGACAGATTTGTGTCTCGCACAAGGGATCCCCTATCTTGCCGTTCGGATGCCCTAGTGTTCCCTTGGGATCAGTTCAAGCTGATATATGCATTCCCACCGCGATTAATCCGCAGAATCAGGGTAGAAAAGAAACCAGTGATTCTGGTGGCTCCAGCGTAGCCCCGAAGGGTATGGTACGCGGAGATTGTAAAAATGTCAGTGGGAAGTCCTGGGACCCTCCCACATCGTCCGGGCCTGCTTTCGCAAGGACCGATATACTACCCTTCCTTACCAGCCCTAGGTTTGACGGCCTGGCTATTGAAGCCCACATTCTAAAAAAGAGAGGGCTCTCTAATCCTGTGGTATCTACCATGATCAATGCCAGGAAGCCGGTATCCAGGCAGATCTATTATAGGATCTAGAAGGCGTACATCACGTGGTGTGAGGCCAAGAAATGGCATCCACGTAAGTACGTAATAGGTAGGATTCTGGACTTCCTACAGTGGGCTGTACATAGGAAGCTTGCCTTGAGTACTATCAAGGGTCAGACGGCCTTGTCAATATTTTTACAAAGGCCCTTGGCTTTGCATTCATTAGTCAAAGCTTTCATACAAGGAGTGATGCGTATTAGCCCTCCGGTTAGTATTCCCATATGTCCATGGGACTTAAACCTGGTTCTGTCGGTTCTACAGAAACAACCATTTGAACCATTGCGGCACATTTCCTTGGTTCTTCTCACCAGGAAATTGATTTTCTTAGTAGCCATTTGTTCGGCTAAAAGAGTATCGGAATTAGCCGCCTTGTCCTGTAAGGAGCCATATCTGGTTGTCCATAAGGACAGAGTAGTATTACGTCCTCATCCAGCCTTTCTTCTTAAGGTGGTATGGAGGTTCCATTTGAACCAAGATGTGGTTCTTCCTTCCTTTTTCCCCAAACCTAGCTCGGTAGAGGAAAAGTTATTGCATTCTTTGGATGTAGTAAGAGCAGTTAAAGCTTATCTAAAAGCCACTGCTCAGATTCGCAGAACGGATACTTTGTTTGTTCTGCCGGAAGGCCCCAGAAAGGGTCAGGCAGCATCAAAAATCTACTTTAGCCAAGTGGATTCGACAGGTCATAATACAAGCCTATGGCTTGAAAAGGAGACCGCCTCCGTTCAAAGTTAGGGCGCACTCCACAAGAGCAGTTGGAACTTCATGGGCAGTGCATCACCAAGCCTCCCTGGCTCAAGTCTGTAAGGCCACAACATGGTCCTTAGTACACACGTTTACTAGGTTCTACCAGGTAGACGTCAGAAGTCAGGAGGATGTCGCCTTTGGGCGCAGTGTGTTGCAGGCCGCAAAAGAGCCTCATGCCTGATGGCGCCCAGCTTATGTATAGTGTATCCCTCCCCTCATTTGGCATTGCTTTGGGACGTCCCATTAGTAATGACTAAGTCGCTCTGTGTCCCGTGATGTACGAAAAAGAAAAAGGGATTTTTATAACAGCTTACCTGTAAAATCCTTTTCTTGGAGTACATCACGGGACACAGAGCTCCCACCCCTCTTTTTGGGACACTTATTGCTTTGCTACAAAACTGAGGTGCTCCCGGATGGGAAGGGCTTATATAGGGGAGGGTACTTCCGGTTTGGAAGTTGCCAGTGCCAGCACCTGAAGGTAAACTATATAACCCATTAGCAATGACTAAGTCGCTCTGTGTCCCGTGATGTACTCCAAGAAAAGGATTTTACAGGTAAGCTGTTATAAAAATCCCTTTTTGTGTGTGTGTGGGGGGGGGGGGGGGTTGCTTGAGATGTCTTCCCAAGTGGTACTGTAATTCTCACTGCTACTAGGGTAGGGTGACCAGACTAGGGTGACCGCTTGTCCCGGATTGCCCGGGAGTAGGGACAGTCCCGCATTTTGCAGGTCTGTCCCGGGCACATTAATTCCAGGACAGTACAGTGTCCCAGAATGAAACTGACACAGCTACCCCCCAGGCCAATCTGATGCCCCCAAAAAAGGCTGCCACATCACCGCTTTACTCACTGACAGTACTTGTCCTGGCCAGGAATGCCTGGAGGAGTACAATCCCCGCCCCCTGCTTGTGATTGGAGAAATCATAAATCCTGCCTCTTGTGTCCAATCACTGTGCTGTGATTCATTACAGCACAAGCTGATTTTTGGGAAGGGAGGGTGTCCCTGAATGGTAGTTTGGAAATGTGGTCACCCTAGACCAGACGTCCCTGGTTTCTGGGGACAGTCCCCGGATTAAGGATGCTGTCCCCGGAGCCCGTCTGTCCCCGGATCTGTCATCTCAGCAGGGGGGCCCAGAGGTAGAGCAGGCGGCAGTGGCGGTGCGTCCATAAAGGGCGCACGGGCGACGCCCCCTCTCTCCTGCACCTATTCAGGTGTCCAGCCCCTTGTCGGGCGCCGGGCACCTGAATTACAGCGGCGGGGTATTTTTTGAAGCACCTGATTAGAGCCGTAGGCTCTAATAGGCGTCCAAAATGGTGAACAGCTGTGCGCGTTTGCTGTTCACTCAGCTGTGTGTTAGGAAAGCGAATAAATCGCTTTCCTAACACTGACCCCCCTCTCAGCCAATCAGGTAGCCGGGTCTGTTACCTGTCACCTGATTGGCTGAAACGACAGGCGCTGTGATTGGACGCGGCCTATCAGGCGTCCAATCATAGGACAGGGCGGGCAAGAGAAGACATCGAGGAAGACATGGAGGACACCGGACATCGCTCGCCGCTTGCCGCCGTCAACCGCTGCCCACCCGAGACAGGGTAAGTGCCGGGCAGACGGCGGGCGGGGGGCACAGTGGCAGCATTTAATGGGCACAGTGGCAGCATTTGGGGCACAGTGGCAGCGATTAGTGGGCTCAGTGGCTGCGTTTGGGGCACAGTGGCAGCGATTAATGTGCACAGTGGCAGCATTTGGGGCACAGTGGCAGCATTTGATGGGCACAGTGGCTGCATTTGATGGGCACAGTGGTTGCGTTTGATGGGCACAGTGGCTGCGTTTGGTACAGTGGCTGCGTTTGGTACAGTGGCTGTGTTTGATGGGCACAGTGGCTGTGTTTGATGGGCACAGTGGCTGCATTTGGTACAGTGGCTGCCTTTGATGGGCACCGTGGCTGACTTTAAAGGGCACAGTGGCTGCGTTTGGTACAGTGGCTGCCTTTGATGGGCACAGTGGCTGCCTTTAAAGGGCACAGTGGCTGCGTTTGGTACAGTGGCTGCCTTTGATGGGCACAGTGGCTGCCTTTGATGGGCACAGTGGCTGCGTTTGGTACAGTGGCTGTGTTTGATGGGCACAGTGGCTGCGTTTTGTACAGTGGCTGCCTTTGATGGGCACAGTGGCTGCCTTTAAAGGGCACAGTGGCTGCGTTTGGTACAGTGGCTGCCTTTGATGGGCACAGTGGCTGCCTTTAAAGGGTACAGTGGCTGCGTTTGGTACAGTGGCTGCCTTTGATGGGCACAGTGGCTGCCTTTGATGGGCACAGTGGCTGCGTTTGGTACAGTGGCTGCCTTTGATGGGCACAGTGGCTGTGTTTGGTACAGTGGCTGCCTTTGATGGGCACAGTGGCTGCCTTTGGTACAGTGGCTGCCTTTGATGGGCACAGTGGCTGCCTTTGATGGGCACAGTGGCTGCCTTTGATGGGCACAGTGGCTGCGTTTGGTACAGTGGCTGCCTTTGATGGGCACAGTGGCTGCGTTTGGTACAGTGGCTGCCTTTGATGGGCACAGTGGCTGCGTTTGGTACAGTGGCTGCCTTTGATGGGCACAGTGGCTGCGTTTGGTACAGTGGCTGCCTTTGATGGGCACAGTTGCTGCCTTTGATGGGCACAGTGGCTGCCTTTGATGGGCACAGTGGCTGCGTTTGGTACAGTGGCTGCCTTTGATGGGCACAGTGGCTGCGTTTGGTACAATGGCTGCCTTTGATGGGCACAGTGGCTGCGTTTGGTACAGTGGCTGCCTTTGATGGGCACAGTGGCTGCCTTTGATGGGCACAGTGGCTGCGTTTGGTACAGTGGCTGCCTTTGATGGGCACAGTGGCTGCGTTTGGTACAGTGGCTGCCTTTGATGGGCACAGTGGCTGCGTTTGGTACAGTGGCTGCCTTTGATGGGCACAGTGGCTGCGTTTGGTACAGTGGCTGCCTTTGATGGGCACAGTGGCTGCGTTTGGTACAGTGGCTGCATTTGATGGGCACAGTGGCTGCGTTTGGTACAGTGGCTGCCTTTGATGAGCACAGTGGCTGCGTTTGGTACAGTGGTTGCCTTTGATGGGCACCGTGGCTGCCTTTAAAGGGCACAGGGGCTGCGTTTGGTACAGTGGCTGCCTTTGATGGGCACAGTGGCTGCCTTTAAAGGGCACAGTGGCTGCGTTTGGTACAGTGGCTGCCTTTGATGGGCACAGTGGCTGCCTTTGATGGGCACAGTGGCTGCGTTTGGTACAGTGGCTGCTTTTGGTACAGTGGCTGTGTTTGATGGGCACAGTGGCTGCGTTTTGTACAGTGGCTGCCTTTGATGGGCACAGTGGCTGCCTTTAAAGGGCACAGTGGCTGCGTTTGGTACAGTGGCTGCCTTTGATGGGCACAGTGGCTGCCTTTAAAGGGTACAGTGGCTGCGTTTGGTACAGTGGCTGCCTTTGATGGGCACAGTGGCTGCCTTTGATGGGCACAGTGGCTGCGTTTGGTACAGTGGCTGCCTTTGATGGGCACAGTGGCTGTGTTTGGTACAGTGGCTGCCTTTGATGGGCACAGTGGCTGCCTTTGGTACAGTGGCTGCCTTTGATGGGCACAGTGGCTGCCTTTGATGGGCACAGTGGCTGCCTTTGATGGGCACAGTGGCTACGTTTGGTACAGTGGCTGCCTTTGATGGGCACAGTGGCTGCGTTTGGTACAGTGGCTGCCTTTGATGGGCACAGTGGCTGCGTTTGGTACAGTGGCTGCCTTTGATGGGCACAGTGGCTGCGTTTGGTACAGTGGCTGCCTTTGATGGGCACAGTGGCTGCCTTTGATGGGCACAGTGGCTGCGTTTGGTACAGTGGCTGCCTTTGATGGGCACAGTGGCTGCGTTTAGTACAGTGGCTGCCTTTGATGGGCACAGTGGCTGCGTTTGGTACAGTGGCTGCCTTTGATGGGCACAGTGGCTGCCTTTAAAGGGCACAGTGGCTGCGTTTGGTACAGTGGCTGCCTTTGATGGGCACAGTGGCTGCCTTTAAAGGGTACAGTGGCTGCGTTTGGTACAGTGGTTGCCTTTGATGGGCACAGTGGCTGCCTTTGATGGGCACAGTGGCTGCGTTTGGTACAGTGGCTGCCTTTGATGGGCACAGTGGCTGTGTTTGGTACAGTGGCTGCCTTTGATGGGCACAGTGGCTGCCTTTGGTACAGTGGCTGCCTTTGATGGGCACAGTGGCTGCCTTTGATGGGCACAGTGGCTGCCTTTGATGGGCACAGTGGCTACGTTTGGTACAGTGGCTGCCTTTGATGGGCACAGTGGCTGCGTTTGGTACAGTGGCTGCCTTTGATGGGCACAGTGGCTGCGTTTGGTACAGTGGCTGCCTTTGATGGGCACAGTGGCTGCGTTTGGTACAGTGGCTGCCTTTGATGGGCACAGTGGCTGCGTTTGGTACAGTGGCTGCCTTTGATGGGCACAGTGGCTGCGTTTAGTACAGTGGCTGCCTTTGATGGGCACAGTGGCTGCGTTTGGTACAGTGGCTGCCTTTGATGGGCACAGTGGCTGCCTTTGATGGGCACAGTGGCTGCCTTTGATGGGCACAGTGGCTGCGTTTCGTACAGTGGCTGCCTTTGATGGGCACAGTGGCTGCGTTTGGTACAGTGGCTGCCTTTGATGGGCACAGTGGCTGCGTTTGGTACAGTGGCTGCCTTTGATGGGCACAGTGGCTGCGTTTGGTACAGTGGCTGCCTTTGATGGGCACAGTGGCTGCGTTTGGTACAGTGGCTGCATTTGATGGGCACAGTGGCTGCGTTTGGTACAGTGGCTGCCTTTGATGAGCACAGTGGCTGCATTTGGTACAGTGGCTGCCTTTGATGGGCACCGTGGCTGCCTTTAAAGGGCACAGTGGCTGCGTTTGGTACAGTGGCTGCCTTTGATGGGCACAGTGGCTGCCTTTAAAGGGCACAGTGGCTGCATTTGGTACAGTGGCTGCCTCTGATGGGCACAGTGGCTGCCTTTGATGGGCACAGTGGCTGCGTTTGGTACAGTGGCTGCGTTTGGTACAGTGGCTGTGTTTGATGGGCACAGTGGCTGCGTTTTGTACAGTGGCTGCCTTTGATGGGCACAGTGGCTGCCTTTAAAGGGCACAGTGGCTGCGTTTGGTACAGTGGCTGCCTTTGATGGGCACAGTGGCTGCCTTTAAAGGGTACAGTGGCTGCGTTTGGTACAGTGGCTGCCTTTGATGGGCACAGTGGCTGTGTTTGGTACAGTGGCTGCCTTTGATGGGCACAGTGGCTGCCTTTGGTACAGTGTCTGCCTTTGATAGGCACAGTGGCTGCCTTTGATGGGCACAGTGGCTGCCTTTGATGGGCACAGTGGCTGTGTTTGGTACAGTGGCTGCCTTTGATGGGCACAGTGGCTGCGTTTGGTACAGTGGCTGCCTTTGATGGGCACAGTGGCTGCGTTTGGTACAGTGGCTGCCTTTGATGGGCACAGTGGCTGCGTTTGGTACAGTGGCTGCCTTTGATGGGCACAGTGGCTGCCTTTGATGGGCACAGTGGCTGCCTTTGATGGGCACAGTGGCTGCGTTTGGTACAGTGGCTGCCTTTGATGGGCACAGTGGCTGCGTTTGGTACAGTGGCTGCCTTTGATGGGCACAGTGGCTGCGTTTGGTACAGTGGCTGCCTTTGATGGGCACAGTGGCTGCGTTTGGTACAGTGGCTGCCTTTGATGGGCACAGTGGCTGCGTTTGGTACAGTGGCTGCCTTTGATGGGCACAGTGGCTGCGTTTGGTACAGTGGCTGCATTTGATGGGCACAGTGGCTGCGTTTGGTACAGTGGCTGCCTTTGATGAGCACAGTGGCTGCGTCTGGTACAGTGGCTGCCTTTGATGGGCACAGTGGCTGCGTTTGGTACAGTGGCTGCCTTTGATGGGCACAGTGGCTGCGTTTGGTACAGTGGCTGCGTTTGATGGACACAGTGAGGCTGCAATTTATGTTTTTTTTTTTCAGAATCTTTCAGTTTTTTTGCTCCCCCCCAAAAAAAAATTTGAGCACCACCTGCCACGGGCGGGGACTCCCAAAAGCTGTCCACCAATAAGCTAATCCCCCGAGGTGTAGCTGTTTACAAAACAAACGTCTCCGGGCCCCCTGTGCTCAGTGGGGGACAGTAAGCGGACTATGTCTTGATTTTTGGGTTTAGGCGGATTAATCCACCACAGCGCGCTACACAGTTGAAGCCCCGCCTCTTTAATATGAATACACCGTGACCGCCTAAACCCGAAAATAAAGAAATAGTCCGCTTACTGTCACCCGGATCCCAATGAACACAGGGGACCCGGAGACGTTACAATAATTTCATAAACACATACTGTACCACATACACTGCATATACAATTTGAGGAAAATATTCTTATAAAATAGTTTACCATTTGCCAATAAAAAAAAAAAAATATGTCCCTGGATTTCATTTAAAAAATCTGGTCACCTTACTTTAATGGTATCCCAAGTCTTAGTCCGGAGGGTTCAATATTGAGTTGGCCCCCCCTTTGCAGCTATAACAGCTTCAACTCTTCTGGGAAGGCTGTCCACAAGGTTTAGGAGGGTGTCTATGGGAATGTTTGACCATTCTTCCAGAAGAGCATTTGTGAGGTCAGGCACTGATGTTGGATGAGAAGGCCTGGCTCGCAGTCTCCACTCTAATTCATCCCAAAGATGTTCTATTGGGTTGAGGTCAGGACTCTGTGCAGGCCGGTCATGTTCCTCCACCCCAAACTCGCTCATCTATATCTTTATGGACCTTGCTTTGTGCACTGGTCCAAATCATTTGGTGGAGGGGGGATTATGGTGGGGGGTTGTTTTTCAGGGGTTGGGATTGGTCCCTTAGTTCCAGTGAAGGGAACTCTTAAGGGGTCAGCATACCAAGACATTTGGGACAATTTCATGATCCCAACTTTGAGAGAAGAGTTTGGAGACGACCCCTTCCTGTTCCAACATGACTGCACACCAGTGCACAAAGCCAGGTCCATAAAGAGATGTACTTGTATGTTTTTTGTAATAAATTTATAATACTTTTTTACATGCTCTTTACTCTATTATTCTGGTATCCAATCATGGCCCATAAAATCCCTGGGGCCTCTCTTTTGTTCTCTTTGTGTATTTTGGGATGTGGCCTGGATTTCCAGTCTATTATCTAGCGGTAGTCACAAACCCAATCTTTCTCATAAAGACATGGATGAGCAAGTTTCGGGTGGAGTAACTGGACTGGCCTGCACAGAGTCCTGACCTCAACCCGATAGAACACCTTTGGGATGAGCAGAGACTGCGAGACAGGCCTTCTCATCCAACATCAGTGCCTGACTTCACAAATAATGCTCTTCTGGAAGAATGGTGAAACATTCCCATAGACACTCCTAAACCTTGTGGAAAGCCTTCCCAGAAGAGTTGAAGCTGTTATAGCTGCAAAGGGCGGGGCCAACTCCATATTGAACCCTACAAACTAAGACTGGGATGTCATTAAATTTCATGTGTGTGTAAAGGCAGGCGTCCCAATACTTTTAGTAATATTGTTTGTGTATTTATATATATATATATGTGTAGCGGGTGGTTACATTTAGGGGGAAGCATCTGAGTGGTAGCCAGGCTCAGATGTACCAATTGTTAGGTCTCATTGACCATTTCTATCCCTGGGAGATAGTACTGGTGGTTAAGTTCACTGGGGCCTATAGGTGGCGCTGTTGCCATGGGCCCGGGTTGAACTGCAGTACGAGGTTGTGTTTTTTTTGTCTCCTCTCGGCGGCGGGGCGGGGAACCTGCTGTGCCTGTCGGGAGAGGATATAAAAGGGGGTGGCCATCTTCCAGAGGGGTCGTCGGTTCCTCGCTCAGGCACCTTAACCACTTCAATACCAGGCACTTATACACTTTCCTGCCCAAGCCAATTTTGAGCTTTCAGCGCTGTCGCAATTTGAATGACAATTGCGCGGTCATACTACACTGTACCCAAACCATTTTTTTATCATTTTGTTCCCACAAATAGAGCTTTCTTTTGGTGGTATTTGATCGCCTCTGCGATTTTTATTTTTTGCACAACAAATAAAAAAAAAGGGGAAATTTTGAAAAAAACTAAGTTTTTCTTTGTTTCTGTCAATTTTTTTTGTAAATAAGTACCTTTTCTACTTCAATGACGGGCACTGATAAGGCGGCACTGACGGGCACTGATAAGGCGACACTGATGGGCACCGATGAGGTGGCACCAATGAGGTGGCACTGATGAGGTGGCACTGATGGGCACTGATGATGGGCAATGATAGGCGGCACTGATGGGCACTGATAGGCGGCACTGATGGGCACTGATATGTGGCACTGGTATGCGGCACTGATATGTGGCACTGGTATGTGGCACTGATGGGCACTCATAGGCGGCACTGATGGGCACTTATAGGCGGCACTGATGGGCACTCATAGGCGGCACTGATGAGCACTTATGGGTGGCACTGATTGGTGGCACAGACGGCACTGATAGGTGGACACTTTTGGGCACAGATGGGCACGGATGGACACTGGTAGGTGGCACTGATGGACACTGGTAGGTGGCACTGTTGACACTTGTAGGTGGCATTGCTGGGCATTGCACATTGTGGTGTGCCAGTCAGTGCCCATTTGTGGGCACTGATTGGCATATGTTTTGTGAGAAATTTTACATGTGGATGGCCATGGGGTACTTACCTGGCCATCCACATGCTTTGGGGTTCCCTGGTGGTCCTGGGGGGCTTCCCTGGTGGTCCAGTGTGGGTATCCGAGGGGGGGCTGCGCTGATAAACAATCAGCGCGAACCCCCCCTGTCAGGAGAGCCGCCGATCGGCTCTCCTCTACTCGCGTCTGTCAGTCGCGAGTGAGGAAGAGCCGATCAACGGCTCTTCCTGTTTACATCCTGATCAGCCGTGATTGGACACAGCTGATCACGTGGTAAAAAGCCTCAACCGGAGGCTTTTTACCGAGATCAGTGTAGCGGTGTGTCAGACTGACACACCGCTCCACCGATCGCCGCGATGCGCGCCCCCAGGGCGCGCAGCTGCTGTTATCCTGCAGGACGTCATATGACGTCCAGTGTGGATAACACAACCACTTCCCAGACGTCAATCTCCTATTGACTGGGAGGGAAGTGGTTAAGCCTGGGTGCGGGTGTGTCGCCTCCGGGGTGCCCTAGGCCCGGAGGCCTGTCGGGAGATCTCTGGGTACTCTAGGCCCAGAGGGGGAGCTGCTGTTCCATCTCAGACACCTTCAGTCTGGGGTAAGGTACTTCGAGAGAGGCCCGGGCCCAGTACCTTCGACTGGGTCCCACAAGGGATCGAGGGCTCCTAGGGTGCCCCCTGGAAGTGGGTGCCCGAATCTAGGACGAGGAGGCCAGGGAGGTGACCCTTCCCGAAGACCCGGCGCGGTATCGCTGGTGACGGTGGGGCCTCTGGTAACTCTCCGGATGGATGTCCTTTCCCTGACAGGGGTCAATACTTTTAGAAGGTAATCCACGTTCTCATGGTCTGTGGCAGAGACCCATCGTGAATCCGGTCGGTGGCAGAGACCCAACAACCGGGCCTGTGGCAGAGGCCCTATTCACCTGGTCTGTGGCAGAGACCCCTTCATGGTCGGTGGTAGCGACCGTGCGCCAAGCCTGTTAGTGCTATTCAGAACAGGAGAAACCCAAATCTAAGTTTGTGCCTGGACCTCCTCCCACCTTATCTGACCCGTGTTTGTCTCAACTAGGGTGACCACAATTCCAAACTACCATTCAGGGACACCCCCCCTTCCTAAAAATCAGCTTGTGCTGTAACATATCACAGCACAGTGATTGGACACAAGAGGCGGGATTTCTCCAATCACAAGCAGGGGGCGGGGATTGTGCTCCTCCAGGCATTCCCGGCCAGGGCAAGTACTGTCAGTGAGTAAAGCGGTGATGTGGCGGCCTTTTTTGGGGGCATCAGATTGGCCCGGGGGGGGGGGGGGTGGCTGTGTCTGTTTCATTACGGGACACTGTATTGTCCTGGAATGAAGGTGCCCGGGACAGACCTGCAAAATGCGGGACTGTCCCGGGCAATCCGGGACACATGGTCACCCTAGTCTCAACCCGTCTGCTCTAAAAGAGACTGTTTATTCTGCAAGAAAGAATAAACAAGTGTTGGACCTTTCAGTTGGTGTGGACAGTTGCTTACTGGGGAAAATTAAAGACTTGTTCTGATTACTGCAGAAACGAGGTCAGCACTGGAGGCCTTTTTTACACCAGTTGCAAGCAGGCCCGAGAAACTAACACCGCTCAACCTCCCTATTCAGGAGGGTACGGGCTTGTGGTGCGGTGTGCCTCATGCGGAGGAGCCAAACAGAAGAAAAGCAGGTAAAGTCTGGGGTTGGTGCGCTACATATATATATATATATAAAATGTATCTAGCATATATAGTATTTTTAATTGTGTATTTACTCATACAACCAAATATTAACTTATCTGATTTCCTAGGTAATGCCACATGTGTGAACAAGTCTACTTTTATTACACAAGACGTCGAGAAATTGCTCACCATATTGCGCAAACTTCCTAAAATGGAATATAAAAGAATAGATGTATTACCAATGTTTCGATGCCCGTTGCTCTGAGTCACACGTTGTCTTATCATCTATGCAATGGAACTCACTGTTTGTGAAGAGCTGACGTAAATGCTGTAATCCTGCGTGGGCTTTTTGTACCTTCTTCACTTTCTAAGTCTTAAAGAATCTCGTCAAACCAGATTGTGGCAATCGGGCCAGTTTATGGTCAATGTCTGCTCAGATGTGCAACAATATCATCAAAGCCCATATCGTTGTCTATGCGTCGGATTCAACTTGGTTAAAATCAAGCTGTGGCAGTTGGGAGCTACTCTTCATTTTTACCTGAAGGGTTAGTTCACCTTTATGATAACATTTGCAGTGCTGTCAATGGGGCACCAGTAGGTTGGAAGTCATTGTGCACCACTGAGCAGTGATTTTCAACCTTATTGAGACCAGGTCCGGGTAAATTCTACTAAAACTAATAGTAAAAAAAAAAGTTTATACTCACACAATCAAAGTATGGGAATTCAAAATATATATTGAAATGCTGGAAGACTCTGGATGGGACTGGGTGTCACTGTGAGGGGTGAAGGTTCTGGAGGGGTTTAGGCAGTGGCGGCTGGTGTTTGTTTTTTGGGGAGGGGGGGGGGCGCGGCAAACAACCACCCCCTCCTCCATTCGTCGGTCTGTTGGCGGCACCCCCCACCCTTCCCGTCACATATCCCATCTAGGTGGCGGCCGTGTTGTGGGCTCCTACGGGCAGCAGGCGGGATGCAGGCAGCGGCCCTTGTGTCCTCAGCTTCGACGGCGGGTTGCAGGCAGCGGCCCTTGTGTCCTCAGCTTTGATGGCGGGCAGCGGGCGGCTGCTCCTGTGTCCTCTACTTCTTGGCTTCGGTGACGGGCAGCAGGTGGAGGCTCCTGTGTCCTCTCCTCCTCGGCTTCGGCGGCGGGCAGGTTGCGGGCAGCAGCTCCTGTGTCCTCTCCTCCTTGGCTTTGGCAGCGGGTGGCTCCTCCTCCTAGGTGTCCAATAGAATCGCCTGTTCTTTCAGCAAATCGGATGACGGGTCTCAAGACCCGCTTTCTGATTCACGGGGGGGGGGAGGATCGGTGTGGCCCCTAATGGACGAGCCACCACTGGGTTTAGGGTAGGGTTGCCATCCGTCTGGGATTCACCCGGACAGTCAAGATTTTGAACCGTGTGTCTGAAACCCAGACACAATATTCAGAATGGACTGTGATTCCCAAGTAACCGAGTACCACAACTGTTGAGTGCATAGATGGGCGTACGGCCCCCACGGGCAGGAGAGGAGAGAGGGCTTGATCTGCTCCTCCTCCCGCCCCTACCTCTCTGTCTGCTCACCCACCCCAGGAAAAAGATGAGTGGGCTGGAAGTTTGAAGCTCAGCAACCGGCAGATACATCGTGGATAAAAAGTGTCGATGCCAGATCCTCCATCCTCAGGTAAGTGAGCTCACCATCAACTGTCTGTGACTGAATTCATCCCCCTTTCCTCTCTTCTCTCTCCTGCCTCCAAGCGAGTGAGTACACTAAGGTAAGGGGGACTAAGAGGTAAGGGGAGCCCTGTGGACTCTGATGTAAGGGGGGCTTTGGGAACCCTAATTTAAGGGGGAATGCTGGGAACTCTGATGTAAGTGGGAGATTTGGTAGGCAGAAGATCAGAGTTCCCCTTTACACCAGTCCATAGCGTTCCCTCCTAAAAAACATTTAATTCTATGCGCGGCTAAAGTGTTTGGGTTTGGCTATGAAGAAAAGGTGGCAACTCTAGTTTAGGGGCTCTGCAGTGGACTTGGTAGCTTTGTAGGGAATGAGGTTTCTGAATGGAGCTGGGGGCCACTGTAAGGGATGGGGACTCTCCAGGAGGCTGGGGACTTTGCAAGAACACTCCGCTTTAAAGGTTAATTTCCCACATCTGTGGCTTTTTGAATTGCAATTAGTGTCTGTGTATAAATAGTCAAGGAGTTTGTTAGCTCTCATGTGGATGCACTAAGCAGGCTAGATACTGAGAACTGTCAAAAGACCCGCGTAACAAGGAAATGGAACTTTATAAAGATGGAAAACGATATAAAAAGATATCCAAAGCCTTGAATGTCAATCACTTATTAAGATGTGGAAAATTCGGGAATCTTTTAATACCAAGCAAAGGTCAGGTTGGTAACCAAGAAAGATTGCAGCCCCAGTTGCCAGTAGATTTGTTCTGGATACAAAGAAAAACCCCACAGGTAAACCCAAGAGAAATACAGGCTGCACTTGGAAAAAGATGGTGTGGTTGTTTATAAGGAGCACAATATGACGATACTTAAACAAAAATGGTCTGCATGGTCTAGTTGCCAGAAAGAAGCCTTTACTGCGTCAGATTTACTGCTTCAGGGCGGCCGCACTGTGCCGAAACACGCGATTCTGGACTTCCGGGTAGGGTGGCGTGCGTGCGCCGCTGGCGGACCGCTTCTACTGTGATTTGTCACAGCAGAAGCCGATCAGAGGGTACCGGCCAATGGATGTCCGCCGGCACCCACTGGTCGTTGAGGAGAAAAGGAGGAGCCTGGGTTGAGGAGAAAAGCTGGACAGAGCTCTGCCTGTCAGCAGGGATGTGCTGACTTTTCTTTGGAAAACAGGTGTATAGGCGCTGCAACCTTCCCACATAAAAGCTCCGCCCGGTGCTCAGACCTTGAGGCTGCTGACACCTTGAGGCTGCTGACACCTCCAAATTACCAGAGTTAGGAAAGAGATGGTCGGCACTCAGGATGACATCCAAAAAACTACTTCTTTATTAAATACATGTACAAAGCTGTAAAACGGCCTACGCGTTTCGGACGTTAGTCCTTAGTCATGGCCGACCATCCCTTTCCTGCTGGCTTTTCTTTCCCTGCAAAACAGGGAATAAAATCCATCACACCACCCCTAGTGAAAGCGGCACACAGTTTACACACAAATACTGGCTAGGCACACATTTAACCTTTTGATCGCTCTAGATGTTTAACCTCTTTCCCAGCCAGTGTCATTAGTACAGTGACAGTGCATATTTTTAGCACTAATCACTGTATTAGTGTTACTGGTTCCCACAAAGTGACAAAAGTGTCCGAAAGTGAGAATGTACGCTGCAATATCGCAGTCCCGCTATAAATCGCTGATCGCCGCCATTACTAGTATAAAAAAATTCCAGTATTTATCCCATTTTGCCCCAACCAATCAATATACGCTTATTGGGTCTTTTTTTTCTCCAAATATTTGTAGCAGAATACATATCGGCCTAAATTTATGAAGAAATTCTTTTTTTTTTATATATATATTGTCGGTCTTTATTTTGTTTTTAGCGCAAAAAATTAAAAAATGCAGAGGTGATCAAATACCACCAAAAGAAATCTCTATTTGTGGGAAAAAGTAACACAGTGCCGTATCGCAAAAAATGGCCCGGTCATGAAGGGGGGTAAATCTTCCGGAGAATCCTGGCTGCTCTGTATACAAACAGAGCAAAGTGGCCTGGGACTGTCATTTAGTGGCAACTGGAATTTGTCTTAACTTAACTTTGTCTTAACTTTGCTATAGTATAGGGTACAGATACACCGCTTCACATGGAGGTTTAAGGCCTCTCCCAAACATATTTAACCGCTTCCGGATCAGCCGCCACAGTTTTACTGCAGCAGGTTGGCTCCCCTGGGCAAAACAACGTTACCTTACCTTCGCCTTTTGTCCGCTAGGGGGCGCGCAGATCCTGGTTTTCTCAGGGGAGAGGAGACTAATGGTGTGTTCATACTGATTATGAACATCGATCTGTCATCTCTCCTAGTCAGTCCCACCCCCCCGCCCCCACAGTTAGAACACACTAGGGAACACACTTAACCCCTTGATCGCCCCCTAGTGGTTAACCCCTTCCCTGCCAGTGACATTTATACAGTAATCAGTGCATTTTTATAGCACTGATCGCTGTATAATTGTCAATGGTCCCAAAAATTTGCCAAAAGTGTCCGAGCTGTCCGCCGCAATATCGCTGTCCCGATAAAAATCACTGATCACTGCCATTACTAGTAAAAAAATAATAATAATAAAAATGCCATTAATCTATCCCCTATTTTGTAGAGGCTTTTGCGCAAACCAATCAATAAACGCTTATTGCGATTTTTTTTTTTTTACCAAAAATATGTAGAAGAATACATATCAGCCTAAACTGAGGAAAAAAATTGTTTTTTTTAAATTGGGGATATTTATTATAGCAAAAAGTAAAAGATATTGTGTTTTTTTTCAAAATTGTCGCTCTATTTTTGTTTATGGCGCAAAAAAAAAAAAACGGAAAGGATAAACGAATACCACCAAAAGAAAGCTCTATTTGTGGGAAAAAAAGGACGGAAATTTTGTTTGGGTACAGCGTCGCACGACCGCGCAATTGTCAGTTAAAGCGAAGCAGTGCCGAATCGCAAAATAGGCCCGGTCATTGAGCAGCCAAATCTTCTGGGGCTGAAGTGAAAGGAATTGTGGATTTGTATGCCCTTTAAGCCTTAATAAATGAGCTGATCTCAGCTAAACTGTATGTTTTTATTGTATTATTACATGTCCCCCATGGCAGTTCCCAGCTCCCTGTGCCCTTTTTTTGACATTCCATTGCCTATTAGTCTTTGTTTACAAGCACAGCAAAGCTGGCTGGGAAAGGTCATTTAGCAGGAAACTGTATTGATTATTAATCTAAATTGGCTTCTTGTGCTGCCCCTCCCAATATTTTCTGATAATATGCTGCATTTACTTTTCCATCAATCTTGACAAAATTTCCTGTGCTGCCGTAGCTCACAGACCCCCAAAACAGCAGATATTCACCACCATGCTTCACAGTTGGGATGGTGTGCTTCTCTTCATAGCCCTTGTTGACTCTTCCTCAAATATAGTGTAGCGGGGTCTTCAAAGTTAGTGGGATACACCTGGGGGTAGAGAGACCCAGGTGTGTAATTATGTCAGGGATTAGACCCCTTTTTGTTATTCGTGGAGGATTGGGTGGTGCAATATTCTCCTTGGCCTGTGGGTGGCGACGTACCTACAGGCTCGAGGTAGAATCACTACCACAGTGCTACCCTTTTTGTCCCTTCCTGGAGATGGTACGGCTGGGGCGGGGAACCCGCCGTGGTGTCGATGGGAGGAGATAAAAGGGGGAGACGCCCTCGCCACGAGGTCTGTTGGGAGATCTTCTCTTCACGTACCCAGGCGCCCTCTGCCTGGGGGCGGGCGGTTCAAGGTTCCGGCCTGGGCACCCTAGGCCTGGCCGGAATGAAGCTGGAGTTGGAGTCCATCCCAGGCACCTTCAGCCTGGGGTGAGGTACTTTGTAGAAGGCCTGGGACCTGGTGACTTCGACCGGGTCCCGCGAGGGTGAAGTGATTCCAGGGTGCCCCTTGCGAGGGGACCCGCATCTGAGGTGAGGAGGCTGGGGAGGTCACCCGTCTGAAGACTCCGGAGCAGCGTCAACCCGGTGACGGACGGGCCTCCGTTAACTCCCTTGGAGGGTTATCTTCCCCTGATAGGGGCCGCAGCGCAGCGAAGTTGTTCTAATCAAGACTCCTGCAACCCCTGGTCATAGCACAGGGGGTGTAGGGACTACAATCCGGATAGTGCCTCGGCCTGCTCATCCCACCGTATCCTGCCATATGTTTGTTGTGGAGCTACGGAATAAAACTAACAGTTGGACTGTGATCGGTGTATGGACTCTGTTGATGGGAGCAAAGGGAGATTCCAGCATAGCAGGGCTAAGTTCCGCAACCCAATGCACATTTGGCCCGAGGAAGATATTGATACTGGCCTTCACCTCACCCACAGCCATGGGGAGGACATGGGCCGTAGCGCACCTCACTCTCGAAAACCAGGTACCCCTAGACAAGAGCTTTCGGACAACCGATAAACATGTGAAGAGGGTGAGGCCGCTACAATAGCATTTATAATTGTGACCGTAAAGTTCAATGTTGGGCTCATCACTCCAAATGATTGCGCTTCACAGTTGTGAGGCTTCTCTAGGTCCAATTTGGCATATTGGAAGTGGGCTGTCTTTTTGGCATTGGTCCATTTTAAAATGGCTAACATTTTAAAATTCTGCCAGGAGTATGCAAACATATGAGCATCAGTGTGGTGGAACTACCAGGGTCACAAAGGTTGCACTTGCAACCAGGCCCTGGGGTCTCACCACCATAGGGTGGGGGGGCCCAAGATGGTAGAAAGGGGTCCACTGCAGAACATAAGGCTCCGTTCACACTGCTTGCGACTTGCTTGAAATTTCCTTGCAAAATCCTTTTGGTATTTGACTTTGCAGTCTGTGGCACTCGAATCCTACCAAAGTCACAGAAAGTCGTGCAGGAACCTTCTTTTCTTTTTTGTCGCTGAGATTTGAGTCGCATTGATTAAGACAGCACTCATTGAAATTAATGGGTTTTGACTTGTCATGTGACTTTATGTGCGGCAAGTCGCATAAGTTGCAGCAGTGTGAATTGGGGCTTATAAAGGTCCCCGTGGCGTGAGTAAAGGGCCCAGGATTAGTGGAAAGGGCCCTGGGCTCTGATGGAAGGGTCCTGGACTCAAAGGGAATGGTCCCAGGCTCAAAGGGAAGGGTCCCAGGCTCAGAGGGGTTAGTGGGAAGGGCCCTGGCCTCTGAGGGAAGGGCCCCAGGCTCAGAGAGAAGGGTCCAGGGTTTTGAGGGGAAGGGCCCCGGGCTCGGAGGGAAGGGTCCTGGGCTCAGAGGAAAGGGTTCAGGGTTTGAAGGGGAAGGGCCCCGGGCTCGGAGGGATGGGTCCTGGGCTCAAAGGGAAGGGTCCAGGGTTTGGAGGGGAAGGGCCCCGGGCTCGGAGGGAAGGGTCCAGGGCTCAGAGGAAAGGGTTCAGGGTTTGAAGGGGAAGGGCCCCAGGCTCGGAGGGAAGGGTCCAGGGCTCAGAGGAAAGGGTTCAGGGTTTGAAGGGGAAGGGCCCCGGGCTCGGAGGGATGGGTCCTGGGCTCAAAGGGAAGGGTCCAGGGTTTGGAGGGGAAGGGCCCCGGGCTCGGAGGGGAAGGGCCGCGGGCTGAGAGGGAAGGGCCCTGGAACCAGAGGAAACAGTCCCCGTGACGTGAGTAAAGGGCCCAGGAATAGTGGGGGCCTTGGGCTCTGATGGAAGGGCCCTGGGCTCTGATAGAAGGGTCGTGGGCTCGAAGGGAATGGCCTCAGGCTCAGAGGGAAGGGCCCCAGGCTCAAAGGGAAGGGTCCTGGGCTCAGAGGGATTACTGGGAAGGGCTTTGGGCTCTGAGGGAAGGGTCCCAGGATCGGAGGGAAGGGTCCTGGGCTCAGAGGGAAGGGTCTAGGGTTTGGAGGGAAGGGCCTCAGGCTCGGAGGGAAGGGCCCCAGGCTCGGAGGGAAGGGCCCCAGGCTCAGAGGGAAGGGTCCTGGGCTCAGAGGGAAGGGTCTAGGGCTCGGAGGGAAGGGCCCCAGGCTCGGAGGGAAGGGCCCCAGGCTCGGAGGGAAGGGCCCCAGGCTCAGAGGGAAGGGTCCTGGGCTCAGAGGGAAGGGTCTAGGGCTCGGAGGGAAGGGCCCCAGGCTCGGAGGGAAGGGTCCTGGGCTCAGAGGGAAGGGTCCAGGGTTTGGAGGGGAAGGGCCCCGGAATCAGAGGGGAAGGGCCCCCGGGCTGAGAGGGAAGGGCCCTGGAACCAGAGGAAATGGTGCCAGCGGTCGGGGGGGTGTTTCAAGTTTTCTTGCACTGGGGCCCTAAAGGTTCTCAGAGTAAAGGGCCCAGGATTAGTGGGAAGGGCCCTGGGCTCTGAGAGAAGGGCCCTGGGCTCAAAGGAAAGGGCCCAGGGCTCGGAGAGAAGGGCCCCAGGCTCAAAGGGAAGGGTCCCGGGCTCAGAGGGATTAGTGGGAAGGGCCCTGGGCTCTGAGAGAAGGGCCCCAAGCTTGGAGGGAAGGATCCTGAGCTCGGAGGGAAGGGTCCAGGGCTCGGAGGGAAGGGTCCAGGGCTCGGAGGGGAAGGGCCCAGGGCTCAGAGGTAAAGGGCCCCGGGCTAGAGGAAATGTCCCCAGCGGTTGGGGGGGGGGGGGGGGCGCTTCAAGGTTTCTTGCACTGGGACCCTGAAGGTTCTAGTTACGCCTCAGATGAGCATGACTATATAAAGTGACAGCCTGCTTGTTATCAATTGAGTGTGAGTGAGTGAGTGAATAACTTGTATAGCGCTACAAATGCGAACTAAATCGCCTCAAGGCAATTGATCAATTGTATTCATTTGTGTTTTAGGATTTAAACTTAGGAGTGCATTTGTAAAAAAAAATCATAGCGATATGTTCAGCAAAAGTGCATGCACATACCTTCTGTGGAAAACGAATGTTATTCGGCTATTTTCTGTGCTGGCTGAATGTTTTTCATCTACTTAAAATGGAAAACACTGCATTTGGCCACTAGATGGTGTTAAGTATATGATACTTAGTGCCATCTAGTGGCCAAATGCAGAATTTTCCATTTTAAATCATTGATAAACATTCGTCCAGCACAAAAGTCCCACCGCCATTTTCCTCATTCAGCACAGGAAGTAGTCTAATAACATTCGATTTTATGCCGTCATGGCACAGAACTAATGTACGTGCACTTTCCCTGGGTAAATTGGCATGCAATTTTTTTTTTTTTTTTTCAATACACATGGGATGTACATCTTACCTCAATTTTGGACACATTTAGAAATTCTTGCACAACTGTACTGATCTTCTTTTCCTGCATCTGGTGATGCAACTGGTACAATTTCTTCTCGGCCGGTAGGGACATGCTATGGCGCAGATCCAGTGTTTTAGTTGTTATGGTAAATATTTACACATTCGTGTTCCCCACCCTTAATTCATACATGTCTCTAAGCGATTACGATTTAAAATCATCAAAAAAAAAAAAAAAAACTGAAATGACAAGCTGAATGCTTCCATGCTTATTACAGCCAAAGGGGATTTTGTACAAAAGAATTTAACCTTTTCAGACACATAAAGATGTACTGCAGATTATTTATACATCTACCAGGTAATGTAGAACCGATACCAATTTTATATATCAGATGCTAAATGTTTTTTTATAGCAAACCTAAAGTAATAACTATCCCTGTAAATGTGTGCATTTACCTTGAAAGGTCTCTTTTAAAAGAATTGTGCAATTTGGCTTTTATTTTTAACATCATTTCACTATTATTTGAAGATGAAGGTTTAATCAAGTTTTAATTAATCGTGTGAACCTCTGGCTGGGTAGTTACATATTCTTAAGCAGTACGTGAGATTCAAAACAAGCCTTCACTGACACTAACCTTTGGAGCTGCAGGCACTATGGAGCAATTCAGCCTCAGGGTTCATAGAAGAAGCACTAAAGTTGTTAGTAGCCCAGCGCCCACTGCTCCCCTTATCAGCACCCTATGCACCACCCTATGCACCACCCCATGCACCCCCATCCCAGCAGTGATCCAGCAGCTGAGCTGCCTTCATTTTCCATAACAGCATGATGAAGCAGCTAAGCTCCCTCTGCTCCCCCCTCCCACCATTGATTGAGCAGCTCAGCTCATCCTTCTGCTCCCTCCCACCTTAGCGCCCCTTCCTAGCAATGACTCAGTAGCTCAGCTTCCCTTACTCCCCTATCCCAGGAGTGATTCAGCAGCTTTGCTCACCCATTTACCCCCTCCCAGGAGTGAAAAGGCACCTCAGCATCCCCTGCTTCCCCCTCCTAGTAGTGACTGAGCATCCCAGCGCACCCTTCTACTCCCTCCCTCTTTAGCTCCCTTTGCTCCCCACTCCTACTGATTACTCATTAGCTCAGCTCTCCCTGCTTCCCCCTCCCAGCAGTGATTCAGCAGCTCAGCTCACCCTTCTACTCCCTCCCACTTTAGCTCCCCTTGCTCCCCATCCTATCAATTATTCAGTAGCTCAGCTTTCCTTGCTCCCCCTCTCTCCCAGCAATGATTTAAAAGCTCTGCTAACCCATTTACCCCCTCTCAGCAGTGAAAAGGCACCTCAGCTCCCTCTGCTTTCCCCTCCTAGCATTGACTAAGCATCTCAGCACACCCGTCTTCTCCCTCTGCTTCCCCCTCCCAGTAGTAACTGAGCAGCTCAGCTCACCCTTCTATTGCCTCCCACCTTAGCTCCCCTTGCTCCCCATCCTAGCAATGACTCAGTAGCTCAGCCTCCCTCCCTTTACAATTGGGAAGTATAATACAAAAATAAAATAATAAAAATCAACTGGCACAGTAATACATACTATTATACAGTGGCGGCTGGTGCTCAAAATTATGGGGGGGGGGGGCGCAAACAAACTGAAGAATTCTGTAAAAAAAAAACATCAATTGCAGCCACTGTGCCCATCAAACGCAGCCTCTGTGCCCATCAAACGCAGCCACTGTGCCCATCAAACGCAGCCACTGTGCCCATCAAACGCAGCCTCTGTGCCCATCAAACGCAGCCACTGTGCCCATCAAACGCAGCCACTGTGCCCATCAAACACAGCCACTTTGCCCATCAAACGCAGCCACTGTAAACATCAAAGGCAGACACTGTGCCCATCAACCGCAGCCATTGTGCCCATCAAACGCAGCCACTGTGCCATCAAACGCTACTGTGATCCCCCCCAAACGCTACCGCCACTGTGATCCCCCGCCCGCGGTGTCCTTCATGGCATGGGTCTTCTCCCCTCCTCTTCTCCTGTCCTCTCCTATAGTCGATTGGATGCCTGGTAGGCCTCCAATCACAGCGCCTACCATTTCAGCCAATCAGGTGACAGATAACAGACCCAAGCACCTATTTGGCAGAGAGGCGGTTCAGTGTTAGAACAGCGAAAATTCATTCGCTGTTCTAACACAGCTGGGTGAACTGCGAGCGTCAAGCATGGCGCTCGCAGGTCACCATTTTTGATGCCTAATCAGGTGCTTCAAAAACACCCCCCCCCCTGCTGCTGTAATTCAGGCGCCCGAAAAGGGGGTGGCAGCAGTGCCCATGGATAGATTCTTGCTATGCATGAATCTATCCATTGGTCGTAGAGAGGGGGGCTGGAGAGAGGGGGTGGCGCACCACCACTGCTAATACACATACATACATACACACACGTACACGTGTTTGAGCTTTGGGGTACACACTGTAATGCAATTGGCTGCGCACACCTATACTGTTAACCCATTTACCCACCCTTCTACTCCCTTCCACCTTAGCTCCCCTTGCTCCCCTGTCTTAGCAATGACTCGGTAGCTCAGCTTTCCCTGTTCGCCCCTCCAAGCAGTGACCGAGCAGCTCAGCTCACCCATTTACCATCTCCCAACAGTGACCTGGCAAATCAGCTCCCCTCTTCCAACAGTGAACCAGCAGATCAGCCCCCCGCGTTTTTCCATTCCAGCAGCGGTGGCTGAACGGGGCTAAACACTGTACTGAGTAGTCCTCGCGTTTAGGGCCAATGCGTTTAGGGACGAATGCCTGGAATGCAGGTCTTCTGTGTTGCAGGAATTAAATGCATAGGACCATAAACATGAATACCACCCACTACAACATTCAGCCCCGTCCAGCTGTGGCGTGCCATGGACTTTGCAAAGCTGCAGGCAGCCGGGCTGGACGGTGCACCTGTCCCTCCTGGGTGCACTAAAACACCGGGAGGGATGCACAGCAGTGAGGGGCCAAAGGTGCACAATGCATAGGGAAAAGAGTTAGGATTATGTCTGGGCATTTATCTGGGTGCACCATATAATTTTGTCATTGATGCCCAGGCACAGCTCTGTGCTTTCTGTGAGATATATAGATATATATATTTACATTTTGAAGACATTTTCATTGCTTATCTTATCTCATAATATAAGGGTTTTGACCTTATGAACACGGATCTACTGCCAGTGGGGTAACTCATTTACCATCGGCTTAAGTAGGCTGAAGATAAGTGAACAACAGGATGCAGATGGCAGGGTGGTGGACAATAGCCAAGAGGAACCTTGTATCTCCACTGTTCTGAACAGGATTTGAACTAGCCACTTGGTGATGACACACCAGAACAGCCATTCTCAACCAAGGCTCCATGGAGCTCTTGGGGTTCCTCCAGAGGTTGCTAGGTGTCCCTTGAGCTATGGCCAATTGCCCTCCTATTTTATTGTGCCTGCAGAGTTTTGGGGCTAATGCCACAGTGGGGCGCCAATAATCTTTGAACTTGTCTGTAAGGGTGGCATTCTGACCACCACTGTAAGAGGCGCATTCTTTAAAATGGCCACCACTGTAAGAGGAGCATTCTTTACAATGGCCACCACTGTAAGAGGAGCATTCTTTACAATGGCCACTGCTGTAAGAGGAGCATTCTTTACAATGGCCATCACTGTTATGCCGCGTACACACGATCGGAAAATCTGACAAGAAAACCGTGGATTTTTTTCCGACGGAATCCTGCCTCAAACTTGTCTTGCATACACACAGTCACACCAAATTCCGACCGTCAAGAATGCGGTGCCGTACAACACTACGACGAGCCGAGAAAAATAAAGTTCAATGCTTCCGAGCATGCTTCGACTTGATTCCGAGCATGCATGGTTTTTGGTGCGTCGAAACTGCATACAGACGATCGGAATTTCCTCCAAAAACTTTTCTCATCGGAAAATTTGAGAACCAGCTCTCAAATTTTTCTTGGCGGAAATTCCGACAGAAAAATTCCGACGGAGTCTACACACGGTCGGAATTTCCGACCAAAAGCTCACATTAGACTTTTCTTGTCGGAATTTCCAATCGTGTGTACGCGGCATAAGGGTAAAATTATTTTCAATGGCCATCACTGTAAGAGAAGCCTTCTTTCCCATAGCCATCACTGTAAGGGTAGAATTCTTTCCAATGGCCATCACTGTAAGAGGAGCCTTCTTTGCCATGGCCACCACTGTAAGGGGAGCATTCTTTCCAATGGCCATCAGTGTAAGGAGAGAATTATTTCCAATGACCACCATTGTAAGAGGAGCATTCGTTCCAATGGCCACCACTGCAAGGGGAGCATTTTTTCCAATAGCCATCAGTGTAAGGGTAGAATTCTTTCCAATGGCCATCACTGTAAGAGGAGCCTTCTTTGCCATGGCCACCACTGTAAGGGGAGCATTCTTTCCAATGGCCATCAGTGTAAGGAGAGAATTATTTCCAATGACCACCATTGTAAGAGGAGCATTCGTTCCAATGGCCACCACTGCAAGGGGAGCATTTTTTCCAATAGCCATCAGTGTAAGGGTAGAATTCTTTCCAATGACCATCACTGTAAGAGGAGCATTCATTCCAATGGCCATCACTATCATGCCGCGTACACACGATCATTATTCACGGCGGTTAAAAAACCGCCGTGAATAATGACAGGAAAAACGAGGGAACCGCTTGGTTCCCTACACACGGTCGTTTTTCCCGTCATTTTTTCTCTTGACGAGAAAAACGACCGTCTGTGGGCTCCGCGGCAGTGTTTCCCTATGGGAAAACTGCCGCGGAAAAAAATGCTGGAAAAAACTATGAGAAAATTTAGAACATGTTGTAATTTTTCTCGTCGTTTTTTATGCCGTTTTTCTCGACGAGAAAAACGACATAAAGCCCACAGACGATCGTTTTTCTCGGCGAAAAAAAAAATGCAGTTTTTCTCGTCAAGAAAAGCGGTCGTGTGTACGCGGCATAAGAGTAAAATTCTTTCCAATGGCCATCACTGAAAGAGGAGCATTCTTTCCGATGGCCATCACTGTAAGGGTAGAATTCTTTCCAATGGCCATCACTGTAAGGGTAAAATCCTTTCCAATGGCCATCACTGTAAGGGTAAAATCCTTTCCAATGGCCATCACTGTAAGGGTAGAATCCTTTCCAATGGCCATCACTGGAAGAGGAGCATTCTTTCCAAAGGCCATCACTGTAAGGGTAGAATCCTTTCCAATGGCCATCATTGGAAGAGGAGCATTCTTTCCAATGGCCATCACTGTAAGCGGAGCCTTCTTTGCCATGGCCACCACTGTAAGGGGAGCATTCTTTCCAATGGCCATCAGTGTAAGGACAGAATTATTTCCAATGACCACCATTGTAAGAGGAGCATTCGTTCCAATGGCCACCACTGCAAGGGGAGCATTCTTTCCAATAGCCATCAGTGTAAGGGTAGAATTCTTTCCAATGACCATCACTGTAAGAGGAGCATTCATTCCAATGGCCATCACTATAAGAGTAAAATTCTTTCCAATGGCCATCACTGAAAGAGGAGCATTCTTTCCGATGGCCATCACTGTAAGGGTAGAATTCTTTCCAATGGCCATCACTGTAAGGGTAGAATTCTTTCCAATGGCCATCACTGGAAGAGGAGCATTCTTTCCAAAGGCCATCACTGTAAGGGTAGAATCCTTTCCAATGGCCATCATTGGAAGAGGAGCATTCTTTCCAATGGCCATCACTGTAAGCGGAGCCTTCTTTGCCATGGCCACCACTGTAAGGGGAGCATTCTTTCCAATGGCCATCAGTGTAAGGAGAGAATTATTTCCAATGACCACCATTGTAAGAGGAGCATTCGTTCCAATGGCCACCACTGTAAGGGGAGCATTCTTTCCAAGGGCCACCAGTGTAAGGAGAGTATTATTACCAATGGCCATCACTGTAAGAGGAGCATTCTTTACAATGGCCATCACTGAAAGAGGAGCATTCTTCCCAATGGCCACCACTGTGAGAGGAGCATTCTTTTCAATAGCCATCAGTGTAAGGGTAGAATTCTTTCCAATGACCATCACTGTAAGAGGAGCATTCATTCCAATGGCCATCACTGTAAGAGTAAAATTCTTTCCAATGGCCATCACTAAAAGAGGAGCATTCTTTCCAATGGCCATCACTGTAAGGGTAGAAACCTTTCCAATGGCCATCACTGGAAGGGGAGCATTCTTTCAAAAGGCCATCACTGTAAGGGTAGAATCCTTTCCAATGGCCATCATTGGAAGAGCAGCATTCTTTCCAATGGCCACCACTGTAAGGGGAGCATTCTTTCCAATGGCTACCACTGTAAGAGTAAAACTCTTTCCAATGGCCATCACTGTAAGCGGAGCCTTCTTTCCCATGGCCACCACTGTAAGGGGAGCATTCTTTTCAATGGCCACCAGTGTAAGGAGAGTATTATTTCCAATGACCACCACTGTAAGAGGAGCATTCGTTCCAATGGCCATCACTGTAAGGGGAGCATTCTTTCCAATGGCCACCAGTGTAAGGAGAGTATTATTTCCAATGGCCATCACTGTAAGAGAAGCATTCTTTTCAATGGCCACCGCTGTAAGAGTCGCATTCTTTACAATGGCCATCACTGCAAGAGGAGCATTCTTCCAAATGGCCACCACTGTAAGAGGAGCAGTCTTTTCAATGGCCACCACTGTAAGAGGAGCATTCTTCCCAATGGCCACCACTGCAAGAGGAGCATTCTTTTCAATGGCCACCACTGTAAGAGGAGCATTCTTCCCAATGGCCACCACTGCAAGAGGAGCATTCTTTTCAATGGCCACCACTGTAAGGGGAGCATTCTTTCCAATGACTACCACTGTAAGAGTAAAATTATTTTCAATGGCCACCACTGTAAGAGAAGCATTCTTTCCAATGGCCACCACTGTAAGAGGCACATTCTTTCCAATGGCCACTACTGTAAGAGAAGCATTCCTTCCAATAGCCATCACTGTAAGAGGAGCAGTCTTTCTGATGGCCACCACTGTTAGGGCACATTCTTTCCAAAGGCTACCACTGTAAGAGGAGCAGTCTTTCCAATGGCCACCACTGTAAGGGGAGCATTCTTTCTAATGGCCACCATTGGAAGGGGCACATTCTTTCTAATGGCCACCCCTGTTAGGAAGGCATTATTTCTAATGGCCACCACTGTAGGGGAGCATTCTTTCTAATGGCCATCACTGAAAGAGGAGCATCTTTTCCAATGGCCACCACTGTAAGAGAAGTATTCTTTCCAAAGTCCATCACTGAAAGAGGAGAATTTTTTCCAATGGCCACCACTGTAAGAGTTTTAATTTTTTAATTTGTGTTTTTTTTTTAATCCAGGTTCTCATCTCAGGGTTTTGCTGGGATCCCATATAATAAATACCCTCTACCACCAACTATATAATAACCATATTCTCTTCCCCCAACCACATCAAAGTCCCCTACACTGTGTGCATCAATAAAAACACACAGCCACATAGCCTAGGATGGCGAGGCACTCCCCTGCTCCTCCCTCCTCCAAGCTAACAGACTGGCTGTAGACTGCACTGTCCACTGTTAACTTTCCAGTCAAATTCAGAAAATCCCCACAAATGGCTGAGCTACTACCAAAAAATAGAAAACTAATGGTGGAAAAGCAACTAAATTTCAATATTATTTTTCCTTTTAAACGCTGTCTGTATGCTTTCCTGTTTGACTGATAAGAAGAGAACTATATGGCAGCTTTATATTTTATAAATACATTTCCAAACATAAGATTTTATCAGTAGCCGTCATCTCTTGCATCATTTAACAGGAGCAATAAAGGTTTATTACACCTCCAGTGAAGGGAAGGTTAATATTTTCAGCACTTTGTAGAAAATTCTGATGCAACAAATGATAGATCATTAATAGATTACTGGTCAGTCAACACATCTTTTCAGTGTGACAACCACACATGCCCATCTACTATGTAGTGTAGTCTGCAGCAACAACATAAGTCTTTCATCAGACAAAAATCTTCTATATAGTTACATAGTCTAATGCCCTGTACACACGATCGGAATTTCCGATGGGCTAAAATCTGATGGAATTTTCCGTCTGAATTTCGTTCAAGCTGTCTTGCATACACACTGTCAGACCAAATTCCGACCGTCAAGAACGCGGTGACGTACAGCACTACGATGAGCCGAGAAAAATGAAGTTCAATGCTTCCGAGCATGCGTCGACTTGATTCTGAGCATGCGTGTTTTTTTCTCCGTCGGAGTTCCACACAGATGATCGGAATTTCCATCGGAAAAAAATGAAACATGTTCTATTTCTAAACTCCGACGAAAAAAAGTCAGATGGGGCCCACACACGGTCGGAATAGCCGATGAAAAAATTCCGTCAGACTTTTTTCATCGGAAATTCCGATCGTGTGTACAGGGCATAACCCTTTCGCATGCACACAAATAAAAAAAATAAAACCACCTTTCTTTCTCGTACATCACGGGACACAGAGCGACATAGTCATTACTAATGGGTTATATAGATACCGTCAGGTGCTGGCACTGGCAACTTCCAAAACCGGAAGTACCCTCCCCTATATAAGCCCCTCCCATCCGGGAGCACCTCAGTTTTTTGCCAGTGTCTAAGGTGTTGGCCAAGAAGAAACATGTGTTTTTCACTGAGCTTGCGTACAGGCTCTTTTGGGCCTCAGTAAGCTATTCCGGATCCGACCAAAAAAGCTTCATAGCTAAACGGTCGGTACCCGGGCCTTGCAGAGAAGAGCAAGGTTTTGCCTGTAATGCTTCTCTTAGGAGAGCTGGACCCTGGGATCCAGAGCTCTGGTCATACCCACGACCAAGATGTTTTCTGTGCAGGGTGCTATACAGGTCCAGGGGAGTGGAATCCTTGGGAACCCGGTCCCTGAAGGTTTGATTACAATGCCTGCCGTGATAGGTGAAGTTTGGGCTTTTGTGGACCAAACAAAGTCCTGCGGCGGGGAACAGGTAAGTGGGGGCCCCCAGGAACTTGGTTCTATTGGGGGACCCCCAAGCCTAATTTGTCTTTCTGTCTGTTACCTAATGGTATTCCCGCAAAATTCTGTGCATGCCTGTAACTACTAAAAAAATGTAATAATTTTTAATGGTGGTCAAGAAAAAAAAAAAAAATTTTTTTTATATATATATATATTTAATATATTAGACTGCGGTACCTGTGTTTGTCCACTAGAGGCCGCTGTGGAACGTTTCTTGTCATGTGGACTAGTTTCTTCTCATCAGAGCGAGTCCAGGCAGATGGTGAGTTCTCTTATGGGAAACTGCTTCCTCTGCCATGTTGCAATGCTCGTCCATCCCCCGGCCTGCGGCAAAGGGGCCCTGGCTCTTGTCCCTAGTTTCCATTTTCGAAATTAGCGCCGAAGGCGCACGTGGCCGCGCGCGTGCGCGTGCACGCGCCTCTATATATAGAGGTGAGCCGGGAAAGGGGGCGGAGCCTGGGGGATGACGCTCTGTGCGCGCCGCAGCGCTTCTGCGCATGTGCGGGCGTCCCAGCATGTTAAAAACCACAATTTTGTGTGGTGAGCTGGCTATGAAGTACAGAGACAGAGCTGGCAACATTTAAAAAAGGCATACAGCAAGCGGTTGATACAGGCATCCCCTAGAAAGGCACATTAGTAGACACCAACTGTTTCTTATAGCAGCATTTATGCTAGACTATTGTCAGTAAGTGGTGTATTTCGGCTGGAATACCTCAGCTTTGTGGCTTAGGAATATGCCGTCTAAAAACTCCGGGACTAGAAATTCCAGGAGGAATAGGGGGTCTCCATCGGGCTCTGAGGATCTTGGGCATGCTTCGGCTGCACCAGTCTCCCCTGAAGAATCAGAGGTTAGTGACCGTAGAGCACCCTCAGGAGTACCTGGTACTGTGGCTGTCCTCAGTTCACCTGCTCCTGTGTATGTAACAGAGGAGGTTTTTTCCTCAGCTCTGGGAGGGCTGGAAGAGAGATTGTCAGCATTGATCGCGGCTTCCCTGTCACAGGAGAAAAGCGCCCGATCTCCGTCTCCTCCCTCAGAGTGCCTGTTAACAGAGCAACAGTCCCATACAGGGATCGACCTACCTGAAGGGGATCAGGATGAGGTCGATTCGGTTGTAGAGGAATCAACAGTGGAAGAGCCGTTCTCAGCATCACATGCTGAAAGGTTATGGGTTCAGTCCCTGACTAATATGGTCCGATCAGCATTTAAAATGCCACTTGCGGAGCCATCATCCACTTCTGTCTCCTCGTTGGGGTCGCTAAAAGCTCCCCAGACTGTTTGTTCCTTTCCGATCCATCCTTTACTGGAAGGGCTCATTTACCAGGATTGGGAGCATCCTGACAAAATATTTACTCCCCCCAAGAGATTTCCGGTGGTCTATCCCATGGAGGATAAGTTCATCAGAAAATGGAGGGTCCCTACAGTGGACGCAGCCATCTCTTGTGTGAATAAATCACTGACATGTCCGGTGGATAATGTCCAAATGTTCAAGGACCCAATAGATAAAAAATTGGAGTCCTTATTAAAATCTGCTTTTTCTACAGCAGGATTGGTGACACAACCAGCAGTGGCAGCTATTGGGGTCTGCCAAGCAGTGAAGGATCAGTTGAAACAGGTCTTAAGGGACTTGCCAGATCAGCAGGCTCTTGCCCTAGCTGATCTACCTAGAGCCTTATGCTTTGCGGTGGACGCTATAAAGGATTCAATCCATCAGGCCTCCCGCCTTACGCTGTCTGTAGTACATATGCGCAGGCTTCTATGGCTCAAAAACTGGTCTGCTGAAGCTCCCTGTAAAAAATTGCTGGTCAGCTTCCCATTTCATGGTGAACGCTTATTCGGGGAAGACCTGGACAAATATATCCAGAGAATTTCCAGCGGTAAAAGTACACTTTTGCCGGTTAAAAATAGAGTTAGAGGTCCCTCTTTTAAGAGGCCTGCTTCTCCAGTCCCTAGGACATCGGCTGTGAAACAGTTCCGACGGCCTCCTCGGTCAAATCCCGGAGGTAAAAATCAGGGACAATTGCAGGGTAACAAGAAGCCCTGGAGCAGGAGAGGTACAAAACCTCCCCCAAAGTCAAATGCATGAAGGGTTGCCCCCACCCAATCGGGTGGGGGGAAGACTTCAGTTGTTCACAGAGACCTGGCGGGACACGATCCGAGACAGATGGGTGCTCTCCGCAGTAAATCTGGGATACAAATTGGAGTTAAAAAACTCCCCTCCTTCCCGCTTTATAAGGTCGAACGTGCCAAGGGATCCCCAGAAGAGAGGATCCCTCCTGTTGGCACTGGAACAATTATTGCTCCAAGCAGTAATTATAGAGGTTCCCCTGGAAGAAGGGGGGTTCGGGTTTTACTCAAACCTCTTTACAGTCCCGAAGCCAAACGGGGACGTGAGGCCCATATTAAATCTAAAAGGGCTAAACAAATTCCTACATATCAGGACTTTCCGGATGGAGTCGATCCGATCGGTAGCCACTGCCCTACAAGGGGAGGAATGGTTAGCCTCGATCGACATCAAAGATGCTTATTTGCACATTCCCATCTTTCCAGCACACCAAAAATTTCTACGCTTTGCGGTAGAAGGGCGCCATTTTCAGTTCAGAGCCTTACCCTTCGGTCTGGCCACAGCACCAAGAGTGTTCACAAAAATTCTGGCCCCATTATTGGCCAATCTAAGAACACGAGGTGTAACGATAATGGCATATCTAGACGACTTGTTGCTGATAGACCACTCAGTGGAAAAACTAGAAGTGGTTGTTCACGAGACAATCAAGTATCTGGAATATCACGGTTGGATTATCAACCGAGACAAGTCAGCCCTAAAACCAGTCAAAAGTCTGGAATACTTGGGGCTAAGGCTGGATTCAGACCAGAGAAAAATTTTCTTGCCTCAAGAAAAGGGGTCGTCTTTGAGAGATTTGATCCACTTAGTGGGTTCAAAAAGACAGCCATCCATACGCCTGTGCATGAGGCTGCTGGGAAAAATGGTGGCATCATTCGAAGCAGTACCCTACGGTCAATTCCATTCAAGGAAGTTGCAAAGGGCCATACTGTCAGCCTGGAACAAAAAAGACAGATGCCAGCCTTATAGGCTGGGGAGCAGTACTGGAGCAATGGTCTCTCCAGGGCAGATGGTCGGATGCGGAAAAGGCCCTGCCCATCAATCTCTTAGAGATACGAGCAGCCCGGTATGCCCTAGTAGCATGGACATCCAAACTCCAAGGGTCCCCTGTCAGAATTCAATCCGACAATGCCACAGCAGTGGCATATATCAATCGTCAGGGGGGCACCAGGAGTCGTGCAGCCCAAAGGGAAGTAAATTACATCCTGAGATGGGCAGAAAGATATGTCCCAGCCATATCTGCGGTATTCATTCCAGGAGTGGAGAATTGGAAGGCGGACTTTCTAAGTCGCCAACAATTATGCCCAGGGGAATGGTCCCTTCATCCCGAGGTTTTCCGGACAATATGTCAGCGGTGGGGAACACCGGATGTAGATCTGCTAGCATCCAGATTCAACACAAAAGTGGACAGGTTTGTCTCTTGGACAAGGGATCCCCTAGCGTGCGGCTCGGATGCCCTAGTGTTCCCTTGGGATCAGTTCAAGCTGATATATGCATTCCCACCGCCACAATTGTTACCTCGATTACTCCGCAGAATCAGGGTAGAAAAGAAACCAGTGATTCTGGTGGCTCCAGCGTGGCCCCGAAGAGCATGGTACGCGGAGATTGTAAAAATGTCTGTGAGGAGTCCTTGGACCCTCCCACATCGTCCGGACCTGCTTTCGCAAGGACCGATATACCACCCTTCCTTACCAGCCCTAGGTTTGACGGCCTGGCTATTGAAGCCCACATTCTAAAAAAGAGAGGGCTCTCTAATGCTGTGGTATCTACCATGATCAATGCCAGGAAGCCGGTATCCAGGCAGATCTACTATAGAATCTGGAAGGCGTACATCGCCTGGTGTGAGGCCAAGAAATGGCATCCACGTAAATACGTAATAGGTAGGATTCTGGACTTCCTACAATGGGCTGTAGATAGGAAGCTTGCCTTGAGTACTATCAAGGGTCAGATTTCGGCCTTGTCAATATTTTTTCAAAGGCCCTTGGCTTCGCATTCACTAGTCAAAGCCTTTATACAAGGAGTGATGCGTATTAGTCCTCCGGTTAATATTCCCATATGTCCATGGGATCTAAACTTGGTTCTGTCGGTTTTACAGAAACAACCATTTGAACCATTACAGCATATTTCCTTGGTGCTTCTCACCAGGAAATTGATTTTTCTAGTAGCCATTTGTTCGGCTAAAAGAGTGTCGGAATTAGCAGCTATGTCCTGTAAAGAGCCATATCTGGTTATCCATAAGGACAAAGTAGTGTTACGTCCTCATCCAGCCTTTCTTCCTAAGGTGGTATCGAGGTTTCATTTGAACCAAGATGTGGTTCTTCCTTCTTTTTTCCCCAAACCTACTTCGGTAGAGGAAAAGTGATTACATTCTTTGGATGTAGTAAGAGCAGTTAAAGCTTATCTAAAAGCCACTGCTCAGATTCGCAGAACGGATACTTTGTTTATTCTGCCGGAAGGCCCCAGAAAGGGTCAGGCAGCGTCAAAATCTACTTTAGCCAAGTGGATTCGACAGGTCATAATACAAGCCTATGGCTTGAGAAGGAGACTGCCTCCGTTCAAAGTTAGGGCGCACTCCACGAGAGCAGTTGGAACTTCATGGGCAGCGCATCACCAGGCCTCCCTGGCTCAAATCTGTAAGGCCGCAACATGGTCTTCAGTACACACGTTTACTAGGTTCTACCAGGTGGACGTTAGAAGTCAGGAGGATGTCGCCTTTGGGCGCAGTGTGTTGCAGGCCGCAAAAGATCCTCATGTCTGATAGCGCTCAGCTTATATATGGTGTATCCCCCCCCTCATTTGGCATTGCTTTAGGACATCCCATTAGTAATGACTATGTCGCTCTGTGTCCCGTGATGTATGAGAAAGAAAATAGGATTTTTATAACAGCTTACCTGTAAAATCCTTTTCTTGGAGTACATCACGGGACACAGAGCTCCCGCCCCTCTTTGGGGACACTTATTGCTTTGCTACAAAACTGAGGTGCTCCCGGATGGGAGGGGCTTATATAGGGGAGGGTACTTCCGGTTTTGGAAGTTGCCAGTGCCAGCACCTGACGGTATCTATATAACCCATTAGTAATGACTATGTCGCTCTGTGTCCCGTGATGTACTCCAAGAAAAGGATTTTACAGGTAAGCTGTTATAAAAATCCTATTTTTAGGCCTGAAGATTACCTAAAACCTCCCAATACATTATAGATTTTCTGAAAGCAGAAAACCTGGAAAACAAAATAGCTGTAGTTCAAATTTTGTATGGCTCACGATATTAGCAAGTGCAACATCTCAGTAAAAAATTGGCCATAAAAACGGTATGGGGGCCTGGGTACTGCCCTGGGGGACATGTAACAATGCAACAACATTTTTTTTCTTTAAATATCATATTTAAGGGAGCAGTGATTTTATTGATGCTTAAAATGAAACAATAAAAATGAAAAATTCCTTTATATAGTGCCTTGGGGGTCCCCTTAGTCTGCCTGTAAAGTGGCACATCTGTACTGTGTATAGAACCTGCTGCAGCAAAACTGACATATATATATAAAAAAAAAAAAAGACATTTAAACAGATTTTCTCTGAAAGCTTTCTTTATTTTGTAAACAACGGCTTGGGGAGCCAGTCTGTATAATGACGAGGCCACAATTTAGTGCATGTGCTTCCCCGCTGACAGCTGAATAAAAAAAAAAATTGCCGGCAATAAAAAAATGTGAAATAAATGTTGGGCCCCCCCCCAATTTATACCTGGCACTTGGGGTCTGGTATAGGTTTTGAGGGAAACCCCTATGCAAAAGCTATAAAAAAAAATGTTGTGGGCCCACCCAAATAAAAATATACACACATATTTTGAGAATTCCTTTATTAAAAATAAAAAAACAATGTCTCCCGATGTAGATCCATCATCAATCACGGCGCCCGCCGCCGAGCCCAAAAAAAAAAAAAAAGCTCTGCTCGTGACGAAGGCTCCCTGCCGACTGCCTGCTGTGCCGCCTGACAGTTCTTAAATAGCTTAGGGGTGGTGCCACCGCCCCCTTGTGATGTCACCAACCCAGCATGCACCATTCGGTGATGTCACATGTGCTGCAGCTAATCAGGGCCCTAGGATGCACGGTGCAGCGCACGATGCATTGTGGGGCGCTCGGTGGGCGAACATCCTGCCGAGTGCCACGCAAATTTGGGTGCTCGGCCCAAAACAGTTCGCCCATCTTTACCCTTTACAGTGCAAGGGGGAACTCTGTGGACCCTCATGCTTCTAGTCCTCTGCTGCTGGTCACTTGTTCAAAAAAAAACAAAAACAGCCTTTGGGATACGGAGTAAAAATAAACAATTAAAGGGGTTGTAAAGGTTCCTTTTTTTTTTTTTTTAAATAACAAACATACCATACTTACCTCCATTGTGCAGCTCGTTTTGCACAGAGTGGCCCCGATCCTCGTCTTCTGGCCTTGGCGGCTGTCTCGGCTCCTCCCCGCAAGAGCTTACCCCTGTTCTGGGAAGCGCTCTCCCAAGGGGGTTAGCTTGCGGGCACGCTCCCGTGATACAGTCAGCGGCCATAGCCGCTGACTGTATCACTGTGCCCCGCCCCCGACGCGCCGCGTCATTGATTTGATTGACAGCAGCGGGAGCCAATGGCTGCGCTGCTATCAATCATCCAATGAATGAGCCGAGAAGCCAGCGCGTTCACGACGTGGGACTTTCGAGGGCTCAGGTAGTAAACGGGGGGGCGCTAATCATCTGATGTTTTTTCACCCTAATGCATAGAATGCATTAAGGTGAAAAAACATGTACCCTTACAACCCCTTTAACCACTTGACCACTGGGCACTTAAACCCCCTTAATAACCAGACCAATTTTCAGCTTTCGGTGCTCTCACATTTTGAATGACAATTACTCAGTCATACAACACTGTACCCATATGAATTTTTTGTCCTTTTTTTCACACAAATAGAGCTTTCTTTTGGTGGTATTTAATCACTGTTGGGTTTTTTATTTTTTGCGCTATAAGAGAAAAAAGACTGAAAATTCTGTTAAAAAAATGGGTTTTTTTTCGTTTCCGTTATAAAATTTTGCAAATTACTATTTTTTCTTCATAAATTTTGGCCAAAATTTATACTGCTACATATCTTTGGTAAAAATAAGTACAAATTGGTGCATATTATTTGGTCTTTGTGAAAGTTATAGAGTCCACAAGCTATGGTGCCAATATCTGAAAATTGATCACACCTGAAGTACTGACGGCCTATCTCAATTCTTGAGACCCTAACATGCCAGAAAAGTACAAATAGCCCCCAAATGACCCCTTTTTGGAAAGAAGACATTCCAAGGTATTCAGAAAGAGGCATTGTGAGTTTTTTGAAGTTGTCATTTTTTCCCACAATTCTTTGCAAAATCAAGATTTTTTTTTTCCATAAAATTGTCATATTAGCAGGTTATTTCTTAGGCCTCGTACACACGGCCGATTTTCTCGGCAAGAACCAGCAAGAAACTTGCTGGCAGAGAGGTCTTGCCGAGTAAATCGGTCGTGTGTACGCAGCTATCGGGTTTCTCGTCGAGAAAACCGACAAGAAACCTTGACGAGAAAATAGAGAACCTGCTCTCTATTTTCTCGTCGAGATTCTCCTCGGCATTTTTCTCGACGAGAAAAGTGAGTGTGTGTACACTTACCTGTCCTCCCGGAAGCCCGCGCATGTTCGAAATGAATTCGACGCATGCGCGGTAGCTTCCTAGGCATACGTAGGGTATACCAAGATGGCGGCGACGGCATCGAATGTGACGAGCGCATGCTCGTCGTAGTCGATGACGTCACCACGTACGCTCCATTCAAAGAACCGCGGGTTCTTTGAAATGAGCGTGTGTACACTCGGCCGGGACAAGTTTCTTGTCCAAGAATCTCGTCGAAAAAAACGACATGTTTTTTTCAACGAGAATCTCGGCCGTGTGTACGAGGGCTTACACACAGCATATGCATACCACAAATTACACCCCAAAACACATTCTGCTATTACTCCCGAGTATGGCGATACCACATGTGTGAGACTTTTACACAGCGTGGCCACATAGAGAGGCCCAACATGCAGGGAGCCCCTTCAGGCGTTCTGGAGCACCAAGGCCATGACTAATGTATAACAGATGTACTTACTGCTTACCCCCTGTTTGCTCCAACTTCTTACCCATAATCCTAAATTAACGAGACCACACCGAAATTGGAGTAAAACATAGGCCGTAGCAGCCTTATTTATTAAATAAATATATTTCCAAAATAATATCAAAATCCTAGCGTTGGTCTTTTGCGGGAACCTCCATAACCATCTGATAAAATATTGCACTGCGGTACCTCTCATATGCTTATAGGCCTCAAGCCGACCGGCTGGCTCAGAGACAACCACGGACCGCAGTGCACCCGTTACCAACACATTTTAGCTAAACCTCCGTTAGCTGAAATCCAACCATCAGGACCCATACCAACGATAGGTCCTGAACTCATTCCTTCCAAGGTATCTTCCTTCATCCGCAAAGACCAACACCCGCCACAGCACCCAAGGGGAAAACCTTACCCTTGGGGGCCCCCCACACCCCAGAGCTCACTGTATGCCATATTGCATTCCCAATGCCCATAAGTCACACCCCACAGCAGTGAGGTGCACACCATTGCCCCGCAGGTACCTCCAGCCATCCACCACCAACTCCATGTGCCTTACCACCAACCCTCCATTCCTCACTACAAATCTACTCACTTCCCAATTAAGCTTCGTACGGGCCCTGTAGATACCCTCTAAAGACCAAGCCCCATTCCATGCGGTCCGAGTGACAATGTCCAACCACCCAATGACCATGTCCGGGAATGCCATCGACCTTACCCCTAAATCATTACCACCTACGTGCAGGACCAAAACGTCAGGCGGCCTATACAGACGTGCAAAGCTGTACCTCTGGAGCCCCTCCACTCCATAGCATTCCCGGAACTCCCAGCCATCTAGCACAAACCTCCTGGCTTGGAAACCCCACCTGCTGACCCTCTGGCCCCACATCCGCCCCTCATTACCCCCTTTTTTTTTAATGTATTTTAAACACTATCGAATGGCCCAGTATCCAGGCCAGGGCCTGTACCGAACCTGCAAGAAGAGAAAGAAACAAGCCACCAAGACCTCAGCAAGCCCAAAATCATCACAGCCCCCATACACTCTCTCCACCCAGCCCACCACTATTCGAATCCCACCAGCTGATGGGGGCGAATGTATAGCACAAATCTACAAGACTCCCATCTACCAAAGCGCTTAACCGCCTCAGCATCCATCCCCACCTTAGCCGCCTCGGTCGCAGCCCCAACCCTGAAAGAAACGAGAAGAACATGCCCTCTCATCCAAGCCCCAACCCGGCAGCACTTCCTGGAAACTGAAACCCTGTGAAACCTGAACAACAAAGGGGGACCCATCCGTGTGCATTAAGAAGGACCCAACTGCCCCGGGACGCACCTCCCAAATAAAAAACCCCCGTCACGGCCCCCTCCGGACACCACTGCTAGCCAGGCGGAGCCAAGCCCGCACCAACTGACCCCTGCCTACCTGTTCCATCTTGTATATCAGTAACACCAACGACACCCCCTCCTTCTTGCACCTAATCTCATAAACCCACATTCCCCCTTTGACGGACTTGGAAAGGCTGACCAGCTCCCCAAACCAAAAGGCCCCAAATTTATTTATTATTATTATTCCTTTTTTTTTTTTTTTTTTTTGGAAAACGAGAATAAACTTGCCAACGAAAACAACTCCCTCTAACTAGGGAAACCTCATATGCTGCTGCCCAAACCCTGCAGCTGCCCAAACATTTTATTATTATTATTATTATTTTTTTTTTATGATATAACCAGGAGACACCCAAAATTCTTCCGTAAATTCCGGGCAACCCAGCCTTTGACCAGAAACGTCAAACCCGCTAGTTTTTTTTTTTTGTTTTTTTTTTAACGTGAGCCCGCCCACCCCATTGGTCCTATTTCTAGAAATAAAGTATAACGTCAACAGTCTAACCCCCTCGCCCCACCGAATCCACTTCACTCATGTGAACTACCACCTGCCACTCCTGCCTAGCCTTCCGAGAAGCGGACGACTGCGATGGAATCTCACACCTCCAGACAGGACGGGACACCCCACGTTACCCCGCCACCAGCCCCACCACCCGGAAACTATCCCCACTGAAAAGCGAGGAAACGCTCCAGCTATGACGTTCTCCACTGGCGTTAGATGCACCAAGTAAACGACACATGCAATTGCAGGCATAACCACACCGAGTGTGGCAACAGCTGAAACAACCGGGGGAGACGACACAGCGACTCTTGATCACTCGTACCATACCCAGGTTATACCCGTGGAACCAAACCTTCATCTCCCTTAATGAGGCGCCCCACCATACCCCTGGAAATGACTCCAGCAGCACCAGATCTTGTGTGAAAACCCCTGTCAATCCAAGACCGAAGGCCCACTACACCCGCCTTGAAAGAATGCCCCCAAACCTGTCGAGCCACCCAACACTGTGTACCACCCCACTCAAAGTTCTTAACCGCACCAAACCCCCCCCAGTCCCCTCCTGGGAAACCCGTCCAGTAATGAGGCACACCCGCAAATCCTCCCTGTGAGTCCACCCAACGCACAAAATGCTTAGGCGATCTGATCCTTGCGACGTGCTCCAATGTAGACAGGAGCACCCCGAAGATAGTTGGCGACGCCAGGCCTACGCACAGAAAATCGTCCAAATAATGGCTGATGGGCGATACTCCTGACACATCCCTCATCACACCTTCCCCCAATGAGTTGAACTGCTAAACAGTGCCCCGGAGACAGAGCAACCAATCGGCAGACCCATATCGACATAAAAAACCCCAGTACCCCACCAACCCCACAACCGGAAGCTGTCCGGGCGGCCCTGACCAATCCGACGAGCCCAATACAGTGCCGCATCCAAGGAAGCGTAACTCACTGTGTGTCCTCCCATGTCAATGGCATTGTTGACCAACCCCCCTTTTGGGAAGAAAGGTGGTGCATCAGCCCAAATTTGTTGAGCTCCTACTTTGGCACTACACCCCAAAGGGGAACCCCCAAATCAACTAAAGATTGGGAAGGGAAAGAGTCGCCTATGCGTCCTAATGCTACTTTTCCTTGGGCAGTTTCTCAGAAACTACATTGGGACGCAGCATGGCCGAACATAAATCACACGGCATGTGAAACCCCACTGAAAAGAAAAAACCTTCGTCTAACAGCTACGCTGCTGTACCATCCGTATACCTACCAAGAAACGGCCGCCGCTGTTCCCCCATCACCGGCGTCCTTCCTCTCCCGTGTTTGAAGCATACCGACAGGGTGTGATCCCCCCCCCCCAAACCCAGAACCTTAGTGCTTGTACCGACACACTCCACCGAATTTACCCGTGCCCTACGTGTACCGCTAACAGGCCTACTTACTCCAGCCGGACTGTTATACTGTGGGGGGGGGGTGGGTTGGGTGGAGTAACACCCGCCCCTACCAGGAAACAACTGCCCTTGGGGCCTAGCAGATGTCACAAGGCGCATTCCCAGCCTGATGTCATTGTGATCCCACCGTAGTGCCGGATGTATCCCCTCCTACGCCAAACTGCTCCTAGACCGCATCCAAACCGCACCTCCGTGGACCCTGTAAGCATCCCCTACCGAATTTGGGTAACAAAAGAGCTCCGACAGGGTTCAGGGTTCTTCCCCCCAATCACCCTCATGTCAAATGCTTGCAACTTATTTCCGATAGTACATGTAATCAACCAATACCTCCCCTTCTCACCACCTCCCATTGTTGGAATACCCTGGCGTAACCCCAAATTTTAATTTTTTTTATTTATTTTTTTAACAGCAGGAGTGAACAGCATCTCTACGTACTCACCCTTTTAGATATTATCCCGGACCTCAGGCTTTAAGTGAGCACCCAGCGGACCCTAAAACCAACTGTACCTGTGGCTAAATCAGCCAAACGTATGACATCTCGTTTTCCAGCGGCGTCCCCTGCTACCACGAACTTCAAAACCCTCTGCTCCACTTGCACCCCACTATCAGCTGTCATGCGCAGACTCCCACACAGCCGGCACCGCTACGGGTGATGAGGATATACTATCCCTCCCTGCAAGCGGGACCACACGGCCCGACCACCTTCTCAAATCCGCCAACCAAAATCTTTGAGCCCCACCAATAAAAAACCCTGCGAGCCTGAAGCTCCCCCCAAGTGCAGCCCCATCCATTGTGTCCACCCGGGGAGAATCACCCTGCGAGCCCCCCCATTACCGATGCCTCCCCAGCACCTGCAGTAGCCCCCCCGTTACCAATGTCTCCCCAGCACCTGCAGTAGGACCACCCCCCACGGACCCACTATACTATCCCCTATATGGCAAAGAAAAAATATATTTTTTTTTTTTACTTACCGGGCTGCCTAGGAAAAATTCCCACCAGCCGACCGTCTCGCCTCCATCGCTGCCGATCGTCTCAGGGGAAACCGATCGTCCTCCGAAGCCGTCAGCTCGCCCTGCGACCATAGGACAGCCGGCTCGCCCGCATCTGATGAAAGCCCTCCAGGAGCAGCGTCTCTGGATGCCGAGGATCTTGCAGCCCTCCGGCCCCACCACTGAGCTCTAGACCCGCCCATGGACTTCTTTGTCGCTTTTCGCGGGCCGGGGGGGGACTTCCCCCCCGCCCTGCCGAGAGACATCAGGTGCGTTGTCACCCTCCCCTGGCGATCCATCATCACCTGGGGGTCACCTGGCCTAGGCTGCAGAGGGCACAGTGACCGCGACCGACGATCTCCCCCGCTGAGGCTCCACCCCCCGCTACCGTCCCATCAGGGGTGAGGCCTGCACTCTTCTGGTCCATGTGTCGAGCGAGCTGCCTGGCCACCCCGAACCGCCGGTGCAGCCGCCCGCCGGGCCCTGACTATGAGGGGGATGATTCCCGGGACCCCCCCTTGTGAGCAATGTGAACGCTTAGCGGGGGGGGCCCGAATGGGGCCATGGGGAGACTAATTGGCTGGCGCTGGGCTCTAGGGGATAGTCGGGTAAGAAGCGCTCTGAAGGCAGTAACCTTCAAGCTCGCGTGGACTCCCTCCCCCCCTGCACCTGCCCCCACCACCCTTCAAGCAAGCATTAGCCCCAGGGTCACCTGTAGCCAACCTGCGCTCCCTGGTGCCGCTTCCGACCGCAGCTAGGCCCGAAACAGCTCCCCATCTGCCATAGCTCTGTCTCCCTGAACTTTCCTTCACACTGTGGTGACCTGGGGGAGGGGACAACTCCTTTTCCTACTTACTCCCCCTCCCACTAAACTTCCTACCCAATCCTAATACTTCTAACATCCTGTACCCTGTTTCCCTAGTCATGCCAGCCCTCCGCTCATTTCTTTTCTCTCATTTTTTGCTCCGGGCTTTTCTATTCTGACATTTCTCTCCTACATGTAAAAATCATCATTTATTTGCTATAAAATTACATAGAACCCCAAAACATTATATATGTTTTTTTAGCAAAGACCTTAGAGAATATAATGGTGGTTGTTGCAACTTTTTATCTCGCACGATATTTGCGCAGCAATTTTTTAACGCGTTTTTTACGGGAAAAAAATGTTTTGTGCTTAAAAAAAACAAAACAGTAAAGTTAGCCCAATGTTTTTGCATAATGTGAAAGATGAAGTTACGCCGAGTAAATAGAAACCTAACATGTCACCCTTAAAAATTGCACACGCTTGTGGAATGGCGCCAAACTTCGCTACTTAAAAATCCCCATAGGCGACACTTTAAATATTTTTACTGGTTACATGTTTTGAGTTACAGAGGAGGTCTAGGGCTAGAATGATTGCTCTCGCTCTAACGTTCGCAGAGATACCTCACATGTGTGGTTTGAAAACCGTTTTCATATGTGGGCGGGACTTACGTATGCGTTCGCTTCTGTATGCGAGCTCACGGGGACAGGGGCGCTTTAAAAAAATATATATTTTTTTATTGTTCATTTTACTTTATTTATTTTAGTTTGACATGTTTTTCCGCCCCCGAAATTTTTTTGGATCACTTTTATACCTATTACAAGGAACGTAAACATCCCTTGTAATAGGAATATGGCATGACAGGTCCTCTTTACAGTGAGATATGGGGGGGGGGTGTCAATAAGACCCCACATCTCACCTCTAGGCTGGGAAGCCTGAAAAAAAACCCCCAAAAAAACCAATCCTGGCTTTGATCGTAGCGGTGAGTCGGTAGAAGCACCGGAGGGCGGCAGGGGGGGGACATCCCCTCTCGCCTCCCGTAAGAATGATCAAGCGGCGGAACAGCCACTATGATTGTTGTTATGGTGTAGGGAATCGCCGGCTGAAAAAGCTAATATCTGAATGATGCCTGTAGCTGCTCCCATCATTCAGATATCCCCGCACAAAGTCAAGGACGTCATATGACGGCCGGCGGGCGGGAAGTGGTTATTGCAGAGTATTGCCGGGCATTGCGGAGTATGGCAGGGCATTGCGGAGTATGGCAGGGCATTGCGGAGTATGGCAGGGCATTGCGGAGTATGGCAGGGCATTGTGGAGTATGGCAGGGCATTGCGGAGTATGGCAGGGTATTGCATGGGGTATTGCACAGGGGGTATTGCACAGGGTATTGCAGAGTATTGCGCAGGGTATTGCAGAGTATTGCACAGGGTGTATTGTGCAGGGTATTGCAGAGTATTGTGCAGGGTATTGCAGAGTATTGTGCAGGGTATTGCAGAGTATTGCGCAGGGTATTGCAGAGTATTGCGCAGGGTTTTGCAGAGTATTGCGCAGGGTATTGCAGAGTATTTTGCAGAGTATTTTGCAGAGTATTGTGCAGGGTGATGCAGAGTATTGTGCAGGGTATTGCAGAGTATTGCGCAGGGTATTGCAGAGTATTTTGCAGAGTATTGCGCAGGGTATTGCAGGGTATTGCAGAGTATTGCGCAGGGTATTGCAGAGTATTTTTCAGGGTATTGCGCAGGGTATTGCAGAGTATTGCGCAGGGTATTGCAGAGTATTGCGCAGGGTATTGCAGAGTATTGCACCAGGGTATTGCAGAGTATTGCACCAGGGTATTGCAGGGTATTGCAGAGTATTGCGCAGGGTATTGCAGAGTATTGCGCAGGGTATTGCAGAGTATTTTGCAGAGTATTGCGCAGGGTATTGCAGGGTATTGCAGAGTATTGCGCAGGGTATTGCAGAGTATTTTGCAGGGTATTGCGCAGGGTATTGCAGAGTATTGCGCAGGGTATTGCAGAGTATTGCGCAGGGTATTGCAGAGTATTGCACCAGGGTATTGCAGAGTATTGCCCAGGGTATTGCAGAGTATTGCACCAGGGTATTGCAGGGTATTTTGCAGAGTATTAGCAGGGTATTTTGCAGAGTATTGGCAGGGTATTGCACAGGGATGGCTGAGCAGGGATGGATGGATGGCTGGATCTGTGGCTGCAATTGTCACAGATCCAGCCCACAGCGCTGCTGCCTTGATCCGCTCCCTCCCCTCTCCTCTCACACTGTACCGATCGGTACAGAGAGGGGAGAGAGGAACCGGCGTCATCACATGACGCCGGTCTGTTTACAAGTGATTGCTCCGTCATTTGACGGAGCGATCACGTGGTAAACGGGCGCTATCAGCGGCGATTTACCGCGATTCGTGATCCGCCGGGTCCAGAGTTTCCCGTGTGCGCGCCCCAGGGGGCGCGCGGGAGCGCGATTCTGGGAGGACGTTATATAACGTCCTCCCAGAGTTAAGCAACCACCTTGTCGACGTTATTTGTCGGCAGGTGGTTGTTAACTGGTTAATATCAATAAACTTTTTTAAATCATCATACAAATATATATTTGAAATAAAATCTTTATTAGTTTTTGGCAATAACATGGTGTGGGTGGATTTTTTCCAATCACCAGCTGTGTCACGCCCCTCCAGCCTGTGTCTAAGAATAAGTGGGAGGCGAAGCCTCCATCAATCTACATGTAATATCCCACCCCCCATTGTGTTTAGCTGGCTAGTGGGCATGGAGGAGGTGAGAGAGGGAGTGGGCTGTCATTTATCACTGTGTATACGCCCACATGTGTGACTCTATAGTCACATGGGCTGCTCAGATTTGATAGGGAGGAAATGCTCAGGGTAGAAACTCACTGAAAACTAAGCATGTGCAGAGCTGCCGACACCGCTCTGCAAGATCCCTCGCTGCAATGGAGACATGGACAAAAGGGGGAGAGGGAGCAGCAGGATCAACCAGGTTTTTTGCAGAATTCAGAAAAGGAATCTCGCAGTGACTGAGTGAGTATGAACAGCATGTAATACACCATTTATTGATCGTGATTTTTTAGGATGTGGGTTTAGTGACACTTTAATGCCCATTTCTGAGTATAATCACCTTCTTTTATACTATGAATAAATGGTGTTTTGGTTAGAGCACTAGGCTGGTGCGCCCTCTTTTGTCATTCTGCATGTAGTGCTTATGGATTACCCCTGTCTGAGGAGGGCAGTAAGGCTTATTGGATACCTGTGGACTTGAGATACCTGAAATAGAGACCGTCTTTCCGCAATACCACACTTAAGCGCAGGAGATCGTTTTTTTTTTCTTTTTCCCAAGGTAATATCTGGGTTTGCAAAGGCATTTGCTGGATTTAGAGCCTTCACGGCTATTGATGAATATACTTAAATAAATGTTTGTGTGCCGGGGGTTCAGCTTTAAATGCATCACAAACAGTTCAAGTTTACTTGTGTCATTAACCCCTTATCTCCCTTGCCTAGAAACCAAACCGTTTCAGTAGCCAGGGACGTTTCCTGCCACAGTAACAAATTTACTTTAGCGGGCGTGTTGTGTATAAAAATAAACTTGTCATGCAATGTTATGTGCGTGACGCAGACGGGTCTAATTCCATTGTGCTTGAGTCAACAGTACAAGTGCATTGTGTGTGCTACTGAAAAAGGTAAAGTGTAATGTCACTCGCTGTGATCTATTGCTATGTGGAATCCACTCACAATGGAAGACTCCATTCACCACTCATTCTACAATCGTTCTGGCTGCTGCGGCTGCACGGCTCTTTGTCTCTTATTCCACAAACACCCACAGAGAGCTCATGGAGTAAGACGAGTAATGTCTCACTTGCTGCAGGTGACTTCTCAAATACTGTATATACAGTCTATATATATAGACCGTATATACTCGAGTATAAGCCGACCCGAATATAAGCCGAGGCACCTAATTTTACCACAAAAAACTGTGAAAACTTATTGACTCGAGTATAAGCCTAGGGTGTCCATCTGCATACCTCACTGTGCCTCACTGTGCCCATGTGCATGCCTCACTGTGCCCATGCCTCACTGTGCCCATGTGCATGCCTCACTGTGCCCATGCCTCACTGTGTCCATGTGCATGCCTCACTGTGCCCATGCCTCACTGTGCCCATGCCTCACTGTGTCCATGACTAGACTGACGTTTAACATGGGGGTCTATGGCCGTAGGTCCCCCAGACAAATAACTTTGCACACTTATAGAGAAGAAATGGGGCTACATGTGTGCCAAGTTTTGGGTCCAGGGGACCTACGACCGTCTGGTACCGGGTCCCCAAATCACCGGAGAAATTACCGTTTAACATGGGAGTCTATGGAAGGGGAGCCCGGCTTTGAAAAATCGGTGCTCCCCGGCCGTAGGTCCTCCAGACAACAAACTTTGCACACTTATAGAGGCTACGTGTGTGCCAAGGTTGGGGTCCAGGGGACCTACGGCCGACCGGAACCGGGTCCCCAAAGTCCGGGAGATCAGGCGCAAAAAGTTGACTCGAGTATAAGCCGATGGGGGCGTTTTCAGCACAAAAAAATGTGCTGAAAAACTCGGCTTATACTCGAATATATACGGTAGTTCTTTTTCCAATGCTTTTTATTGAACAACTTGAGCAGTAGTGGGATGGAGGGTTAGGGGAAGGTACTGAGGAATTTGAGATCCCTAAAACAAGTACACTTCAGTCAACGGATCTTGCTCACCCGGATAGGCCTCTCTCACTGACCTAGCAACCGGAATGATGCACGGAAAAAAAGTCTCTCCACAGACTTGATGAAAACAATAATAGTTGAACAATCCTCTGCCACAGGATATTAATAACGAACACAGCAACACGGTACCAAAGTTCCTTTAAGCCATCCGGCAGTACTGTGAGATAGATTGGTTAGGATGCATCCTCCAATTGAGTCACCAGGCACTTCTTGAGATACCAGCATTTCCTTGGTCCTCTCCTAGATGAGTCCTCCCCCGGATCTTTCAATTGCTTGGCTTCTTCCCGCAGGAGAGACAGAACCACCTCTGAACCAGTAGGCCCCAGACAGCTTCCTGGGCCTACTTGCAGTCACCTAGCCTCAGGCCAGCAGGCCCCGAGGCAGAAGAGGAGTTGTCACATACCTTAGGCCAGGCAGGCCATGAGGTGAGAGAGAGAAAAAAATGGTGTCTGCCCCTTAAGTATCCTCTCCCGGAATGCACAGCGGGGGACCACTTCCACTGGGCTGCTTCTGGGGAAAAGGACACCCAATACACCTTAGCCTGCCATCCCTCCATCACTGGCCGGTGGTGACAACAACACCTACAGGAAACAGTGTGGCACTGCACACGACATAGCCAAGGCTGGAGCAGAGGCTAATTTAGCCATAATACTAAATCTGAACTATGTACAGAACAGATAACCCACTAAATTTACATGCGAGCGCCTGGTCAACAGGAGCAGGGCGCTACACACTTCCCCCACTACAAAAGTCGATGTCCTTAGCGTCTGGGGAAAAAAATGGCTCTCAATCCTGATGCCGCGTACACACGACCGTTTTTAATGTCATTGAAAAAAAACTGCGTTTTTCTCAACGTGATTCTTCTCGAGCCTGCCTTGCCTACACACTATCGTGGAAAAAAATGCTTGAGTAAAGCGCGGTGACGTACAACACGTACGACGGCACTATAAAGGGGAAGTTCCATTCGGATGGCGCCACCCTTTGGGCTGCTTTTGCTGATCCTCATGTTAATAAAGTTTGGTGAGAGACGATTCGCGCTTTTCAGCCTCGTGCTTTTCAGTCCGTTACAGCGTGACGAATGTGCTACCTCCATTACGAACGCTAGTTTTACCAGAACGAGCGCTCCCGTCTCATAACTTGCTTCTGAGCATGCACATTTTTTTCACGTCGTTAAAGCCTACACACGGCCGTTTTTCATGACGAGAAAAACGACGACGTGAAAAACGACGAGAAAAATTAGAGCATGTTCCAAATTTTTAATGGTCATTTTTCACGTCGTGAAAAATGCTCTGGAGCCCACACACGATCGTTTTTAATGACCAAAAAAAAAAAATGGCATTTTTCTCGTCATGAAAAAGTGTCGTGTGTACGTGGCATGAGAGTCAGTACCTGAACCACAAAAACTTGGATGGGAAAGGGAAAGGTACGGAAATAAGAAAGTTATAGACTTTAAAACATGAACATACAATGAGATCACATTAATATATACATTACAACCCTTCACTCTCTGTCTAAAGCACGCACTCTCCAGCAGCTTGACAGAAGATCCGGTTTACCTGAAAAAGAAACACAAAGACACACAAGCAAAATATAAAACGGCATTCCTGTACATTAAGAGCAAAGCTGCATTTCCTAAGAAATGAAACTTTCCTCCATACTCTAATGCCGCGTACACACGATCAATTTTCTCGACGGTGAAAACACCGTCGAGAAAATCGACATGAAAAATGAGGAACGGCTTGGTCCTCTACACACGGCCGGTTTTCATGAAATTTTTTCTCTTGGTCGAGAAAAACGACCGTGTGTGGGCTCCCTGGCAGTGTTTCCCTATGGGAAAACTGCTGCGGAAAAAAATGCTGTGAATCACGACGAGAAAAATTAGAGCATGTTCTAATTTTTCTTGTCGTGATTCTTGACGTTTTTCTCGTCTGGAAAAATGATGGAAAGCCCACACACGGGCGTTTTTCTCGTCGGGAAAAATGATGGAAAGCCCACACACGGGCGTTTTTCTCGTCGGGAAAAATGATGGAAAGCTCACACACGGTCGTTTTTCTCGTCAACAAGAAAAAATGAAATTTTCCCGACGAGAAAAATGGTCGTGTGTAGGCTGCATCAGTGTAACAAGCTAGACTGAAACTCAAAAGTCCAATTCTCTCTAGGAACAACTCCCACCACCTAGTGGCAGAAGTTTTAGCATAACACAGAGTCTTTAAATGAGAAAGTGTTTGAAGTAGATGAAAACTCTTGACCACGAAGTTCTCACCGACCCTGACACTATCTGACTAGGTACCCCATAGTCCTCTTTCCAGCATAGAGACTTTTCTTTTTCTTTAGTCTCTTGGCAAAGTGAGAAAAAAAAAAACAGGACTGTCCCTCTGGATAATCACCAATAGAACCTGGGATCTGGCAGAGTCAGTGTTTTCCCCTGTTTATCCAAAGTGGTAATAAAGTAGACAATGTTGTCCTTTCCAGGCCTGTAGATGACCACCTTGTAAGCATAGATGTGCCGGCCATGACTCCAATGCAGCAAGCACCCACTGAACCGCTCATCCATAGTAGGGGGAATAGCCAGCTCTCCGGGAAAGGTTTTGGCACACACAAATAGTCCCAGACAGCTTCACCATACCACTGCTCTCGGTCGGCCTCGATTTCCGGCATAATGTCCTTAGTAACATAAGGAAACTCCAGGCCGTACTCTGTGGCAACTCTCTTGGTGAGCACCCGTTGCAATCCGGCAAGTGTGGGTAAAGTTCTGGTTTTTCCCAGTCCAGGAGGCACACAAGAATCTGGGGACCTGCACACCATTGATCTGATGGACATCTTTTCAGACTCAAGTGAACCTGTAACTTTAGACAATGTCTCTTTAGTAGTGCTGTGTGGCTCCACACTGGGTGATGTCTTCCCAGAATCCATGGCTGTCCAGTCTGAGAAGGTAAAGGCAGAAACAACATCTTCACCCTGGGCCCACAACAATTCTAGAGAGGCACGGAGCAGCGCCGAAGGTGTACGTGGAGGGCCGGCATGACAGGCAGTAACGGGGGCGGAGCCTGTAGGACGTAGGGGGCAGCGTGAGGTTGCAGAGGGGAGGAGGAGAGAGCGTAAGGAGAGGAAAAGGAAGGGGTGGGGTCAGTCGCCACGAGGAGCGCAGGGGGAAAGCAGCTTCCCACCCTCCCGCCCTGTTTTTAAGGGTCATTTGTTTTACAGGTATGGGGGTTGTGGTGGCCGCAAATGGCAGACATTGTGGTGGCGGGGTGCAAGGTCCTTGCTAGGTCAGATGGGCACCTAGAAGGCATGGTTAGGGACCCGTCTGAGGGTACGGATCCCAGTTGGTATATGCGTACCTGCTAGTTGTCTCTGAGACAGAGGTTTCAGCGGCTGGAGGCCTAGCAGGTACAGTGAGGTGTTATGCCGATTGGACCTTGTGCCCCCAGGGTGGTAAAAATCCTGGAAGTTAGAAATAAAAGGTTAATGTGTTATGTTAATTATGGAGAGTTTTTTATATATATATTTATTTATATATATATTTTGGGTTATATATATATTTTGGTTAATAAAAATGGCCTGTTGGCCAATTTACCCCATTCAAGTCTTGTGTGGTTATTAAGGGGAAGGGATGGGGTCATTGTTCAATAGTGGCAGCCGTAGTTAATACCATAGTCATGTGACATTGTCTCAAACAGGTCATCATCACCGGAGATATCTGAAAGGGAATCTATCTCCGAATCTCTCAATTCCTCCGCAGGCAAATATTTACAGGTAGTCCCAGATATGTTCCCCCCTGATCTCTCACTCGTTCCTGTCGTGGATTTTCCAGGGTTCATGCTCTCCTCTGGCTCCGGTTCAGGTAGTCTTTGGGGTAGGCCTCGACCGCGGCCACGAGGAGCTTTCACATATCCCACCTTCCTCTGGACAGGTGCAGCGGGGACAGGTGTAGCAGAGGTAGTTGCAAGGGCGATGTCCGCTGATGGAACAGTAACAGCGACATCTCCCTCTGGAACACTCGTAACAGCAGATGAGGTGACAGTTTGCTGGCCCCCAAAAGCAAAGGCAGTAGTCTCCACTGTAGTGGTCCCCATGGCCCGGTCCACTCGGTAAGCACGGGGCGACATGGTGGGTTGCTCCACAGCAAATAGGTATTCTCCGCATTGTGAACATCGGACAAATGGACGGAGATGTATGACCAGTCCCTCGCATCTGTGGCATAGCATACCCAATGCTTCAGTGTCTCCGATTGTGTACAACACAAACCGCCCCTGCGGTTTCAAATGGATGCCGGTATCAGTCAGCAGGGTTCCGGCCAGCATGGCACCCGCAGCGGTGCTTGTAGGTAACATCCTGGGCCCCATGGCTGATTGCATCCGCGAGAAAGAAGACATGGCTGCACTCCGATCTTCTCAGTATGATCATGCGGCCTCTTCTCTTTGGCGCCAGACACACACACACGTCTCACACAGCAGCAGGCGGGAACTCCTCCCACTTACTCCTTCAGTCACGTAGCTCCTGGGCCTTCTTGACTCTGCCCGTAGCCTACGCACTTGGAAAATGATCCGCACTTAACCCCTTTTTGTCCCGTAACAAGTAACACAGTCCAGGGCCCTCTTTAGAGACTAGACTCTTGGTGAAAACACTTTCCTGAGTTGCTCAGGGCAACGGCAAATATCCCGGACGAGCCCCCACGTGTAGCACTACCACCGTAGGAGCTGCTGGTTATTATTTTGGGTCTTTGCCGTCACCCCTACCCACAGTTCACCAGGTTAGAAACTTAGAGTCTATACTGGGCCTTGCGCCCACAGATGTATGCACAGTCACTTAGTCACTTAGTTATTTTTCCAATGCTTTTTATTGAACAACTTGAGCAGTAGAGGGATGGAGGGTTAGGGGAAAGTTCAGATACCTGATGCAGATCACTGAGGAACTTGAGATCCCTGAGACAAGTACACTTCAGTCAACGGATCTTGCTCACCTGGATAGGCCTCTCTCACTGACCTAGCAACCGAAATGATGCACGGAATAAAAGTCTCTCCACAGACTTGATGAGAACAATAATAGTTGAACAATCCTCTGCCACAGGATTCAGTATCAGTTGAACAATCCTCTGCCACAGGATATTAATAACGAACACAGCAACACGGTACCAAAGTCCCTTTAAGCCATCCGACAGTACTGTGAGATAGATTGGTTAGGATGCATCCTCCAATTGAGTCACCAGGCACATCTTGAGATACCAGCATTTCCTCGGTCCTCTCCAAGATGAGTCCTCCCCCGGATATTTGAATTGCTCAGCTTCTTCCCGCAGGACAGACAGCACAGGACCACCTCTGAACCAGTAGGCCCCAGACAGCTTCTGGGCCTACTTGCAGTCACCGACCCAGCAGGCCCCGAGGCAGAAGAGGAGTTGTCAAATACCTTAGGCCAGGCAGGCCATGGGGTGAGAGAGAGAAAAAATGGTGTCTTCCCCTTAAGTATCCTCTCCCAGAATGCACAGCGGGGACCACTCCCACTGGGCTGCTTCTGGGGAAAAGGACACCCAATACACCTTAGCCTGTCGTCCCTCCATCACTGGCCGGTGGTGACAACGACACCTACAGGCAACAGTGTGGCACTGCACACGACACAGCCAAGGCTGGAGCAGAGGCTAATTTAGCCATAATATTAAGTCGGAACTATATACGGAACAGATAACCCACTAAATTTACATGCGAGCGCCTGGTCAACAGGAGCAGGGCGCTACATATATAGCCCCCCATCCTTCATTACATACGCAGCTTTCTTCTTCACGCCGCTGTACAGCAAGGGGCGGCAGGGGGCGAATAAGATCTGATAATCTTGAGCAGTGGCATTTGTTTGTTTTATAGTCGAGCCGCTATAGAGTGGCGTGTATAAACAAACAAATCGCACTGCTCAATATCACATCTCATTCGCCCCTTGCCGCCCCTTGCTCTATACTATAGAGCGGCGTGAAGAAGAAAACGCTGTGTGTAACTAAGCAACGGGAGCGAGCGCGTCGAGCTCGACTGCGCAGGCGCTGCAGAACAGCTGTTAAACATCGGCGATTTCCATCGCCTCCTATTGCGCCTGTGCAGTCGAGCTCGGAACCATACCAATAGGCGGAACCAGCTTGGCAGATCACCGGCAGCACTCATGCAGCCCCAGACCATGACAATCCCACCACCATGCTTGACTGTAGACACACTTGTCTTTGTACTCCTCACCTGATTGCCGCCACACACGCTTGTCACCATCTGAACCAAATAAGTTTATCTTGGTCTCATCAGACCAGTAATCCATGTCCTTAGTCTGCTTGTCTTCAGCAAACTGTTTGCAGACTTTCTTGTGCATCATCTTTAGAAGAGGCTTCCTTCTGGGACAACAGCCATGCAGACCAATTTGATGCAGTGTGCGGCGTATGGTCTGAGCACCGACAGGCTGACCCCTCACCCCTTCAACCTCTGCAGCAATGCTGGCAGCACTCATACGTCTATTTCCCAAAGACAACCACTGCATATGACGCTGAGCACGTGACCTCAACTTCTTTGGGTGACCATGGCGAGGCCTGTTCTAAGTGGAACCTGTCCTGTTATACCACTGTATGGTCTTGGCCACCGTGCTGCAGCTCAGTTTCAGGGTCTTGGCAATCTTCTTATAGCCTAGGCCATCTTTATGTAGAGCAACAATTCTTTTTTTCAGATCCTCAGAGAGTTCTTTGCCATGAGGTGCCATGTTGAACTTCCAGTGACTAGTATGAGAGAGTGAGAGCGATAACACCAAATTTACCACACCTGCTCCCCATTCACACATGAAACCTTGTAACACTAACGAGTCATATGACACCGGGGAGGGAAAATGGCTAATTGGGCCCAATTTGGACATTTTCACTTAGGGGTGTACTCACTTTTGTTGCCAGCGGTTTAGACATTAATGGCTGTGTGTTGAGTTATTTTGAGGGGACATCAAATTTACACTGTTATACAAGCTTTACACTCACTACTTTACATTGTAGCAAAGTGTCACTTCTACAGTGTTGTCACATGAAAAGATAGAAGAAAATATTTACAAAAATGTGAGGGGTGTACTCACGTTTGTGAGATACTGTATATATATATATATAAATGTATTTATTTATATAGGCGGGTGTGTACAAATGCTGTAAAGTAAGAATGCTTTTGAAAATATATATTTTAAGTGTTTATTTTTATCAATTTACAAAATGCAAAGTGAGCGAACAGAAGAAAAATCTAAATCAAATCAATATTTGGTGTGACTACCCTTTGGTATCAAACCAACATCAGTTTTTACACTTGCACACTTTGTACACTTGTTCAAAGTCAGGGATCTTGTAGGATTAAGCCCTGTACACACGATCGGATTTCCTATGGATTTTAAACCGATGGATTTTTCCATCGGATTTCAGATGAAGCTGACTTCCATCAGTCTTGCCTACACACCATCAGTCAAAAATCCGACCGTCCCAAACGCGGTGACGTAAAACACTCCGATGAGCCGAGAAAATTTAAGTTTAATGCTTCTGAGCATGCGTCGACTTGATTCTGAGCATGCGTGGGTTTTTTCTCTGATGGAGTTCCACACAGACAATAGTAATTTGCTATCGTTTTTTTTTGTCCATCGGATAAATTTAAAACATGTTCTATTTTTAATCACGATGGAAAAAAGACTGATGGGGCCCATACACGATCGGTTTGTCCGATGAAAAAAGTCCATCGGACTGTTTTCATCTGTAAAATTGATTGTGTGTACAGGGCTTTAGAGTAAGGTGTGTGATTAACCAATTATACCAAGCAGGTGCTAATGATCATCAATTTCACATGTAGGCTGAAACACAGGCATTAACAGAAATATAAACAGCTGTGTAGGAGGCTTTAAAACTGGGTGAGGAACAGACAAACTCTGCTACTAAGGTGAGTGTCACGATCAGGGGTCAGGCTTGGAGACCAGTAGCTATAGGAGTAGGGGGACTCCCACCGACCAGCAGGATAGGTATACAAGCAGGTCACCCTGCAAGATGACGCAAGCTCCCCTGAGCTGTGGGGTCTAAGTACTAATGGGAGTTTACCAGAGCTCATGATGGTGGAGATGGGTTTTGCTGTGTGATAGTACCAGGTCACTGTCCTTAGGACCACCCCACTAGGAGGTGAGCAAGCTGGAGTCCAGTAGCAGATATATAACGCAAGGATCAAACAGAAGCATAGACAGTAAACAAGTCAAGGGTCAGTAACAAGTGGTTGCAGCAACGCTGTATCCTGGCCTAGGCCAACAAGGCCCAGGCCTAGGGCAGCACTTTGCAGGGGGCAGCACGGAAATAGTCCCCACCAGCTTGTGCTACACTGTTAGTGTAGTGCCAGTCTTATGGGGTGGACTGGGCTGAGAAGCAAATTAATCTAGCGCCCCCATAAAGCGGCCGCACTGCTTCCGGTATGCGGGCGGCTGGCATTCCGCAACTTTGGGGGGGGGGGGCGCTGCTTCTAATTTTGACTGTCCTATCATCCTGGACCACAAACCTTCCTCACTGTGATATACGTTTTCTGCTGCACCATTGGCATGGTTATATCTTCTTAGTCCTCTCCATAAAATTATCAGAAATTTGTGCTTAAAGTAGAACTATAGGCAACATTTTTTTTTTTTTGGATAGAGTAAGGGAGGGTTATAGCCCCGGTCAGTTTATTTTTTACCATCCCTGTCCCACTGCAGAGATTTCCCTTCACTTCCTGCCCCATAATAGCCAAACAAGAAGTGAGAGGAAATCTATGCAAATTAAGGAAATTCATTGCCCCCCCCCCCCAGGCCCTCAGCTCCCACTCGAAAATTTCAGGGCGGGTCTTAAACATCAAGGGGTGTGGTCTTGACAGAAGTGGGTGGGTCATATTTAAATTAGGGGGTGCACGAGTTTAGTCAGGCCTAGGGCAGCACAAAACCTAAATACATTACTGGGTTGCAGGTTGGAATTAGGCAGAAGCATAGTCGAAGAACAAGCCAAAGGTCAGTAATGCGTGGTAGCAAAAATATGTACGGCAGCAGGGAAGACAAGAGCAAGATATTGGCTGGAAAGAGCACAATATTTTCTGGCAAACAGGAAGTGCAGAGATCGGGCTTAAATCAGGAAATTCAAGAGAGGAGCAAAGAGTTTGAGGTTCAGCAGAAGTCAAGGCACAAGGCAGGGTTGTCCAATAAGTCAAACAGGGTGCTCAGGAAGCTCAGCAAGAAGAGTCATTGCCAGACACAACAGAGGTCCCAGGTTCAAGTCCAGGACCTGACAGTGAGGCTGTGGAAGACAAGGCAAGACTGAGCACAGCAACAAGACGACACAAGGTAGTGTAGCGACCTCAACCCCCTTCACCTGCCTTGGGCTCCCCACAGGTAGAGAGGGCACACCACGCCACAAGCCCGTACCCTCCTGTGTAAAGAGGTTGAGCGGTGTTGTTATCGGGTCTCCACGGCCAGAAACCAGAATCCTCCAGAGAATGATTCTCACCTCTACAATAGACAGATAAGTCCTTGTTCTCCCCAGTAACTTGAATGTCCACACCAGCTGCAACTCCAACGTAGAGTTTATTTTCTCTTTGCAAAGAACAGTCTCTGATAGGTAAAGGTTGGAGTAGAAGACAGGACAGCACAAGGTGTGGGAGAGGTCCAGGCACAAACACAATCACTTCACTGCTCGGCTTCTCAAGCAGACTCAGCCCAGATGGATAGTCTCCCTAGGAAGGGACTAGCAGCCAAATGGTACTCTAACTTAACCGCACAGTCTCTGCCACAGACCTGGTGAACTTGGTGCTTCAGAACTTGACCTCTTTGTAAGGAGAAGACATCCCTCCAGAGAGTTAAGGGGCCACTTCCTTCACCGTGACTTCTCACCGGTCCCTCGGAACAGTTCCTCCCCCGGCCTCCTCGTCTAAGATACGGGTCCCCTCGCAAGGCGGCACCCTGGGATTCCTCGATCCTTGATGAGCCCCAGCCGAAGGTGCTGGGCCCAAGGCCTTTGCCGCAGTCCCAGGGCTAAAGGTGCCTGGGACTGATTCACCGACCTCCACCCCTGGGCCAAAGGTGCCCAGGGCGGACAAGAACACACTCCTTGGGGTAGGACCCCCGACCACCGAAGAACCCCGAACAGGCAGCGTCTGCCCCCTCCATATCCTCTCCCAGCACGCACAGCAGGCCCACCACACCCACCGTACGGCCGCCGAGAGGAGACACAAGGCACAGCACTCCATCAGCTGTTCAACCCTGGCCTACCATGGCAGCACCACCTGCAGGCCACAGGGAACGGTACACCGATACTCTCCCTGCGGACAAAAATGGTTGATAGAATCCTGACAATTGGGGTGTTCGAGCACAACTACCACCTAAACACTTCCCCTAAATCTAGGACCCCGCTACAGTAGTTATACTGCATCAGCAAGGTCTCTCTCAAGCTAAGTTTTCTAAGTAGACTGGGTTTTCAGGATGTGCTGTTCAAGCTCTTTTGAAGAAGCACAAAGAAACGGGCAACGTTGAGGACCGTTGAGTTTGTGGACGGCCAAGGAAACTTAATGCAGCAGAGGAAAGACACATCATGCTTACTTCCCATCCACATTAGAAGATGTCTAGCAGTGCCATCAGCACAGAACTGGAGGAAACCGGTGGGACACAGGTACACCCATCTACTGTCCAGATAAGTCTTCCCAGAAGTAGTCTTCATGGAAGAATTGCGGCCAAAAAAGCTGATGTGATAACAAAGCTAAGCGACCCAACTATGCAGGAAAACATAGGAACTGAGGTGCAGAAAAATGGAAAAAAGGCAGAAGGTGCTCTGGACTGGGGAGTCAAAATGTGAAATATTTGGCTGTAGCAGGAGGCAGTTTGTTGGCGAAAAGGGCTGGAGAGCGGTACAATACGGAGTGTCTGCAGGCAACTGTGAAACATGGTGGAGGTTCCTTGCAAGTTTGGGGCTGCATTTCTACAAATGGAGTTGGAGATTTGGTCAGGATCAATTGTGTCCTCAATGCTGAGAAATTCAGGCAGATACTTCTCCATCAAACCATACCATCAGGGAGGCGTGTGATTGGCCCCAAACTCATTCTGCAGCAAGACAACCACCCCAAACATACAGCCAATGTCATTAAGAACTATCTTCAGTGTAAAGAAGAACAAGGAATCCTGAAAGTGATGGTTTGGCCTCCACAGAGCCCTGATCTCACCATCATGGAGTCTGTCTGGGGTGACATGAAGAGACAGAAGGATTTGAGGCAGCCGACATCCACAGAAAATCTGTGCTTAGTTCTCCAAGATGTTTGCAACAACCTTCCGAATTCCTAAAAAAAACAATGTGCAAGTCTACCTAGAAGAATTGATGCTGGTTTGAAGGCAAAGGGTGGTCACATCAAATATTGATTAGATTTGGATTTCTCTTCTGTTCATTTTCTTTTCATTTTGTTAAAGGATAAAAATAAAATATTAACACTTCTATTTCTGAAAGCATTCTTCATTTACAGCATTTCTTCACACCTACCTTTGCACAGTACTGTATGTCACCAGGTCAATAGACACAGAGGGATCGATTTAGCGTTCTGCCTTTCTTTATCTGCTAGTGGTGTACATATAGATAAGGTTTTATGATGCCTTTCTTGCATGTAGAACATGTAAGTGCATATGATCAGTAGGAAAAATGCTCCTTACATTGGTGGTCAAAAGAAAGGATTCTGCTTACATTGGGTGGTCAGTGAGAAGAATGCTCTTTACATTGGTGATCAGTGGGAAGAATGCTCCTTAAATTGGTGGCTAGTGGGAAGAATGTTCCTTACATTGGTGGTCAGTGATAAGAATGCTCTTTACATTGGTGATCAGAGGGAAGAATGCACCTTAAATTGGTGATCAGTGGGAAGAATGTCCCTTACATTGGTGATCAGTGGGAAGAATGTTCCTTACATTGGTGATCAGTGGGAAGAATGTTCCTTACATTGGTGGTCAGTTGGAAGAATGCTTCTTACATTAGTGGTCAGTGGGAAGAATGCTCCTTACATTGGAGATCAGTGGGAAAAATGCTCCTTACATTGGTGGTAAGTGGGAAGAATGCTCCTTAAATTGGTGGTCAGTGGGAAGAATGCTCTTTACATTGAGGGTCAGTGGGAAGAATGTTCCTTACATTGGTGGCCAGTTGGAAGAATGCTCCTTACTATAGTGATCAGTGGGAAGAATGTTCCTTACATTGGTGATCAGTGAGAAGAATGTTCCTTACATTGGTGATCAGTGGGAAGAATGTCCTTTACATTGGAGATCAGTGAGAAGAATGTCCCTTACATTGGTGATCAGTGAGAAGAATGCTCCTTAAAATTGGTGGCCAGTGGAAGAATGTCCCTTACATTGGTGATCAGTGAGAAGAATGTCCCTAATGCCGCGTACACACGATCGATTTTTTTGACGGTGAAAACATCGTCGAGAAAATCGACTCGAAAAACGAGGAACAGCTTGTTCCCCCCACACATGGCCGTTTTAAATTACATTTTTTTTTTGGTCGAAAAAAACGACCGTGTGTGGGCTCCGCGGCAGTGTTTCCCTATGGGAAAACTGCCGTGGAAAAAAATGACGGGAATCACGATGAGAAAAATTAGAGCATGTTCTAATTTTTCTCATCGTGATTAATGCCGTTTTTCCCGTCGAGAAAAACGACAAAAAGCCCACAGACAATCGTTTTTCTTGTCCAAAGGAAAAAATGTAATTTTTCTCGATGGGAAAAACGGTCGTGTGTACGCGACATTACATTGGTGATCAGTGAGAAGAATGTACCTTACATTGGTGATCAGTGAGAAGAATGTTCCTTACATTGGTGATCAGTGAGAAGAATGCTCCTTACATTGGTGATCAGTGGGAAGAATGCTCCTTACATTGGTGATCAGTGGGAAGAATGCTCCTTACATTGGTGATCAGTGAGAAGAATGTACCTTACATTGGTGATCAGTGAGAAGAATGTTCCTTACATTGGTAATCAGTGAGAAGAATGCTCCTTACATTGGTGATCAGTGGGAAGAATGCTCCTTACATTGGTGATCAGTGAGAAGAATGCTCCTTACATTGGTGATCAGTGAGAAGAATGTTCCTTACATTGGTGATCAGTGGGAAGAATGTTCCTTACATTGGTGATCAGTGGGAAGAATGTCCCTTACATTGGTGATCAGTGAGAAGAATGTTCCTTACATTGGTGATCAGTGGGAAGAATGTTCCTTACATTGGTGATCAGTGGGAAGAATACTCCTTACATTGGTGATCAGTGGGAAGAATGTTCCTTACATTGGTGATCAGTGGGAAGAATACTCCTTACATTGGTGATCAGTGGGAAGAATGTCCCTTACATTGGTGATCAGTGAGAAGAATGTTCCTTACATTGGTGATCAGTGGGAAGAATGCTCCTTACATTGGTGATCAGTGGGAAGAATGCTCCTTACATTGGTGATTAGTGGGAAGAATGTTCCTTACATTGGTGATCAGTGGGAAGAATGTTCCTTACATTGGTGATCAGTGAGAAGAATGCCGCTTACATTGGTGATCAGTGGGAAGAATGTTCCTTACATTGGTGATCAGTGAGAAGAATGTTCCTTACATTGGTGATCAGTGAGAAGAATGTTCCTTACATTAGTGATCAGTGAGAAGAATGTTCCTTACATTGGGGATCAGTGGGAAGAATGTTCCTTACATTGGTGATCAGTGGGAAGAATGTCCCTTACATTGGTGATCAGTGAGAAGAATGCTCCTTACATTGGTGATCAGTGGGAAGAATGCTCCTTACATTGGTGATCAGTGAGAAGAATGTTCCTTACATTGGTGATCAGTGAGAAGAATTTTCCTTCCATTGGTGACCAGTGGGAAGAATGTTCCTTTCATTGGTGATCAGTGGGAAGAATGTTCCTTACATTGGTGATCAGTGGGAAGAATGCTCCTTACATTGGTGATCAGTGAGAAGAATGCTCCTTACATTCGTGGTCAGTGAGAAGAATGCTCCTTACATTGGTGATCAGTGGGAAGAATGTTCCTTACATTGGTGATCAGTGGGAAGAATGCTCCTTACATTGGTGATCAGTGAGAAGAATGTCCCTTACATTGGTGATCAGTGGGAAGAATGTCCCTTACATTGGTGGTCAGTGGGAAGAATGCTCCTTACATTGGTGATCAGTGGGAAGAATGCTCCTTACTTTGGTGATCAGTGAGAAGAATGCCCCTTACATTGGTGATCAGTAGGAAGAATGGTCCTTACATTGGTGATCAGTGGGAAGAATGTCACTTACATTGGTGATCATCAGTGAGAAGAATGTTCCTTACATTGGTGATCAGTAAGAAGAATGTTCCTTACATTAGTGATCAGTGAGAAGAATGTTCCTTACATTGGTGATCAGTGTGAAGAATGTTCCTTACATTGGTGATCAGTGGGAAGAATGTCCCTTACATTGGTGATCAGTGTGAAGAATGTTCCTTACATTGGTGATCAGTGGGAAGAATGTCCCTTACATTGGTGATCAGTGAGAAGAATGCTCCTTACATTGGTGATCAGTGAGAAGAATGCTCCTTACATTGGTGATCAGTGAGAAGAATGTTCCTTACATTGGTGATCAGTGAGAAGAATGTTCCTTACATTGATGGTCAGGGGGAGGAATGTCTCTTACATTGGTGATCAGTGGGAAGAATGTTCCTTACATTGATGGTCAGGGGGAGGAATGTCTCTTACATTGGTGATCAGTGAGAAGAATGTTCCTTACATTGATGGTCAGGGGGAGGAATGTCTCTTACATTGGTGGTCAGTGGAAAGAAGGAACACCTAGCAACCTCGGGAGGAACCCTAGTTGAGAAAGATTGATCTAGAGCAGGGGTCTCCAAACTTTCTAAGGGACCAGTTTACTATCATGCAGACTTTAGAGGGGCTGGACTGTGTTAAGTGGGTGTAGAAAATACCCTAGTATTGGTGGGAGAAGGAATGCTACCCTATCATTGCTATTTGTGGAGGAATAGTGCACCATCATTGGTTTTCCTGCCGAGAAGCCATACACACAAACAGTTTTCTCTGCAAAAAGCTCTCCCAGCAGTTTTCTTGCTGAGAAAATGCTCCTTACATTGGTGATCAGTGAGAAGAATATTCCTTACATTGGTGATCAGTGAGAAGAATGCTCCTTACATTGGTGATCAGTGAGAAGAATGTTCCTTACATTGGTGATCAGTGGGAAGAATGATCCTTACATTGGTGATCAGTGGGAAGAATGCTCCTTACATTGGTGATCACTGAGAAGAATGCTCCTTACATTGGTGATCAGTGAGAAGAATGCTCCTTACATTGGTGATCAGTGGGAAGAATGTTCCTTACATTGGTGATCAGTGGGAAGAATGTTCCTTACATTGGTGATCAGTGAGAAGAATGTCTCTTACATTGGTGATCAGTGGGAAGAATGTCCCTTACATTGGTGATCAGTGGGAAGAATGTTCCTTACATTGGTGATCAGTGGGAAGAATGTCCCTTACTTTGGTGATCAGTGAGAAGAATGCCCCTTACATTGGTGATCAGTGGGAAGAATGGTCCTTACATTGGTGATCAGTGGGAAGAATGTTCCTTACATTGGTGATCAGTGGGAAGAATGTTCCTTACATTGGTGATCAGTGAGAAGAATGTCACTTACATTGGTGATCATCAGTGAGAAGAATGTTCCTTACATTGGTGATCAGTGAGAAGAATGTTCCTTACATTAGTGATCAGTGAGAAGAATGTTCCTTACATTGGTGATCAGTGTGAAGAATGTTCCTTACATTGGTGATCAGTGGGAAGAATGTCCCTTACATTGGTGATCAGTGTGAAGAATGTTCCTTACATTGGTGATCAGTGGGAAGAATGTCCCTTACATTGGTGATCAGTGGGAAGAATGCTCCTTACATTGGTGATCAGTGAGAAGAATGCTCCTTACATTGGTGATCAGTGAGAAGAATGTTCCTTACATTGGTGATCAGTGAGAAGAATGTTCCTTACATTGATGGTCAGGGGGAGGAATGTCTCTTACATTGGTGGTCAGTGGAAAGAAGGAACACCTAGCAACCTCGGGAGGAACCCTAGTTGAGAAAGATTGATCTAGAGCAGGGGTCTCCAAACTTTCTAAGGGACCAGTTTACTATCATGCAGACTTTAGAGGGGCTGGACTGTGTTAAGTGGGTGTAGAAAATACCCTAGTATTGGTGGGAGAAGGAATGCTACCCTATCATTGCTATTTGTGGAGGAATAGTGCACCATCATTGGTTTTCCTGCCGAGAAGCCATACACACAAACAGTTTTCTCTGCAAAAAGCTCTCCCAGCAGTTTTCTTGCTGAGAAAATGCTCCTTACATTGGTGATCAGTGAGAAGAATATTCCTTACATTGGTGATCAGTGAGAAGAATGCTCCTTACATTGGTGATCAGTGAGAAGAATGTTCCTTACATTGGTGATCAGTGAGAAGAATGCTCCTTACATTGGTGATCAGTGAGAAGAATGCTCCTTACATTGGTGATCAGTGAGAAGAATGTCCCTTACATTGGTGATCAGTGGGAAGAATGTTCCTTACATTGGTGATCAGTGAGAAGAATGTTCCTTACATTGGTGATCAGTGAGAAGAATGTTCCTTACATTAGTGATCAGTAGGGATGAGCTCGGTGTTCGAGTCGAACATACGTTCGACTCGAACATCGCCTGTTCGATCGTTTGACGAAGATCGAACGATTTGGGCCGTTCGCGCCAAATTCGAGTGACGCGAACGGCCCACAATGCACTACGCCATCGCAGTGTCATCCAGGCGCTGTGATTGGCCAAGCATGCACTGTGACCCCGCATGCTTGGCCAATCACAGCGCCGGCAGCGAGGAGAGCAATGATTGGCCACAGGCAGGATGCCTGTGGCCAATTATTGCTGAGGGTGTTTAGTACACGCCCCACACTATAAAAGGCCGCCAGCACGGCGGCCTAGTGTAGTGTGTTCCGGAGCAGGGAAAGAGAAACATAGGCAGGGACAGTGACATTTATTTTTTTCTTGCTTAACCTGGATTCCTTTAGTTTAGGGAAAGAGAAGGATAGGTAGGGAGAGTGTCAGTGTGTTTTACTGTGCGAATCCTTGTTTCTAGGGACAGGGAAGGACAGTGAGGGAATTCTCCTTGTGCTATAGTGTGCTTTAAAAAAACATTTTTTCTAGGGACACAAAACTATAGGTAGGGAGAGTGTCAGTGTGTTTTACTGTGCGAATCCTTGTTTCTAGGGACAGGGAAGGACAGTGAGGGAATTCTCCTTGTGCTATAGTGTGCTTTAAAAAACATTTTTTCTAGGGACAGAAAACTATAGGTAGGGAGAGTGTCAGTTTCTTTCACTGTGATAATCCTTGTTTCTAGGGACAAAGAAGGAAAGTGAGTGAAATTCTCCTTGTGCTATAGTGTGCTTTAAAAAAAACATTTTTTCTAGGGACAGAAAACTATAGGTAGGGAGAGTGTCAGTGTCTTTTACTGTGCGAATCCTTGTTTCTAGGGACAGGGAAGGACAGTGAGGGAATTCTCCTTGTGCTATAGTGTGCTTTAAAAAAACATTTTTTCTAGGGACAGAAAACTATAGGTAGGGAGAGTGTCAGTGTGTTTTACTGTGCGAATCCTTGTTTCTAGGGACAGGGAAGGACAGTGAGGGAATTCTCCTTGTGCTATAGTGTGCTTTAAAAAAACATTTTTTCTAGGGACAGAAAACTATAGGTAGGGAGAGTGTCAGTGTGTTTTACTGTGCGAATCCTTGTTTCTAGGGACAGGGAAGGACAGTGAGGGAATTCTCCTTGTGCTATAGTGTGCTTTAAAAAAACATTTTTTTCTAGGGACAGAAAACTATAGGAAGGAAGAGTGTCAGTTTCTTTCACTGTGATAATCCTTGTTTCTAGGGACAAAGAAGGAAAGTGAGTGAAATTCTCCTTGTGCTATAGTGTGCTTTAAAAAAACATTTTTTCTAGGGACAGAAAACTATAGGTAGGGAGAGTGTCAGTTTCTTTCACTGTGATAATCCTTGTTTCTAGGGACAAAGAAGGAAAGTGAGTGAAATTCTCCTTGTGCTATAGTGTGCTTTAAAAAAACATTTTTTCTAGGGACAGAAAACTATAGGTAGGGAGAGTGTCAGTGTGTTTTACTGTGCGAATCCTTGTTTCTAGGGACAGGGAAGGACAGTGAGGGAATTCTCCTTGTGCTATAGTGTGCTTTAAAAAAACATTTTTTTCTAGGGACAGAAAACTATAGGAAGGAAGAGTGTCAGTTTCTTTCACTGTGATAATCCTTGTTTCTAGGGACAAAGAAGGAAAGTGAGTGAAATTCTCCTTGTGCTATAGTGTGCTTTAAAAAAACATTTTTTCTAGGGACAGAAAACTATAGGTAGGGAGAGTGTCAGTTTCTTTCACTGTGATAATCCTTGTTTCTAGGGACAAAGAAGGAAAGTGAGTGAAATTCTCCTTGTGCTATAGTGTGCTTTAAAAAAACATTTTTTCTAGGGACAGAAAACTATAGGTAGGGAGAGTGTCAGTGTGTTTTACTGTGCGAATCCTTGTTTCTAGGGACAGGGAAGGACAGTGAGGGAATTCTCCTTGTGCTATAGTGTGCTTTAAAAAAACATTTTTTCTAGGGACAGAAAACGATAGGTAGGGAGAGTGTCAGTGTGTTTTACTGTGCGAATCCTTGTTTCTAGGGACAGGGAAGGACAGTGAGGGAATTCTCCTTGTGCTATAGTGTGCTTTAAAAAAACATTTTTTCTAGGGACAGAAAACTATAGGTAGGGAGAGTGTCAGTGTGTTTTACTGTGCGAATCCTTGTTTCTAGGGACAGGGAAGGACAGTGAGGGAATTCTCCTTGTGCTATAGTGTGCTTTAAAAAAACATTTTTTCTAGGGACAGAAAACTATAGGTAGGGAGAGTGTCAGTGTGTTTTACTGTGCGAATCCTTGTTTCTAGGGACAGGGAAGGACAGTGAGGGAATTCTCCTTGTGCTATAGTGTGATTTAAAAAAACATTTTTTCTAGGGACAGAAAACTATAGGAAGGAAGAGTGTCAGTTTCTTTCACTGTGATAATCCTTGTTTCTAGGGACAAAGAAGGAAAGTGAGTGAAATTCTCCTTGTGCTATAGTGTGCTTTAAAAAAACATTTTTTCTAGGGACAGAAAACTATAGGTAGGGAGAGTGTCAGTGTCTTTTACTGTGCGAATCCTTGTTTCTAGGGACAGGGAAAAACAGTGAGGGAATTCTCCTTGTGCTATAGTGTGCTTTAAAAAAACATTTTTTCTAGGGACAGAAAACTATAGGAAGGAAGAGTGTCAGTTTCTTTCACTGTGATAATCCTTGTTTCTAGGGACAAAGAAGGAAAGTGAGTGAAATTCTCCTTGTGCTATAGTGTGCTTTAAAAAAACATTTTTTCTAGGGACAGAAAACTATAGGTAGGGAGAGTGTCAGTGTGTTTTACTGTGCGAATCCTTGTTTCTAGGGACAGGGAAGGACAGTGAGGGAATTCTCCTTTTGCTATAGTGTGCTTTAAAAAAACATTTTTTCTAGGGACAGAAAACTATAGGTAGGGAGAGTGTCAGTGTCTTTTACTGTGCGAATCCTTGTTTCTAGGGACAGGGAAGGACAGTGAGGGAATTCTCCTTGTGCTATAGTGTGCTTTAAAAAAACATTTTTTCTAGGGACAGAAAACTATAGGAAGGAAGAGTGTCAGTTTCTTTCACTGTGATAATCCTTGTTTCTAGGGACAAAGAAGGAAAGTGAGTGAAATTCTCCTTGTGCTATAGTGTGCTTTAAAAAAACATTTTTTCTAGGGACAGAAAACTATAGGTAGGGAGAGTGTCAGTGTGTTTTACTGTGCGAATCCTTGTTTCTAGGGACAGGGAAGGACAGTGAGGGAATTCTCCTTGTGCTATAGTGTGCTTTAAAAAAACATTTTTTCTAGGGACAGAAAACTATAGGTAGGGAGAGTGTCAGTGTCTTTTACTGTGCGAATCCTTGTTTCTAGGGACAGGGAAGGACAGTGAGGGAATTCTCCTTGTGCTATAGTGTGCTAAAGCATTCCTCATCAACCATCTTTGAAATCCTTGTTTTTTGGACAGTCAGGGAAATTGTCGTTGTGCTATTCTGTGCAAAAGCAATCATCCTCAACCATATTTAGAAATCCTTAAGTAAAGGGACAGAGAAGGACACCTGAAGGTAGCCCTTATTGCTTTTTTCCCATCTCCCTGCAGGCCATCTATTAGAATGTCTGGAAGGCAAACAAGGAGAGGCAGACAGTCAGGAGGCAATAAAAGAGGGCAAGCAGGCTCTGTGTCTGGGGGCAACAGTGCTGGTCGTGGACGCGGTGCATTGTCATCAGCACATGGCCATGGGACACGCTTGTCCTTCTTTTCGGCAGCTGGACATGTTGAGCCACATCATGCCGAAGACTTGGTAGAGTGGATGACCAAGCCCTCCTCCTCCTCCTCATCCTCTCTCACCCAGGCTCAGGGTACTGGAAAAGGAGCTGCCAAAGCGTCAGACTCATCATCAGTCACTCCTTCCCTAGACCCACCATGTCCTCCTCCTGAGGAGGAGTCCCCCGAACTGTTTGAGCACAGTGTTGGGTACATGCTCCAGGAGGATGCCCAGCGTTTCGAAGGGTCTGATGATGAAACACAGCTAGAGGAAGGCAGTAGCGTGAGAGCAGACAGAGGGGATGCTCAAGAAGGACACCAATCTGGCAATCATGTTCCAGCAGCTGCAGCATACTGCCAGATTGGCTCCAGTGATGAGGAGGGAGGTGATGATGAGGTCACTGACTCCACGTGGGTGCCTAATAGGAGAGAGGAGGAGGAGGAGGATGAGGAGGAGGCACATCTCCAACGAGGCAGGATGCCCTTTGGTGGCCAGCGTAAGGGCAGTACACCGACGGAATCACACCGCAGAGCTCCGCCTGTGCAGGGCGCTGCCTCTGCCCGTCATTCAAAAAGTTCTTTTTTGTGGGCCTTTTTTGAGGCTAGTGCATCAGATCGCACAGCTGCTGTTTGCAACATATGTCTCAAGCGTATATCGCGTGGCCAAAACATCAGCCGCTTGGGTACCACATGCCTGACCAGACATATGTTGACCTGCCATGCAGCTCGTTGGCAAGCCTACCTCAAAGACCCACACCAAAGAACAAAGCGGACCTCTCCTTGCACCGCATCAGCTGGGATCTCCAACCCCACTATAACTTCAGTCCTCTCTGAAACATGCACTGAGAGGAATGAAGGTGTAGAATTAGGTGTGTCACAGCCAAGTACTTGCGGCCACTCTGCTAGCAGTACACCGACGTCCGATTCTAGCAGGCAAATTTCCCTGCCCCAGCTGCTGGACCGTCGAAAGAAGTTCACTCCCAGCCATCCACATGCCCAGCGGTTGAATGCTAGCTTGGCTAAATTGCTAGCGCTTCAACTGCTGCCTTTTCAGTTGGTAGACTCGGCCCCCTTCCGTGAGTTTGTGCAATGTGCGGTTCCTCAGTGGCAGGTTCCCAAACGCCACTTTTTCTCACGGAAGGCTATTCCGGCTCTCTACCGGCATGTGGAAGGCAATGTCTTGGCCTCGCTGGACAGGGCGGTCAGCGGTAAGGTGCATATTACCGCTGACTCATGGTCCAGCAGGCATGGACAGGGACGTTACCTTTCTTTCACGGCCCATTGGGTCACTCTTTTGGCAGCTGGGAAGGATGCAGGACAAGGTGCAGTAGTGTTGGAGGTTGTTCCACCGCCACGCCTCCAAAATGCTACTACTGGTTGTGACACACCTCTCTCCTCCACCCCCTCCTCTTCTTCTTCCTCCATGGCCTCTTCCTGTGGTTTGTCCTCGGAACCAGCGGTGCTCCGTAGGCGTTCAAGGGGCTACGCAAGTACGCAGGCAAAAAGATGCCATGCCGTGCTTGCGCTGGTGTGTTTGGGGGACAGAAGCCACACTGGGGCAGAGGTCCTGTCTGCTCTGCAGGGCCAGGCCGAGAGGTGGTTGACGCCACGCCAGCTTAAGCCAGGAATGGTGGTTTGCGACAATGGCACCAACCTCCTCTCCGCCCTCCAACAGGGACAACTGACCCATGTGCCCTGTGTGGCTCACGTCCTTAACCTGGTGGTGCAGCGGTTCTTGGGCAGGTACCCGGGCTTACAGGATGTCCTGAGGCAGGCCAGGAAAGTCTGTGTGCATTTCCGCAGATCTTATAATGCCAGTGCTCGCCTGGCTGAGCTGCAAAAGGAGTTGAACCTGCCCAAGAACCGCCTTATATGTGACATGCCCACCAGGTGGAACTCAACGTTGGCCATGCTGCAGTGGATGCACACGCAGCAGAGGGCCATCAATGAGTACCTGTGCGACTACGGCACCAGGACAGGGTCAGGGGAGCTTGGTTTTTTTTCTCCACGCCAGTGGGGCATGATCAGGGATGCATGCACTGTCCTGGCACCATTTGAGGAGGCCACGAGGATGGTGAGCAGTGACAGTGCATGCATCAGTGACACTGTACCTCTTGTCCACCTGTTGGAGCACACAGTGCGTGGAATAATGGACAGGGCACTTGAGGCAGAACAGAGGCAGGAAGAGGAGGACTTCCTTGCCTCTCAAGGCGCCCTTTACCCAGACAGTGTTCCTTCTGTCCCACCCATCGCACAGGAAGAGGACGAGGAGGAGGAGGAGGAGGAGGAGGAGGAGGAGGATTGTGTCAGCATGGAGGTGGAGGCTGGCACTCAGCATCATCAGCAGCAGTCTTTTAGGGATGATTTACAGTCCCAAGAAACCAGTGGACTTGTACGTGGCTGGGAGGAGGTGGCTGCGGATCATGTCGTCCTTAGTGACCCAGAGGACTCCGGAGCGAATGCCTCAGCAAACCTACGCTGCATGGCCTCCCTGATCCTGCAAAGTCTGCGGAAGGATCCTCGTATTCTTCGGATCAAGGAGAGGGACCATTACTGGCTGGCCACTCTCCTTGATCCACGGTACAAGGGTAAGGTTGCGGACCTTATGTTACCGTCGCAGAGGGAGCAGAGGATGAGACAACTCCGGGAGGCCTTGCAGAAAGGTCTGTGCAACGCGTTCCCAGAGACTGGGAGGTTACAAACTCCTGGTCCTGGACAACGAGTTGCTGAGGCTTCGGCCAGTCAAAGAAGGAGCGGTGGGGAAGGTGGCCGTCTGACCGATGCGTTCAGACAATTCTTTAGTCCGCAGCCCCAAAGTATGATCGGTTCCAGCAACCATCGCCAGCGTCTGATAAACATGGTGCAGGAATATCTAGGGGCAAGGTCAGACTTGGACACCTTCCCCACCGAAAATCCTCTGGCTTACTGGGTCTTGAGGATGGATCACTGGCCAGAGCTTGCACAGTATGCAATTGAGCTACTGGCGTGTCCTGCATCCAGCGTTCTTTCAGAACGCACATTCAGTGCTGCTGGAGGATTTGTCACGGATCACAGGGTGCGCCTGTCCACCGACTCGGTTGATCGACTGACTTTCATCAAGATGAACCAGTCTTGGATCACCACCAGCTACCACACACCTGATGCTGATATAACAGACTAATTGATTTTAACATGTCACATCCCTTCAAGACTGATGCTGATGCTGAGTGCCTGTGCTGTTATGTTGACTGGCTATCCTCCTCCTCCGAGTCCTCAATGATACGATTGATGATGATAGCTTGGAAGATCATTTTTGTTTATGGGTGCCGCCACCAGTGGCTAAGGCCCAATTTTTCAGCCCCTGTTTTACAGGGGCGTGTAATTACAATTTTTTTAGCAATAATTTGCCATAGGGCTCATTGCTGTGCTCCAAGTACAGTATCTGTGAGGGGTTGGAGTGTTGTGGCACCAGTGCCTAAGGCCCAATTTTTCAGCCCCTGTTTAACAGGGGCGTGTCATTACAATTTTTGAAGCAATACTTTGCAACAGGGCTCATTGCTGTGCTCCAAGTACAGTATCTGTGAGGGGTTGTAGTGTTGTGCCACCAGTGCCTAAGGCCCAATTTTTCAGCCCCTGTTCAACAGGGGCATGCAATTACAATTCTTGATCTAATAATAATAATCTAATAGCTATGCCATTTTTCTTAAAGATTTTCATCCATATTACCGGGACCAGACATTACATTAAAGCCGCAAGCAGTTTTAAATGGCTTTTTTTCCCTTTAGAAGTGTCATTTTGTGCAGGGACAGTTCTAAACACGGGAAACACGTGGCACTTCACAGGCATACTTTAGACACCCCCCAGGTACGATATTTAAAGGAATATTTGACTTTTTTTTTTTCACTTTATGCATCATTAAAATGACTGCTCCCGAAAAACGACCGTTTTTAAAACTTCTTTTTGCATTGATACATGTCCCCTGGTGCACAACCCGGGTTCCCAAACCCTTTTTAGGACAATAACATGCATAATAGTTGTTATAATTAGCACTTTAGATTTCGAACGTTCGCATCCATTGTATTTAATAGGGTTCTAATGTTCGTACGAACTTTCGGTCCGTTCGCGGGTTCTGGTGCGAACCGAACCCGGGGGTGTTCGGCTCATCACTAGTGATCAGTGAGAAGAATGTTCCTTACATTGGTGATCAGTGGGAAGAATGTTCCTTACATTGGTGATCAGTGGGAAGAATGTCCCTTACATTGGTGATCAGTGAGAAGAATGTTCCTTACATTGGTGATCAGTGAGAAGAATTTTCCTTCCATTGGTGACCAGTGGGAAGAATGTTCCTTACATTGGTGATCAGTGGGAAGAATGTTCCTTACATTGGTGATCAGTGGGAAGAATGTTCCTTACATTGGTGATCAGTGGGAAGAATGCTCCTTACATTGGTGATCAGTGAGAAGAATGTCCCTTACATTGGTGATCAGTGGGAAGAATGCTCCTTACTTTGGTGATCAGTGAGAAGAATGTCCCTTACATTGGTGATCAGTGGGAAGAATGGTCCTTACATTGGTGATCAGTGGGAAGAATGGTCCTTACATTGGTGATCATCAGTGGGAAGAATGTCCCTTACATTGGTGATCAGTGGGAAGAATGTTCCTTACATTGGTGATCAGTGTGAAGAATGTTCCTTACATTGGTGATCAGTGGGAAGAATGTCCCTTACATTGGTGATCAGTGTGAAGAATGTTCCTTACATTGGTGATCAGTGGGAAGAATGTCCCTTACATTGGTGATCAGTGAGAAGAATGCTCCTTACATTGGTGATCAGTGAGAAGAATGCTCCTTACATTGGTGATCAGTGAGAAGAATGTTCCTTACATTGGTGATCAGTGAGAAGAATGTTCCTTACATTGATGGTCAGGGGGAGGAATGTCTCTTACATTGGTGGTCAGTAGTGATGAGCCGAACACCCCCGGGTTCGGTTCGCACCAGAACCCGCGAACGGACCGAAAGTTTGCACGAACATTAGAACCCTATTAAATACAATGGATGCGAACGTTCGGATTCTAAAGTGCTAATTATAACGACTATTATCCATGTTATTGTCCGAAACAGAGTTTGGGAACCCGGCTTCTGCACCAGGGGACATGTATCAATGCAAAAAGAAGTTTTAAAAACGGACGTTTTCCGGGAGCAGTCATTTTAATGATGCATAAAGTGAAAAAAAAAAGTCAAATATTCCTTTAAATATTGTACCTGGGGGGTGTCTAAAGTATGCCTGTGAAGTGCCACGTGTTTCCCGTGTTTAGAACTGTCCCTGCACAAAATAACATTTCTAAAGGGAAAAAAGTCATTTAAAACTGCTTGCGGCTTTAATGCAATGTCTGGTCCCGGTAATATGGATGAAAATCTTTAGGAAAAATGGCATAGCTACCCCATCACCCCCCCCCCCTACCCCAGCCCATTACCAGCCCCTTTGGGTCTTGTATGGATATTAAGGGGAACCCCGCACACAAAATAAAAAAGGACCTATATACTCTGAACAGCCGTATACAGGCGGTGCATACAAGACAGGGACTGTAGGTTTGTTCTTATGTAGAATCTGTTTATAATTTTGAACAGCTGCATTGTTTAAGTGGAGCTCCATGGCAAATTCCTTTTTTTTAGCTTTTTGTAAAACATAGGGAACGGTTATCACCCCTGTCACATTTTTTTTGCTGTCTGTGCCCCTGTTCAGAACATTTCACCTCACTTTGCATCCCAATGACAACTGTTTTTGAAATGTGGTGTTTTTATTGAAACAAGGATTGGTGATAAAGCATCAGTAGAGAGGAGACACCTTTCTCCCATATTAATTCTTACAGGAGAGAATTTTCCTTCCAAGGGGTAGATTTCCTCTCACTTCCTGTTGTCTTCTTCCGTTTGCAAGTAGTAGTAGTTTGTAAGTTGGATGTTTGAAAGTAGGGACCTTCCGTATATACTCTGCAGAAATTGGCCCCTTAGGTGTTGGTGTTGGCACAACACTGAAAGCACTCACAGTTATTCTTGGTGGGTGCTGGAACGCCCTTCTGTCAAGTATAATATCAGGAATTGTAATAACATATAATTGTTGATCAGTGGTAGTAAAAATTGGGCCTTTGATGGTGGTGCTGGTGCCCCAACACTGTAAGGCCTGACAGTTACTCTTGGTGGGCGCAGCAATGGTCCCTGCTGTGAATTATTAGATCAATAATTATAATTGCATGCCCCTGTTGAACAGGGGCTGAAAAATTGGGCCTTTGGTGGTGGTGGTGGTGGTGATGGTGGTGCTGGTGCCACAACACTGTAAGGCCTGACAGTTACTCTTGGTGGGCGCAGCAATGCTCCCTGCTGTGAATTATTAGATCAATAATTATAATTGCATGCCCCTGTTGAACAGGGGCTGAAAAATTGGGCCTTTGGTGGTGGTGGTGGTGGTGATGGTGGTGCTGGTGCCACAACACTGTAAGGCCTGACAGTTACTCTTGGTGGGCGCAGCAATGCTCCCTGCTGTGAATTATTAGATCAATAATTATAATTGCATGCCCCTGTTGAACAGGGGCTGAAAAATTGGGCCTTTGGTGGTGGTGGTGGTGGTGATGGTGGTGCTGGTGCCACAACACTGTAAGGCCTGACAGTTACTCTTGGTGGGCGCAGCAATGGGCCCTGCTGTGAATTATTAGATCAATAATTATAATTGCATGCCCCTGTTGAACAGGGGCTTAAAAATTGGGCCTTTGGTGGTGGTGGTGGTGGTGATGGTGGTGCTGGTGCCACAACACTGTAAGGCCTGACAGTTACTCTTGGTGGGCGCAGCAATGGGCCCTGCTGTGAATTATTAGATCAATAATTATAATTGCATGCCCCTGTTGAACAGGGGCTGAAAAATTGGGCCTTAGGCACTAGTGGCACAACACTGCAACCCCTCACAGATACTGTACTTGGAGCACAGCAATGAGGCCTGTTGCAAAGTATTGCATCAAAAATTTTAATTACACGCCCCTGTTAAACAGGGGCTGAAAAATTGGGCCTTAGCCACTGGTGGCGTCACCCATAAACCAAAATGATCTTCCAAGCTATCATCGTTAATCGTATCATTGAGGAGGAGGAGGAGGATAGCCAGTCAACATAACAGCACAGGCACTCAGCATCAGCATCAGTCTTGAAGGGATGTGACATTTTAAAATCAATTAGTCTGTTATATCAGCATCAGGTGTGTGGTAGCTGGTGGTGATCCAAGACTGGTTCATCTTGATGAAAGTCAGTCGAGCAACCGAGTCGGTGGACAGGCGCACCCTGTGATCCGTGACAAATCCTCCAGCAGCACTGAATGTGCGTTCTGAAAGAACGCTGGATGCAGGACAGGCCAGTAGCTCAATTGCATACTGTGCAAGCTCTGGCCAGTGATCCATCCTCAAGACCCAGTAAGCCAGAGGATTTTCGGTGGGGAAGGTGTCCAAGTCTGACCTTGCCCCTAGGTATTCCTGCACCATGTATATCAGACGCTGGCGATGGTTGCTGGAACCGATCATACTTTGGGGCTGCGGACTAAAGAATTGTCTGAACGCATCGGTCAGACGGCCACCTTCCCCACCGCTCCTTCTTTGACTGCCCGAAGCCTCAGCAACTCGTTGTCCAGGACCAGGAGTTTGTAACCTCCCAGTCTGTGGGAACGCGTTGCACAGACCTTTCTGCAAGGCCTCCCAGAGTTGTCTCATCCTCTGCTCCCTCTGCGACAGTACGATAAGGTCCGCAACCTTACCCTTGTACCGTGGATCAAGGAGAGTGGCCAGCCAGTAATGGTCCCTCTCCTTGATCCGAAGAATACGAGGATCCTTCCGCAGACTTTGCAGGATCAGGGAGGCCATGCAGCGTAGGTTAGCTGAGGCATTCAGTCCGGAGTCCTCTGGGTCACTAAGGACGACATGATCCGCAGCCACCTCCTCCCAGCCACGTACAAGTCCACTGGTTTCTTGGGACTGTAAATCATCCCTAAAAGACTGCTGCTGATGATGCTGAGTGCCAGCCTCCACCTCCATGCTGACACAATCCTCCTCCTCCTCCTCCTCCTCTTCCTGTGCGATGGGTGGGACAGAAGGAACACTGTCTGGGTAAAGGGGGCCTTGAGAGGCAAGGAAGTCCTCCTCTTCCTGCCTCTGTTCTGCCTCAAGTGCCCTGTCCATTATTCCACGCAGCGTGTGCTCCAACAGGTGGACAAGAGGTACAGTGTCACTGATGCATGCACTGTCACTGCTCACCATCCTCGTGGCCTCCTCAAATGGTGCCAGGACAGTGCATGCATCCCTGATCATGCCCCACTGGCGTGGTGAAAAAAACGCGAGCTCCCCTGACCCTGTCCTGGTGCCGTAGTCGCACAGGTACTCATTGATGGCCCTCTGCTGCGTGTGCAGCCGCTGCAGCATGGCCAACGTTGAGTTCCACCTGGTGGGCATGTCACATATAAGGCGGTTCTTGGGCAGGTTCAACTCCTTTTGAAGCTCAGCCAGGCGAGCACTGGCATTATAAGATCTGCGGAAATGCACACAGACTTTCCTGGCCTGCCTCAGGACATCCTGTAAGCCCGGGTACCTGCCCAAGAACCGCTGCACCACCAGGTTAAGGACGTGAGCCATACAGGGCACATGGGTCAGTTGTCCCTGTCGGAGGGCGGAGAGGAGGTTGGTGCCATTGTCGCAAACCACCATTCCTGGCTTAAGCTGGCGTGGCGTCAACCACCTCTCGGCCTGCCCCTGCAGAGCAGACAGGACCTCTGCCCCAGTGTGGCTCCTGTCCCCCAAACACACCAGCGCAAGCACGGCATGGCATCTTTTTGCCTGCGTACTTGCGTAGCCCCTTGAACGCCTACGGAGCACCGCTGGTTCCGAGGACAAACCACAGGAAGAGGCCATGGAGGAAGAAGAAGAGGAGGGGGTGGAGGAGAGAGGTGTGTCACAACCAGTAGTAGCATTTTGGAGGCGTGGCGGTGGAACAACCTCCAACACTACTGCACCTTGTCCTGCATCCTTCCCAGCTGCCAAAAGAGTGACCCAATGGGCCGTGAAAGAAAGGTAACGTCCCTGTCCATGCCTGCTGGACCATGAGTCAGCGGTAATATGCACCTTACCGCTGACCGCCCTGTCCAGCGAGGCCAAGACATTGCCTTCCACATGCCTGTAGAGAGCCGGAATAGCCTTCCGTGCGAAAAAGTGTCGTTTGGGAACCTGCCACTGAGGAACCGCACATTGCACAAACTCACGGAAGGGGGCCGAGTCTACCAACTGAAAAGGCAGCAGTTGAAGCGCTAGCAATTTAGCCAAGCTAGCATTCAACCGCTGGGCATGTGGATGGCTGGGAGTGAACTTCTTTCGACGGTCCAGCAGCTGGGGCAGGGAAATTTGCCTGCTAGAATCGGACGTTGGTGTACTGCTAGCAGAGTGCCCGCAAGTACTTGCCTGTGACACACCTAATTCTACACCTTCATTCCTCTCAGAGCAGGTTTCAGAGAGGAGTGAAGGTATAGTGGGGTTGGAGATCCCAGCTGATGCGGTGCAAGAAGAGGTCAGCTTTGTTCTTTGGTGTGGGTCTTTAAGGTAGGCTTGCCAACGAGCTGCATGGCAGGTCAACATATGTCTGATCAAGCATGTGGTGCCCAAGCGGCTGATGTTTTGGCCACGCGATATACGCTTGAGACATATGTTGCAAACAGCAGCTGTGCGATCTGATGCACTCGCCTCAAAAAAGGCCCACACCAAAGAACTTTTTGCATGACGGGCAGAGGCAGCGCCCTGCACAGGCGGAGCTCTGCGGTGTGATTCCGTCGGTGTGCTGCCCATACGCTGGCCACTCAAGGGCATCCTGCCTCGTTGGAGATGTGCCTCCTCCTCCTCCTCCTCTCTCCTATTAGGCACCCACGTGGAGTCAGTGACCTCATCATCCCCTCCCTCCTCATCACTGGAGCCAATCTGGCAATATGCTGCAGCTGCTGGAGCATGACTGCCAGATTGGTGTCCTTCTTGAGCATCCCCTCTCTCTGCTCTCACGCTGCTGCCTTCCTCTAGCTGGGTATCATCATCAGATCCTTCCAAACGCTGGGCATCCTCCTGGAGCATGTACCCAACACTGTGCTCAAACAGTTCGGGGGACTCCTCAGGAGGAGGGCATGGTGGGTCTAGGGAAGGATTGACTAATGAAGATAATGATACCAGAGAAGAGGACGCTTTGGCAGCTGCTTTGCCAGTACCCTGAGCCTGGGTGGGAGAGGATGAGGAGGATGAGGTGGGCTTGGTCATCCACTCTACCAAGTCTTCGGCATGATGTGGCTCAACATGTCCAGCTTCCGAAAACAAGGACAAGCGTGTCCCATGGCCATGTGCTGATGACAATGCACCGCGTACACGACCAGCACTGTTGCCCCCAGACACAGAGCCTGCTTGCCCTCTTTTTTTGCCTCCTGACTGTCTGCCTCTCCTTGGTTGCCTTCCAGACATTTTAATGGATGGCCTGCAGGGAGATGGGAAAAACAGCAATAAGGGCTACCTTCAGGTGTATACTGTGCAGGAGGCTTAGCAACAATGACACTGACACTGTCCCCTGCCTATCCTTCTCTGTCCCTAAACACAAGGATTGAAAATATGGTTCAGCAAAATAGTTTTAGAACAGAATAGCACACTGACACTTTCCCTCACTGTCCTACTCTGTCCCTCCCTACAAACAAGATTTAGCACAGAATAGCACACTGATAATTTCTACGAGTGTCCTTCTCTGTCCCTAAACTCAAGGATTGAAAATATGGAACAGCAAAATTGGTTTAGAACAGAATAGCACACTGTCAGTTTCACTCACTGTACCTCTCTGTCCCTCAACTCAAGGATTGAAAATATGGAACAGCAAAATAGGTTTAGAACAGAATAGCACACTGTCAGTTTCACTCACTGTACCTCTCTGTCCCTCAACTCAAGGATTGAAAATATGGTTCAGCAAAATAGTTTTAGAACAGAATAGCACACTGACACTTTCCCTCACTGTCCTACTCTGTCCCTCCCTACAAACAAGATTTAGCACAGAATAGCACACTGATAATTTCTACGAGTGTCCTTCTCTGTCCCTAAACTCAAGGATTGAAAATATGGAACAGCAAAATTGGTTTAGAACAGAATAGCACACTGTCAGTTTCACTCACTGTACCTCTCTGTCCCTCAAATCAAGGATTGAAAATATGGTTCAGCAAAATAGTTTTAGAACAGAATAGCACACTGACACTTTCCCTCACTGTCCTACTCTGTCCCTCCCTACAAACAAGATTTAGCACAGAATAGCACACTGATAATTTCTACGAGTGTCCTTCTCTGTCCCTAAACTCAAGGATTGAAAATATGGAACAGCAAAATTGGTTTAGAACAGAATAGCACACTGTCAGTTTCACTCACTGTACCTCTCTGTCCCTCAACTCAAGGATTGAAAATATGGTTCAGCAAAATAGTTTTAGAACAGAATAGCACACTGACACTTTCCCTCACTGTCCTACTCTGTCCCTCCCTACAAACAAGATTTAGCACAGAATAGCACACTGATAATTTCTACGAGTGTCCTTCTCTGTCCCTAAACTCAAGGATTGAAAATATGGAACAGCAAAATTGGTTTAGAACAGAATAGCACACTGTCAGTTTCACTCACTGTACCTCTCTGTCCCTCAACTCAAGGATTGAAAATATGGTTCAGCAGAATAGTTTTAGAACAGAATAGCACACTGACACTTTCCCTCACTGTACCTCTCTGTCCCTAAACTCAAGGATTGAAAATATGGTTCAGCAAAATAGTTTTAGAACAGAATAGCACACTGACACTTTCCCTCACTGTACCTCTCTGTCCCTACAAACAAGGATTAGCACAGAATAGCACACTGTCACTGACACTCTCCCTACCTATCCTTATTTGTCCCTAAACACAAGGAATCCAGGATTAGTAAAGGAAAAATAATGACACTGTCCCTGCCTATGCTTCTCTTTCCCTGCTCCGGAACACACTACACAAGGCCGCCGCGCAGGCGGCCTTTTATAGTGTGGGACGTGTACTAAACCCCCTTAGCAATAATTGGCCACAGGCATCCTGCCTGTGGCCAATCATTGCTCTCCTCGCTGCCGGCGCTGTGATTGGCCAAGCATGCGGGGTCACAGTGCATGCTTGGCCAATCACAGCGCCTGGATGACACTGCGATGGCGTAGTGCATTGTGGGCCGTTCGCGTCACTAGAATTTGGCGCGAACGGCCCAAATCGTTCGATCTTCGTCGAACGATCGAACAGCCGATGTTCGAGTCGAACGTATGTTCGACTCGAACACGAAGCTCATCCCTAGTGGTCAGTGGAAAGAAGGAACACCTAGCAACCTCGGGAGGAACCCTAGTTGAGAAAGATTGATCTAGAGCAGGGGTCTCCAAACTTTCTAAGGGACCAGTTTACTATCATGCAGACTTTAGAGGGGCTGGACTGTGTTAAGTGGGTGTAGAAAATACCCTAGTATTGGTGGGAGAAGGAATGCTACCCTATCATTGCTATTTGTGGAGGAATAGTGCACCATCATTGGTTTTCCTGCCGAGAAGCCATACACACAAACAGTTTTCTCTGCAAAAAGCTCTCCCAGCAGTTTTCTTGCTGAGAAAATGCTCCTTACATTGGTGATCAGTGAGAAGAATGCTCCTTACATTGGTGATCAGTGGGAAGAATGTTCCTTACATTGGTGATCAGTGAGAAGAATGTCCCTTACATTGGTGATCAGTGAGAAGAATGTTCCTTACATTGGTGATCAGTGGGAAGAATGTTCCTTACATTGGTGATCAGTGAGAAGAATGTTCCTTACATTGGTGATCAGTGGGAAGAATACTCCTTACATTGGTGATCAGTGAGAAGAATGTTCCTTACATTGGTGATCAGTGGGAAGAATGCTCCTTACATTGGTGATCAGTGAGAAGAATACTCCTTACATTGGTGATCAGTGGGAAGAATGCCCCTTACATTGGTGATCAGTGGGAAGAATGTTCCTTACATTGGTGATCAGTGAGAAGAATGTTCCTTACATTGGTGATCAGTGGGAAGAATGTTCCTTACATTGGTGATCAGTGAGAAGAATGTTCCTTACATTGGTGATCAGTGAGAAGAATGTTCCTTACATTAGTGATCAGTGAGAAGAATGTTCCTTACATTGGTGATCAGTGTGAAGAATGTTCCTTACATTGGTGATCAGTGAGAAGAATGTTCCTTACATTGGTGATCAGTGGGAAGAATGTTCCTTACATTGGTGATCAGTGGGAAGAATGTTCCTTACATTGGTGATCAGTGAGAAGAATGTTCCTTACATTGGTGATCAGTGAGAAGAATGTTCCTTACATTGGTGATCAGTGGGAAGAATGTTCCTTACATTGGTGATCAGTGAGAAGAATGCCCCTTACATTGGTGATCAGTGGGAAGAATGTTCCTTACATTGGTGATCAGTGAGAAGAATGTTCCTTACATTGGTGATCAGTGGGAAGAATGTTCCTTACATTGGTGATCAGTGAGAAGAATGTTCCTTACATTGGTGATCAGTGAGAAGAATGTTCCTTACATTAGTGATCAGTGAGAAGAATGTTCCTTACATTGGTGATCAGTGGGAAGAATGTTCCTTACATTGGTGATCAGTGGGAAGAATGTCCCTTACAATGGTGATCAGTGTGAAGAATGTTCCTTACATTGGTGATCAGTGGGAAGAATGTCCCTTACATTGGTGATCAGTGAGAAGAATGCTCCTTACATTGGTGATCAGTGGGAAGAATGCTCCTTACATTGGTGATCAGTGGGAAGAATGTTCCTTACATTGGTGATCAGTGGGAAGAATATTCCTTACATTGGTGATCAGTGGGAAGAATGTTCCTTACCATTGGTGATCAGTGGGAAGAATGTCCCTTACATTGGTGATCAGTGGGAAGAATGTCCCTTACATTGGTGATCAGTGAGAAGAATGTTCCTTACATTGGTGATCAGTGGGAAGAATGCTCCTTACATTGGTGATCAGTGAGAAGAATGCTCCTTACATTGGTGATCAGTGAGAAGAATGTTCCTTACATTGGTGATCAGTGAGAAGAATGCTCCTTACATTGGTGATCAGTGGGAAGAATGTTCCTTACATTGGTGATCAGTGGGAAGAATGTTCCTTACATTGGTGATCAGTGGGAAGAATGTTCCTTACATTGGTGATCAGTGGGAAGAATGTTCCTTACATTGGTGATCAGTGGAAAGAATGTTCCTTACATTGGTGATCAGTGAAAAGAATGTTCCTTACATTGGTGATCAGTGGGAAGAATGTCCCTTACATTGGTGATCAGTGAGAAGAATGTTCCTTACATTGGTGATCAGTGTGAAGAATGTTCCTTACATTGGTGATCAGTGAGAAGAATGTCCCTTACATTGGTGATCAGTGGGAAGAATGTTCCTTACATTGGTGATCAGTGAGAAGAATGTTCCTTACATTGGTGATCAGTGGGAAGAATGTTCCTTACATTGGTGATCAGTGGGAAGAATGCTCCTTACATTGGTGATCAGTGGGAAGAATGTTCCTTACATTGGTGATCAGTGAGAAGAATGTTCCTTAGATTGGTGATCAGTGGGAAGAATGCTCCTTACATTGGTGATCAGCGGTAAGAATGTTCCTTACATTGGTGATCAGCGGGAAGAATGTTCCTTACATTGGTGATCAGTGGGAAGAATGTTCCTTACATTGGTGATCAGTGGGAAGAATGTTCCTTACATTGGTGATCAGTGAGAAGAATGCTCCTTACATTGGTGATCAGTGAGAAGAATGTTCCTTACATTGGTGATCAGTGAGAAGAATGTCCCTTACATTGGTGATCAGTGGGAAGAATGTTCCTTACATTGGTGATCAGTGGGAAGAATGTTCCTTACATTGGTGATCAGTGGGAAGAATGCTCCTTACATTGGTGATCAGTGGGAAGAATGTTCCTTACATTGGTGATCAGTGGGAAGAATGTTCCTTACATTGGTGATCAGTGGGAAGAATGTTCCTTACATTGGTGATCAGTGGGAAGAATGTTCCTTACATTGGTGATCAGTGAAAAGAATTTTCCTTACATTGGTGGTCAGTGGGAAGAATGTTCCTTACATTGGTGATCAGTGGGAAGAATGCTCCTTACATTGGTGATCAGTGGGAAGAATGTTCCTTACATTGGTGATCAGTGGGAAGAATGTTCCTTACATTGGTGATCAGTGAGAAGAATGTTCCTTACATTGGTGATCAGTGGGAAGAATGTTCCTGACATTGGTGGTCAGTGGGAAGAATGTTCCTTACATTGGTGATCAGTGAGAAGAATGTCCCTTACATTGGTGATCAGTGGGAAGAATGTTCCTTACATTGGTGATCAGTGGGAAGAATGTCCCTTACATTGGTGATCAGTGGGAAGAATGTTCCTTACATTGGTGATCAGTGGGAAGAATGTTCCTTACATTGGTGATCAGTGGGAAGAATGTTCCTTACATTGGTGATCAGTGGGAAGAATGTCCCTTACATTGGTGATCAGTGGGAAGAATGTTCCTTACATTGGTGATCAGTGGGAAGAATGTTCCTTACATTGGTGATCAGTGAGAAGAATGCTCCTTACATTGGTGGTCAGTGGGAAGAATGCTCCTTACATTGATGGTCAGGGGGAGGAATGTCTCTTACATTGGTGGTCAGTGGAAAGAAGGAACACCTAGCAACCTCGGGAGGAACCCTAGTTGAGAAAGACTGATCTAGAGCAGGGGTCTCCAAACTTTCTAAGGGACCAGTTTACTATCATGCAGACTTTAGAGGGGCTGGACTGTGTTAAGTGGGTGTAGAAAATACCCTAGTATTGGTGGGAGAAGGAATGCTACCCTATCATTGCTATTTGTGGAGGAATAGTGCACCATCATTGGTTTTCCTGCCGAGAAACCATACACACAAACAGTTTTCTCTGCAAAAAGCTCTCGCAGCAGTTTTCTTGCTGAGAAAACCGGTCGGGCTTCAGACTTTAAGCTTCCTTTAGTATCTTCTGCATCATTTTCTACAGGCTGCCACCTTTGCTTTCTTTAGCTAAGGATGTGAAGTCTACTGTATTGTGACGTTGTTTATCGTAATGCAAAATGCCCGCATACCTCTTCACAAAACAAGGTGCAAACATTCCAAAATTTTCCTATCAATTCAAACAAACTTTATAATTGAAAAAGCAGAAAATACTACAAAGTTTGGTCAGTTCTCCCGGAGAAAAATCGAATGTTTGCTTTAGTTGCGTTTTCATATTTTTTTTCACATTCCAGTAGCCGTTAAACTGGTTGAACTGGTGTATAGGGAGGGGAGAGGAGGAGAGAACTGAGGTGAAAAGAATTTGTCGGAACATTCAATTCGGCAGAAAAACAAACATTTGCGGTTTAGAATTACGCCTCTGGCAACCTCCTTATACTTGTTCTTTGGTGTCTCAGATCCAGTTTTTCAAAGCTTAATAAGAGATCGATTGCAACAGCATCACAATAGGTTTTGGGGGGGAGGAAGGAAAACCGAAAAAGGGTCCTGGTAAAAAATGTGCAAAAATGTCGGAGATAATAGAAATACTGTGCGCTCGATTTCTTGCCCCACGTCAGAAATTGGGCAACTCTTGTTGACTACACTTGTTAAGATTTGCATTAGTAATACAGGACATATAATGGTTTGGACTTCATATACCAAGAGCTTGGCTCTTTTGGCTTTGTTCAGCGGTCTAGGAAAAGGGTCATCTCACATGCCTTGTCACCCAGTGGACTGGCCAGTGCCACACAAATTTTTGGGGGGACGCAAACAAACTGAAACAAAAAAAACATCAATTGCAGCCACTTTGCCCATCAAACGCAGCCACTGTGCCCCATCAAACGCAGCCACTGTGCCCCATCAAACGCAGCCACTGTGCCCCATCAAACGCAGCCACTGTGCCCATCAAACGCAGCCACTGTGCCCATCAAACGCAGCCACTGTGCCCATCAAAAGCAGCCACTGTGCCCCATCAAAAGCAGCCACTGTGCCCCATCAAAAGCAGCCACTGTGCCCCATCAAACGCAGCCACTGTGCCCCATCAATCACAGCCACTGTGCCCATCAAACACAGCCACTGTGCCCCATCAATCACAGCCACTGTGCCCATCAAACGCAGCTACTGTGCCCATCAAACGCAGCCACTGTGCCCCATCAAACGCAGCCACTGTGCCCATCAAAAGCAGCCACTGTGCCCCATCAAACGCAGCCACTGTGCCCATCAAACGCAGCTACTGTGCCCATCAAACGCAGCCACTGTGCCCCATCAAACGCAGCCACTGTGCCCATCAAAAGCAGCCACTGTGCCCCATCAAACGCAGCCACTGTGCCCCATCAAACGCAGCCACTGTGTCCATCAAACGCAGCCACTGTGCCCCATCAAACACAGCCACTGTGCCCCATCAATCACAGCCACTGTGCCCATCAAACGCAGCTACTGTGCCCATCAAAAGCAGCCACTGTGCCCAAAACGAAGCCACTGTGCCCATCAAACGCAGCCACTCTGCTCCATCAAAAGTAGCCACTGTGCCCATCAAACGCATCCACTGTGCCCATCAAAAGCAGCCACTGTGCCCCATCAAACGCAGCCACTGTGCCCATCAAACGCAGCCACTGTGCCCATTTAACGCATCCACTGTGCCCATCAAAAGCAGCCACTGTGCCCCATCAAACGCAGCCACTGTGCCCATCAAACGCAGCCACTGTGCCCATCAAATGCAGCCACTGTGCCCATCAAACGCAGCCACTGTGCCCATTAAGCACAGCCACTGTACCCATCAATTGCTGCCAGTGTGCCCATCAATTGCTGCTACTGTGCCCCATTAAATGCTGCCAGTGTGCATCACCCGGCACTTACCTGTCTCACAGCGGGTCAGCGGCGGTGTCCTGCATGCTCCAGGCTCGATGTCTTCTTTTATCCTCTCTATCAGGAGTCCAATCACAGCGCCTGACGTTTCAGCCAATCAGGTGACAGGTAACAGACCCAAGCACCTGATTGGCTGAGAGGCGGTTCAATGTTAGCAAAGCAAATTCCTTCGCTTTGCTAACACAACGCTGAGTGAACAGCGAGCGCCCAGCATGGCACCTGCTGTTCACCTTTTTGGGCACCTATTAGAGACTACGGCTCTAATCAGGTGCTTCCAAAACCACCCCCGCCGATGTAATTCAGGTGCCCGGTGCCAGAAAAGGGGCCGGACACCTGAATAGGGGGTGTCAGCGGTGACCATAGATAGATTCATGCAATGCATGAATCTATCTATGGTGATAGAGCGGTGCCAGGAGAGAGGGGGCGGCGCCCATGCACCCCTTATGGACGTACCGCCACTGGTGCCACCTTGTCTTACCACTAGGGACTTCTGCAAAACCGTGTAGAAAAATTGCGCTCATCAACACTCTCGGTTTCCTTCAAAATTTGCTTGAACGAAAAACCTACTACCCTTGAGGAAGGGGAGAGAAGAAAAGTGCTGGGGTGCTCTCTAGATATACACTTTTTGGAGACATCTCTACATCTGGTAGGTTCATATTGTTTACTGCTTACCACTATATGGGCTATATACCTCACTGGTCACTTTATTAGTTACACCTGTTCAGTTGCTTGGTAACCCAATTTGCTAATCAGCCAACCACATGGCAGCAACTTAATGCATTTAGGCATCTAGATGTGGTGAAGACAACTTGCTAAAGTTCAAACCGAGCATCCGAATGGGGAAGAAAAGGGATTTAAGTGACTTTGAATGTGGCATGGTTGTTGGTCCCAGACGGGCTGTTCTGAGTATTTAAAAAATCGCTGATCTATTGGAATTTTCACACACAACCATCTTTTGGGTTTACAGAGAATGGTGGGGAAAAGAGAAAATATCCAGTGAGCGGCAGTTATGTGGAGGAAAATGCCTTGTTGATGTCAGAGGAGAATGGGCAGACTGGTTCCAGATGATAGAAAGGCAACGGTAACTTGAATAACCACTCATTACACCCAAGGTATACAGAATACCAGCTTTGAACACACAACACATCCAACCTTGAAGCAGATGGGCTACTGCAGCAGAAGAACACATCGGGTGCCACTCCTGTCAGCTAAGAACAGGAAACTGAGGCTAAGATTTGTACAGGATCACCAAAATGGGACAATAGAAGATTGGAAAAACGTTGCCTGGTCTGATGAGTCTCGATTTCAGCTACGACATTCAGATGATAGGGTCAGAATTTGGTGCATGGATCCATCCTGCCTTGTATCACCGGTTCAGGCTGGTGGTGGGGGTGTAATGGTGTGGGGGATATTTTCTTGGGCCCCATAGTACCAATTGAGCATCTTTTAAACCCCACGGCCTACCTGAGTATTGTTGCTGACCATGTCCATCCCTGTATGACTACAGTGTCCCCATCTTCTGATGGCTCCTTCCAGCAGGATAATGCACCATGTCACAAAGCTCCAATCATCTCACCACTGGACAATGAGGTTACTGCACTCCAATGGCCTCCACACTCACCACGTCTCATCCAATAGAGCACCTTTGAGATGTAGTGGAACGGGAGATTTGCATCATGGATGTGCAGCAACTGCATGATGTTATCATGTCATTATGGACCAAAATCTCTGAGGAATGTTTCCAACACCTTGTTGAATCTATTCCACCAAGAATTAGGGCAGTTCTGAAGGCAAAATGGGTTTCCGACCCGGTACTAGCAAGGCGTACTTAATAAAGTGGCCGATGAGTGTATAATGGTATGGGTTGCATATATCAAGCGCTTGGTTCTTTTGGCTTTGTTCAACAGTCAAGGAAAAGAGTCATATCACATGCCTTGTCACTCAATGGACTGGCTATCTTGTCTTACCGCTGAATAAACCGAGTGACTTCTGCAAAATTGGGTGTCAAAATTGCACTCTTTGCCACTCTGTTTCCCTTAAAATTTTCTTACAAGAAAAACCTAAACCGCCACTAAATGACGAGAGAGAGTCACCGCTCAAGGCAGAAAGTGCAAATGATGAACCTCTTCACCAGATCCAAAGCCACGGGTGCTGGCAATGCATACGATAATGCAAAATGAAGAGGAATGTCAGGACAAAAAACCACCAATGGTGTCACTGGTTGATGGGATGTGGGTGGCCGACCCGGACAGCGGGTAGTTGTCATTTAGTGGCTGCAAAATTAAGGGGAATGTCTGGACAGCCGCACTCCAAAAAATGTTGCTTTTATTGTAAAAATAAAATCACAGGATACATGCCACAGCAAACAGGATACAAGCTGACGCGTTTCACACTGGAAATTAGTGCTTAATCATAGGATTAAGCACTAATTTCCAGTGTGAAACGCGTCAGTGGTATCCTGTTTGCTGTGGCATGTATCCTGTGATTTTATTTTTACAATAAAAGCAACATTTTTTGGAGTGCGGCTGTCCAGACATTCCCCTTAATTTTGCAGCCACTAAATGACAACTACCCGCTGTCCGGGTCGGCCACCCACATCCCATCAACCAGTGACACCATTGGTAGGTAGCACTCTGGTGGCTATACTGTCATTGGTTGTTATAGTGCACCATAACAGCCATAAATGATGCCAAAAAAAAAAGACAATGTGGGGCTCTTTCCCAAAAATCTCTTTGCTACTCTCCATTTTTTTGAACAAAATCCTACTATTAATGATGACAACTTCTTGCTGTGTAGGCCAGTCACCTACATTACATCCTAGCAACCAGTGACAGTATTGGTTGATGGGATTCTGGTAGCCATACTGACATTGGTTGTTATGGTGCACCACCACAGCTATAGATGGTGTGCAAAAAATGGCTTGGGGGTTCCCCCTCAAAAATGTCTTCGCCACTCTCCATTTCCATCAAATTTGCTTGAATGAGAAACCTACTACTGCCACCACTGACCAAATGACAACTTCCTGTTAACTGTGCAGGCTGGCCACCTATATCTTAGCAACCAGTGACACTATTGGTTGGTAGGAATCTAATGGTAATACTTTCATTGGCTGTTATGGTGCACCATAACAACTGGAGATGCTGTGCAAAAAAAATAAAAAATTGGGGCCCCCCTCAAAATTTCTTTGCAACTCTCCATTTCCTTCAAAATCAGCTTGAACAAAAAACCTACTACTGCCCCAAATGACATCTTCCTGCTGTGCGGGCCAGCCACCTACGTCCTAGCAACCAGTGACACTATTGGTTGATCGGACTCTGGTAGCCCTACTGTCATTGGTTGTTATGGTGCACCATAACAGCTATAGATTCTGTAAAAAAAAAAAAAAGACGTGGTTCCCCCCCCCCCCCCCCCCCGAACAAAAATGTTTTTGCCACTATCCATTTCCATCAAAATTTGCTTCAACGAGAAACCTACTACTGCCACTGTGCAGGCTGGCCACCTGCGTCCTAGCAACCAGTGGCACCATTGGTTGGTAGGACTCTGGTGGCCCTACTGTTATTGGTTGTTATGGTTCACCATAACAGCTATACATGCTGTAAAAAAAATGTCATGGGGTTCCCCCCAAAACCTTTTCGCAACTCTCCGTTTCCCTCGAAATTAGCTAGAGCGAAAAATCTATTTTTGCCGCTAAATTACATCTTTCTGCTGTGCGGGCCAGCCACCTATGTCCTACCACCCAGTGACAGTATTGATTGGTAGGACTCTGGTAGCTCTACTGGCATTGGTTGTTATGGTGCACCATAACAGCTATAGATGCTGGCAAAAAAAAAATTACATGGGGTCCCCCGGCCCCCCCCAAAAAAATGTCTTTGCCACTCTTCGTTTGCTTCAAAATGAGCTTAAATGGAAAATCTACTACTGCCACTTAATGACAACTTCCCACTGTGCAGGCTGGACACCTACATCCTAGAAACCAGTGAAACAATTGGCTGGTAGGACTCTGGTGGCCCTACTGTCATTGGTCCCCCCGGGTCCTCCCCCTTTCAAAAAAAAATTCTTTGCCACTCTTCGTTTGCTTCAAAATTAGCTTGAACGAAAAACCTACTACTGCCACTTAATGACAACTTCCCACTGTGCAGGCTGGCCACCTACATCCTAGAAACCAGTGAAACCATTGGCTGGTAGGACTCTGGTGGCATGGGCGTCCGCTCCATAGGGCAAGGGGGGTCAATTGCCCCCCCCTGGAATCGTAGGAGTGTTGAAGTCAGAGTGAAGACACTTGCCCCCTGTGTTGCAATAACCCCAGCTAGCGGTCAAAGACAGGGTTAAATGCAACTGTGTATCGCCGCTGCCGAAGCGCTTTGCAGGCGCTTCGGCAGTGGTGCCCATTTATTTCAATGGGCGGTGGAGGAGTGGTGTATAAAGCGCTGCTCCACTGCCCCATAGAAAAATGGGTGACCTTAAAATGATGCCCCCCCTGAAGAAAGTTCAGCGGACGCCCATGTCTGGTGGCCCTACTGTCATTGGTCCCATGGGTCCTCCCCCTCCCCAAAAAAATGTCTTTGCCACTCTTCATTTGCTTTGAAATTGGCTTGAACGAAAAACCTACTACTGCCACTTAATGACAACTTCCCACTGTGCAGGCTGGCCACCTACATCCTAGAAACCAGTGAAACCATTGGCTGGTAGGACTCTGGTGGCCCCACTGTCATTGGTCCCCTGGGTCCTCCCCCTCCCAAAAAAAATGTCTTTGCCACTCTTCGTTTGCTTCAAAATGAGCTTGTACGAAAAACCTACTACTGACAATTAATGACAACTTCCCACTGTGCAGGCTGGCCACCTACATCCTAGAAACCTGTGACACCATTGGCTGTTAGGTGCACCATAACAGCTATACACGCTGTGCAAAAAATGGCATGGGGTTCCCCCCCCCCCAAACCTTTTCGCCACTCTTCGTTTCCCTCAAAAATTGCTTGAACGAAAAACCTACTACTACCGCTAAATGACATCTTCCTGCTGCGTGGGCCGGCCATCTACATCCTAGCAGCCCATGCCAGGACTCTGGTGGCCATACTGTCATTGGTTGTTATGGTGCACCATAACAGCTATGAATGCTGGGCAAAAAGAAAAAAAAAATTTGTGGGGTCCCCCCTCCAAGAAAAATGTCTTTGCCACTTTCCATTTCCCTTGAAATTAGCTTGAATGATAAACCTACTACCGTTGTGATGGAGTTGATAAAATGACTATATTATGTCTATGTTATCCCTCTCTTTTAACCACTCAAATATTGTTATTTTATTTTCTTCTTTATTATTTTTATTGTTTCTTTTCTTTCTTGTTGCGATATATATATGTAGCGCCTCACCCTCTCTCTCTTCTTTAACGGTTACTTTGGCTTCGGTCTAGGGGTACCTTGAAGGGGAGAGCGAGGTGCGCCACGGCCCATGTCCTCTAGATTACAGCATGTAGAGGTGAAGGCCAGCATCAGATTACTTTCGGGCCTGTGTATACGTTCAGAGCCGGGTCTGTTCTGCTGATAACCCCCTTTGCTCCCAGTAATTGGAGTACCACACACTGAAAAAGGTCCAACACGTATTTATTCCATAACGGCAAACAAACAGTCCTTTGCGAGCAGACAGTTTGAGACCCATAGAACAGTTCAGTATTGGTGGGGAGTAGGTCAAGGCACAATCCTTAAAGAAACTAAACCGTTGAGGTTTCACCAACGGTTGCTAAGCACAGTGGCTGTAAAATGGACTTTTAGTTGCAGAGTCTCTTCCAGCGACTCTAGTGAACAGGAACTAGAGTTACCTTCGCTACGTTGCAGCCCCCCGCCGTCACCGGATTAATGCTGTACCGGGCTATTCGGAAGGGTTACACTCCCCGGCCTCCTCACCTCAGATACGGGTCCCAACACCTTAGGGCCCCTCGTACTCCTCCACCCTCGCGGAACCCAGTCAAAGTTACTGGGTCCCAGGCCTTGGCCGTAGTACCTCACCCCAGGCTTAAGGTGCCTGGGATGGACTCCATCCCTCGCTCCGGCCAGGTCAAGGGCACCTGGGCCCGGAACTCCGGAATGCCAGCACCCAGGCTGAAGGTGCCTGGGCGCGGCCGCGTCCTCCAACACTGAACCCCGAGGTCAGGGCGTCCGCCCCTTTTATCTCCTCTCCCTTTGCGTCACAGCGGGTTCCCCGCCCCGCTGTACCGGCGCCAGGAAAGGACAAAAAGGCACAGTCTTGCGGTGCAGGTTCAACTCCGACCCAGTGTGACAACGCCACCTGAAGGCCAAAGGGAACCTTGCACCACCAGAGTCCTCCAAGAACCACAAAAGAGATTCTCAGATTCCCTAACAATTAGTACATCTGGGTTAAATAACCCAGATGCTCCCCCCCAAATTTAAATACCCGCTACATATATATATCTATATATATATATATATATATATACATATCTTAGTAATCTTATAACCAGCCAACCGTAAGTTTCCTTACTCAAAAATGACAAACAGATGTTTTATCCACTCCTCACGCCTTACCCCCTCCTTTCTGCCCCTCTCATCGTCTACTAAAAGATGGCTACGGAGCTTTGGAATGTGCTACCTCGTGGCCAAAACAGATGTCGACAGGAAAAGGACCATATACAGATGAGCCAATCATATACACACATATGTGATGACGTTTGCTTATGACACTTTGTTTATATAAGGGGCTGTGACCTTGAATAAACCCCTGTTGATGAGAGAGAGCTCATACTGACCAGTGTGTCCCAGTGTGATCCTTTTTTGCACTCATGCATTCACATCACTTTGAATTTGGGTCAGAGGCAGGATAGAACATACATTCTGGTTTTGGGCCGGGAGAAATCTATTACACCGTTGTGTGGGGCCAGCCACTTACATCTTAGCAACCAGAGATTGGTTAGTACTTGAATGAGGAGGAAGGAGTGCCCGGATCTCCCTCCTCATTCAAGCACTTTTCACTGAAACAATGGATCTGTTGAACCTGAAAGCTAGCAGCCCCAAACCCCATAAGGGGGTCCATCATTGCCAAGCATCGTTGGGGTCAACCTATTGGAAGCAATCCCTTCCTTATCCACCACAGAACCACTTACTGACTACTGGTGACCAATTAAATCAGTCCAGTGCAGTCTCCTGCTCAAACTATAAGTCGGTAGGTATATAATAGTTGTTGTACTGTCAATGGTTGTTTTGATACACCAAAAAAATAAAATAAAAAAGTGGGTTCCCCCCAAAATCACATTGCCACTCCATTTCCTATTTCCTATTTCCCATTTCCCATTTCCCATTTCCATTACCTACTACTGCCACTAAATGACTTCTCGCTGTGTGGGACAGCCAACCTACATCCTAGCAACCAGTGACTCTATTGGTTGGTAGGACTCTGGTGGCTTTAAAGTCATTGGTTGCTATGATGCACCATACCAGATGTTGTGCAAATAAAAATAAAAAAATGATGTGGGTTCCCCCAAAAAACTTTTGCCACTCTACATTTCCCTCAAAATCTGCTTGAACTAAAACCCTACTACTGCCACTAAATGACAACTTCCCGCTGTGCGGGCCGGCCATCTACATCCTAGCAACCAATGACACCATTGGATGGTAGGACTCTGGGGGCTTTTATGTTGCACCATAAAAGTTGACGATGGTGTGCAAAAAAGATAATTATGTGGGTTCCCCCCCAAAAAACCGTACCAGACCCTTATCATATATAGGGGTTTGGTATGGATATTAAGGAGGTATGCCATGTGAAAAAAAATTAAAGCATGGAGTCTTGCCCAAAATCCTTACCAGATCTTAAAGCTGGCCATACACTAGAAGAATTTTGTTCAAATATTTTTGTTTTAGGAACATTCTTTTTATTTTTGTATTTTTTTTTTTATTATGTGAGGTTCTCCCTCCAAAACCATACCAGACCCTTATCATAGAAGGGGGTCCGATTTGGATATTAATCACTTAACCTGTGGAAGATTTACCCCCTTTCATGACCAGGCCATTTGTTGCGATACGGCACTGCGTTACTTTAACTGACAATTGTGTGGTCATGCGACGCTGTACCCAAATAAAATTTGTGTAATTTTTCCCCACAAATAGAGCTTTCTTTTGGTGGTATTTGATTCTTTGCGCTATAAACAAAAAAGTCAGATAATTAAAAAAAAAAGAAAAAAAAGAAGCAATATTTTTAATTTTCTGCTATAAAACATATTCAATAAAAAAAAAACTTTAAAAAAAGGAATTTCTTCATCAATTTAGGGAAATATTTATTCTGTAAGGGGCCAAGAGGTCCCCGGAGGCCCGGAGGTCCCCAGGGCCCCGGATGGAAACCCCCCCTTTTTTTTTGTTCTTTTGATTTTTTTTTAGTTCGTCAGCACCCAAAGCTCCCCCGACCTCAACAATTCACGGCGACAGCACCCCTCCACTTCTCAATTCGTGGCACCCCCCACTTCTCAATTTGTGGCAGCCCCCCCCCGCTTCTCAATTTGCAGCGGCAGCACCTCCCCGGTTCTCCTCTGCTCCAGGGGGCCCATGCCTGAAGCTGTGTAAGGGGCCCCAAAATTCCTGATGGGAATGGGTGCCGGCAGAGTATCTAACCAAAAATGGCATTTGTGTTGCAGGGAATGCCCAAAATCTGACTTGTGTCATAGTGCAGACTTCTGGGAAAATCAGTGAGCCAATCACACAAGCAGAAAGGGGCAAGAAATCATCCAGGTTGCCATATTGATTTTTTTTTGCATTGATACACCCCTTCAGGGTGATGCCCACCCCCATGCCCTTCGTTTGCTAGTCCCTTGCCTATTAGTCTGGAAAAGGGAGAGAATTCATTTTTGAGATTTTTCTCCCATTAACAGCTTCCTGTCTGCCATACGTCTACGACCTTGAAGAGGTGACACCAGGATCATGGCTGCGGCTGTATCCTGGTGATACAATTTGCAGCTGGCAATGGGCTTTCCCATAGAAGTAATTAAGTGGCTCTACAGCCACATGATCAATTTTACAGGGCGCAGAAGGCTCCACCCCTTCCCTGCCATTCCCGGGATCTCCCAGAACCCAGGACCTCTGCGGGTTGTGTGGCTGAACTAATCTCGCTTTGATCAGATGCTTTTGAGGGCAGAGAAGTGATCTGGGGTCCAATAGACCTCTCAGTAAGAGGACCTGTCATGGCCCATGCTATCATATGGGATGTTGTTCATCCCTTGTGATAGCAATAAAGTTGAAAATAAATAAAATAATAATAATAATAAAAAAAATTAGAGTGCCCCGTCCCCCTGTACTCATGCGCGAATGTGAATGCTTTCATAGGTCCTGCAATAGAGAACCTGTCAGGGCCCATGCTATCACAAGGGATGTTGTTCATCCCTTGAGACAGCAATAAAGTTCTAAAAAATGAATAAATAAAACAAAATAATAAAAAAATTAAAGCGCGCCGTCCCCCTGTGCTCATGCACAAATGTGAATGCTTTTGTAGGTCCCGCAAAAGACCCCACATCTTCTTTAGTAAAGAGGACCTGTCACAGCCCGTGCTATCACAAGGGATGTTGTTTATCCCTTGTGATAGCAATAAAGCTGTAAAAAAGAAAAAAAAAATGATAATAAAATAAATAAAGTCCCCCAGTACTCATGCGCGAATGTAAATGCTTTTGTAGGTCCTGCAATAGACCCCAGATCTTTCAGTAAAGAGTACCTGTCACAGCGCATACTATCATGTTGTTGTATGTTGTTCATCCCTTGTGATAGCAATAAAGCTGTAAAAAAATAAATAAATTATAATGAATTTTTTTTATAATTAAATAAAATAAAAAATTAAAGTGTACTCATGCACGAATGTGAATGCTTTCGTAGGTCCCGCAATAGACCCCAAATCTCTCAGTAAAGAGGACCTGTTATGGCCCATACTATCGCAAAGTATGTTGTTCATCCCTTGGGATAGCAATAAAGTTGTAAAAAAAAAAAAAGTAGATAAAATAGATAAACAAAAATTAAAGCACCCCCATTCTCCTGTAAGTGCAAATGTGAACACTTTTGTAGGTTTGATATGTAAACAGTGATCGCACCACACATGTGAGGTATCGCCGCAAGCATCAGAGTGAGAGCAATAATTCTAGCACCAGATCTCCTCTGTAACTCTAAACTGGTAACCTGCAAAGGCTTATAAAGCATCGCCTATGGAGATTTTTAGGTACCGTCGTTTGTGGCCATTCCATAGGCGTGCTCAATTTTAAATCTTGACATGTTTATATCTATTTATTCGGCGTAACGTCATCTTTTATATCTTACCCAAAAATTGGGTATTATATGGTGTTCACTAAAACTCATTAAAGTGTATTATTTCTGAAAATGTGCATTTCATCAACGACTGGGCAGGAATTTTTGGGACATAAAAAATGGCAACAACCCCCATTTTATTCTCCAGGGCCTTGTCGTTCAGAAAATATATAATTCTAAGTAATTTTCTAGCAAAAAAAAAAAAATGCAGATTTTTACGTGTTTGCGAGAAATGTCAGAATTGGACTGGACGGCGAGTGGTTTGTGAGGTTCGTAATTTAATGATTTTTGAACCCGTTCGCCAATTGTTCCCATGAAATGAACCCAATCGGATTCGCCCAACTCTAGCTAGCAACAGATTAGGTCAGTGAATCAGGAGGAAGGATGAATGAGAGGATGACGTTCTCCCTTGATACTCCTCTAAAGCCTTGGCACAGCCAATTGACTTGATGGCCACACCCTTTACAATAAATGATTGATTTCTTTTCTGATTGATCTCTTCCCATAGAAATAATCGCTCTATAGCCGACAACCCATTTGATCTATATCCAATCGCCGACTGCAATACGTATATACAGGTCCTTCTCAAAAAATTAGCATATTGTGATAAAGTTCATTATTTTCTGTAATGTACTGATAAACATTAGACTTTCATATATTTTAGATTCATTACACACAACTGAAGTAGTTCAAGCCTTTTCATGTTTTAATATTGATGATTTTGGCATACAGCTCATGACAACCCTAAATTCCTATCTCAAAAAATTAGCATATCATGAAAAGGTTCTCTAAACGAGCTATTAACCTAATCATCTGAATCAACTAATTAACTCTAAACACCTGCAAAAGATTCCTGAGGCTTTTAAAAACTCCCAGCCTGGTTCATTACTCAAAACCGCAATCATGGGTAAGACTGCCGACCTGACTGCTGTCCAGAAGGCCATCATTGACACCCTTAAGCAAGAGGGTAAGACACAGAAAGAAATTTCTGAACGAATAGGCTGTTCCCAGAGTTCTGTATCAAGGCACCTCAGTGGGAAGTTTGTGGGAAGGAAAAAGTGTGGCAGAAAATGCTGCACAACGAGAAGAGGTGACCGGACCCTGAAGAAGATTGTGGAAAAGGACCGATTCCAGACCTTGGAGGACCTGCGGAAGCAGTGGACTGAGTCTGGAGTAGAAACATCCAGAGCCACCGTGAACAGGCGTGTGCAGGAAATGGGCTACAGGTGCCGCATTCCCCAGGTCAAGCCACTTTTGAACCAGAAACAGCGGCAGAAGCGCCTGACCTGGGCTACAGAGAAGCAGCACTGGACTGTTGCTCAGTGGTCCAAAGTACATTCGGAAATCAAGGTGCCAGAGTCTGGAGGAAGACTGGGGAGAGGGAAATGCCAAAATGCCTGAAGTCCAGTGTCAAGTACCCACAGTCAGTGATGGTCTGGGGTGCCATGTCAGCTGCTGGTGTTGGTCCACTGTGTTTTATCAAGGGCAGGGTCAATGCAGCTAGCTATCAGGAGATTTTGGAGCACTTCATGCTTCCATCTGCTGAAAAGCTTTATGGAGATGAAGATTTCATTTTTCAGCACGACCTGGCACCTGCTCACAGTGCCAAAACCACTGGTAAATGGTTTACTGACCATGGTATTACTGTGCTCAATTGGCCTGCCAACTCTCCTGACCTGAACCCCATAGAGAATCTGTGGGATATTGGGAAGAGAAAGTTGAGAGACGCAAGACCCAACACTCTGGATGAGCTTAAGGCCGCTATCGAAGCATCCTGGGCCTCCATAACACCTCAGCAGTGCCACAGGCTGGTTGCCTCCATGCCACGCCGCATTGAAGCAGTCATTTCTGCAAAAGGATTCCCGACCAAGTATTGAGTGCATAACTGAACATAATTATTTGAAGGTTGACTTTTTTTGTATTAAAAACACTTTTCTTTTATTGGTCGGATGAAATATGCTAATTTTTTGAGATAGGATTTTTGGGTTTTCATGAGCTGTATGCCAAAATCATCAATATTAAAACAAGAAAAGGCTTGAACTACTTCAGTTGTGTGTAATGAATCTAAAATATATGAAAGTCTAATGTTTATCAGTACATTACAGAAAATAATGAACTTTATCACAATATGCTAATTTTTTGAGAAGGACCTGTATACACGTTGCAGCTCTGAAGAGGTTTACCGGGGTTATCAGCCATAACACCGGTATTTTTCTTATTTTTTTTCAAACTGCCGATTCTCTTTCTCATAAAAGCGATCCGAGCAGCTCATTAGCCGCTGGATTGCTTTTAGAAGCAGCGGGAGGGGTCATCACCCCCCTCCCGCCACTTGCTGGTGTTTCTCGGGCTTACCGAAACGATCCAAGCATTCGCACGGCTGGCCATAGAGGTTACCAGAGACCACATCATCTCTGATCACCTCTATGATCTAGGAGGACCAGAGCAACGTCATGACATCACTTCCGGTCTAGGGTGGAAGTAAACTATTTTTTTTTCCTTAAAGCAAAAGATATATATATATATATATTTTTTTTTATCTTTTGCTTTTAATGGTAGAGGAGAGATTTAGGGTCTGATAGACCCCAGATATCTCCATGAAGAGGACCTGTCATGCCTTATCAGTATTACAAGGGATGTTTACATTTCTTGTAATAGAAATAAAAGTGATCAAAAAAGAAATAAAAAATTAAAGGGAGAGTGTAAAAAAGAAATAAATAAATAAGAAAAAAAAAATGTTTAAAGCGCCCCCAACCTTCCGTGCTCGCCTGGAGAATCAAACGCATATGCAAGACGCACACGTATATGTAAACGCTGTTTGCAATAGACGTGAGGTATTGCGTAGGGGGTCTTACGATTCCTACCGGTGAGCCCCGAGAAATGATCAGACAGTTCACACATCTGACCATAGAGATGAACAGTGACCAGATCATCTTTCCTCACCTCTATGATCTAGGAGGACCAGAGCAACATCATGACGTCACTTCCGGCCTAGGGTGTAAGTAAACCATTTATTTTTCTTCAAGCGAAAGATCATATATTTTTTTTTTTATCTTTTGCTTTTAAAGATATGAGGAGAGATTTGAGGTCTCATAGACCCCAGATCTCTCCATAAAGAGGACGTGTCATCCTTATTTCTATTACAAGGTAATAGGAATAGAAGTGATAAAAAATTAATTAAAAATTAAATGGACAGTGTAATACATAAATAAATAAGAAAATAATATTAAAGTGTCCTCGTGCCTCCAAGCTCGTGCGCAGAAGCCAACGCATACGTAAGTAGCGCCCGCATATATAAACGGCGTTCGCACCACACATGAGGGGTATCTCCACATGTACAAATGTTACATTTTTATTTCTCTTTTTTTATTTTATTTTTATTTTTGTTTGTATAAATGTTATTTATTTTTTTTGATTTGTATAAATGTTACATATTTAAAAAACATTTTTTGTATAAATTATATATTTTTATATTTCTTATTTGTATTAATGTTACATTTGTATTTGTATCTTTTTAATTGTATAAATATTAAATTTTCATTTTTATTTTTCTTATTTTTGTTTGTATAAATGTTACATTTTCATTTCCATTTTTTTTGTATAAATGTTACATTTATATATATATATATATATATATATATATATATATATATATATAAATATATATATATATATTTTCGTATAAATGTTATAATACTATATAATAAAAATTTAATTCACCTCAATAACCTGATGGAAAAGTTTTTTTTTTTGTGTGCAGGGATCTTGGAAAATAGGAGCTCTCCCCTGTATATGTCTTAACACGCATACAGCATTTCTCTCTGGGTTGCCTGGATTTAATCACTTAAGTCTCTCGCATTCAAACAGGTATCCCAGCCTTCGACATACCTGAGCTAACCTTCCCTTCTGATTGGTCACAGATAACCACATTCCCCATCTATTGGCTTAGTGTACCTGTCACTAAAACCCCCAACCCGCCCCCTTCCCTGCACTCCACCCTCCCCAGGTATAGGACAGAGACCCTACACTACACTTATTTCCCATCATTTGCAGGGAGTCAGCCAGCACACCTCCCTTATATCCCACCATACGGATCCCTCCAGCCGGGGTCCAGGCATGACCCTGCAAAGCAGCCCCAGTCACAGCGCTGTCTATTCCCAGTTAAAACCAGTGAATATGTCTGGGGACGGTGGAGAAGATGGGGCGGTTTTTGAGGATATCAAACCTGCGATAAGGATGCTGACAACTCAGCCGGAGACCAGCGAGGTGAGAAACTAACGCAGGGTTGTCAGGGACGTGAAATTTCGCCTTCTTTGTTCGAAACGCACCTTGCCTGGCTTGGCCGCCTAAACCCCTACAATTCGTCATTTTCTGCGTCTGTCTTTTCTGTGTCTTGCGCAATATCTTAGTTTCGGTTTCAATCAGAACGTGCTGTTCTTTTAAATTTATTTTTACTTTTTTATTTGAATTAAGTAATATTTAATATATCATTATTTTTTATTATAAATAAATAAAAATTATATACATACATACAGTATATAATATATATGTATTTTTTTATTATTAATTTTATATCATATATATGTGTTTACATGTGTGTGTGTATACACATACACACACACACATATAGGACATATATACACATACATACAATAATTTTTTTAGTAATATATTATTATTTTAATATTATATTTTGAGATTATATATATAGATATATATATATATATATAAACAATTGATACACATTATACTATATTATAGTTTGATATATTTTTATATTACTTTCTTTTTTTACAATTATATTTAATCTATCTATTTGTTTATATATATATATATATATATATATATCTCTAACACAATTATATATATATATATATATATATATATATATATATATATATATTAATAATATACAATATACTATATTATAGTTTGATATATTTTTATATTATTTTCTTTTTTACAATTATTTTTGATCTATTTATTTGTTTATATATATATATATATATATATATATATATATATATATAAACACAATTATTATATATATACATAATATACAATATACAATATTACAATATTATAGTTTGATATATTTTTAGATTATTTTCTTTTAGACAATTATATTTTATATTTGATATATTTATTTGTTTATATATATATATATATATATATATATCTAACACAATTATTGTATATATAAATAATATACAATATACTATATTATAGTTTGATATATCTTTATATTATTTCCTTTTTTACAATTATATTTTATATAAATATGAATAATATACATTATACTATATTATAGTTTGATATGTTTTTATATTATTTTATTTTTTACAATTATATTTGATATATTTATTTGTTTATATATATATATATATATATATATATATATATATATACACACACACATACACACAGACATAAATATATATATAAATATATATATATATATATATATATATATATAATATAATATAATATAATATATATATATATATATATATATATATATATATATATATAAATGTATTATTATATTATATTATACTGTATTCCACACTATATTTTGACATATCCTAATATGATTTGAATGTTATTATTCTTATTACTAAAGAGTGCTATATTAATATATAAATTATATAATGTCATCTATACAGTATTGTTAGTTCTATATTATAATAATTCTATATTTAATATATTTATGATTATTTATTTAAATATCACTTTTATTTTACGTTGTGTTTTCTGCATCCATCGTTTCCTATTTTCGACCGTTACTTTATTTTCAAATTCCAGCAGAATGTTTTATTTTTTTATTTTATCTTAACAGACTTTTTTTACTTTAATGTTCTAGAAATATTTGGATTTTTCATGTGCATAGATGTGTGTTGCATATGTATGTTGTTTATCATGTGTACGTGGTCCCTGTGTAGCCGTCACAAGATTATTTTTACAATTATTATTTTTCTTCTTTTTTTTATTATTCAGGTTTTATTATTTTTATTATTATTATTATTATTATTATTATTATTCAGGATTTATATAGCACCCACAGCTTGTGCAGCACGTTGCAAAATGAAGGGAGACAGTACAGTTACAATACAAGTCGATATAAGAGGGTTAGGAGGGCCCTGCTCGTGAGAGCTTGCAATCAAAAAGGGAGGGGCAAGTGGTATAAAATCATTTAAGGGAGGGGCAAGTGATATAAAATAATTTTCTTGAGGGATTTTGTATGCTTTTTATTGTTTTAATACTTTATCAAACTAAATTTAAAACTTTATATATGTTGCAGATCTTTAAAAAAAATTTTTTATGAGTTGTTACTTTTATTTCGCTCTATATTACTTTATATCTTTAACTTGGCGTTCTTTTTATTCTTTATTTAGAAAGGCTGAGATTATTTGTGTTCACGTCTGTACCTTGTATGCACATATTGGCCAGATTCTTAGAAGGCGATACCTGTGCAGGTGTCGTAAAATGATAGGAAATAATATTTTGTACGTTCGTGCGTGGCTTAATCTGTATTGAATGTCACAATTATTGTTTAATTTCCATATTCTGTATAAACCTATGTAAGTAGCATTGTTGATACTTGTTAAAACTTTTGATAATATTGTTCTTTTAAATTAATCAATCAATTAATAAATCAATAAATCTGTAAATAAATAAAATTGCTCCACAAGTTAAACTTGTGTAGAAAAAAAATGATTTTTGATCATATAGTTCTTTCAAATAAATCAATCAAAAAACAAAGCAATAAATCAGTAAATAAATAAAATTGCTCCATAAGTTAGACTTGCATAGGAAAACATTTTTTTTGATCATATAGTTCTTTCAAATAAATCAATAAAAAAAATAAAAAAAATCAGTGAATAAACAAAATTGCTCCATAAGCTAAACTTGTCTAGGAATTGTATTTATTTTTTTAAGTACAGTTATTTTAAGTAAATCAATCAAAAAACAAATCAATAAATCAGTAAATAAATAAAATTGCTCCATAAGTTACACTTGCATAGGAATTTTTTTTTGATCATATCGTTCTTTAAAATAAATAAAAAAAAACAAATCAATAGATCAGTAAATAAACAAAATTGCTCCATAAGCTAAACTTGTGTAGGAAAAATTATTTTTTTAAAAGTACAGTTCTTTCAAGTAAATCAATCAAAAAACAAAGCAATAAATCAGTAAATAAATAAAATTGCTCCATAAGTTAGACTTGCATAGGAAAATTTTTTTTTGATCATATAGTTCTTTAAAATAAATCAATAAAAAAACAAATCAATAAATCAGTAAATAAACAAAATTGCTCCATAAGCTAAACTTGTGTAGGATTTTTTTTTTTTTAAAGTACAGTTCTTTCAAATAATTCAATCAATAAGTCAGTAAATAATAAATATTCCTTCATAAGTTAGACTTGTCTAATATTGTAGTGGATATTTTTCTATGTAACGGTATTCTATCGCTTTACAAATCTTCATTGTATAACTGTTGTTCAAGATATCTGTAAAGGCTTCTTACTTTTCAATAAAAGAAAATTATTAGGAAATAAAAATAAAATATATATATATATATTTTTTTAAATAGTTATTTCAAATAAAACTATCAAAAAAATAAGTCAGTCAATAAATAAAATTGCTTCATAAGCTAAACTCATGTAGGGATTTTTTTTTTTAATACAGTTCTTTTAAATAAATAAATTAAAAAATAAATCAATCATTCAGTAAATAAATAATATTGCTTCATAAGTTAGACTTGTGTAGGAATTTTTTATTTATTTTTTAATCTAGGTCTTTTAAATCAATCAATCAATAAGTCAGTAAATAAATTATATTCCTTCATAAGTTAGACTTGTAGTGGTTGTTATTCTATGTAACGGTATTCTATGGCTTTACAAATCTTCATTGTATAACTGTTGTTAAAGATATCTGTAAAAACGTCTTACTTTTCAATAAAATAAAATTATTTGGAAAAAAAATAAAATAAGTTAGCCTTGTGTAGGAAAAAAAATGATTGTTTAAAAAAAATAGTTATTTCAAATAAATCTATCAAAAAAATAAGTCAGTAAATAAATAAAATAGCTTCATAAGCTAAACTCATGTAGAGATTTTTTTTTTTTAAATACAGTTCTTTCAAATAAATAAATTAAAAAATCAATCAATCATTCAGTAAATAAATAATATTGCTTCATAAGTTAGACTTGTGTAGGAATTTTTTATTTGTTGTTAAATCTAGTTCTTTTAAATAAATAAATTAATACATCAGTAAATAAATAAAATGGCTCCATAAGCTAAACTTGTGTAGGAAATTTTTTTTTCTAAATACAGTTCTTTCAAATAAATAAATTAAAAAATAAATCAATAATTCAGTAAATAAATAACATTGCTTCATAAGTTAGACTTGTGTAGGATTTTTTTTTTCAAAATAAATAAATCAATACATCAGTAAATAAATAAAATGGCTCCATAAGCTAAACTTGTGTAGGAAAAATGTTTAAAAAAATAAAGTTCTTTCAAATAAATCAATAAAAAATAAAAAAATCAATAAGACAGTAAATAAATAATATTGCTTCATAAGTTAGACTTGTGTAGGAATTTTTTATTTTATTTTTTTGTTAAATCTAGGCCTTTTAAATAAATAAATCAATACATCAGTAAAAATTTTTTAAATCTAGGTCTTTTAAATAAATAAATAAATACATCAGTAAATAAATAAAATGGCTCCATAAGCTAAACTTGTGTAGGAAAAATGTTTAAAAAAAAACAATACAGTTCTTTCAAATAAATCACTGAAAAAAAAATTCAGTAAATAAATAATATTGCTTCATAAGCTAGACTTGTGTAGGATTTTTTTTTTTTTTAAATCTAGGTCTTTTAAATAAATAAATCAATACATCAGTAAATAAATAAAATGGCTCCATAAGCTAAACTTGTGTAGGAATTTTTTTTTTTCTAAATACAGTTCTTTCAAATAAATAAATTAAAAAATAAATCAATAATTCAGTAAATAAATAACATTGCTTCATAAGTTAGACTTGTGTAGGATTTTTTTTTTCAAAATAAATAAATCAATACATCAGTAAATAAATAAAATGGCTCCATAAGCTAAACTTGTGTAGGAAAAATGTTTAAAAAAAATAAAGTTCTTTCAAATAAATCAATAAAAAATAAAAAAATCAATAAGACAGTAAATAAATAATATTGCTTCATAAGTTAGACTTGTGTAGGATTTTTTTATTTTATTTTTTTGTTAAATCTAGGCCTTTTAAATAAATAAATCAATACATCAGTAAAAAAAAATTAAATCTAGGTCTTTTAAATAAATAAATAAATACATCAGTAAATAAATAAAATGGCTCCATAAGCTAAACTTGTGTAGGAAAAATGTTTAAAAAAAAACAATACAGTTCTTTCAAATAAATCACTGAAAAAAAAATTCAGTAAATAAATAATATTGCTTCATAAGCTAGACTTGTGTAGGATTTTATTTTTTTTTAAATCTAGGTCTTTTAAATAAATAAATCAATACATCAGTAAATAAATAAAATGGTGCCATAAGCTAAACTCGTGTAGGAAAAATGTTTAAAAAAAAAAATCAGTTAAAAAAAAAAAATCAATAAGACAGTAAATAAATGATATTGCTTCATAAGTTAGACTTGTGTAGGATTTTTTTTATTTTTATTTTTTTAATCTAGGTCTTTTAAATAAATAAATCAATACATCAGTAAATAAATAAAATGGCGCCATAAGCTAAACTTGTGTAGGAAAAATGTTTAAAAAAAATAAATCAGTTAAAAAAAAAAACAGAAAAAATCAATAAGACAGTAAATAAATGATATTGCTTCATAAGTTAGACTTGTGTAGGATTTTTTTTATTTTTATTTTTTTAAATCTAGCTATTTTAAATAAACAAATCAATACATCAGTAAATAAGTAAAATGGCTCCATAAGCTAAACTGTGTTTAAAAATAAATAAATAATACAGTTCTTTCAAAGAAATCAATAAAAAATAATTCAATAAGACAGTAAATAAATAATATTGCTCCATAAGTTAGACTTGTGTAGATAAAATAATTTTCTCCATTATTTTCCGATTTAATTTGAAGTAATTGCTGATGACATCCACACGCAGGCACATGTTCGTGTCTCCTCGGGGTGCCTGGAGCAAGTATCTCAATGTACAGATTCCTTGTGTATAAGAACCCCCCCCCCCCCCCGGGGATGAGATTAGGTATTTTATCAGGGAGGGGGAGACAAAAGCCGACGGTCCTACCTGTTCAACAGGATTCTGCCAGCAGATATACAGAAATATAAATACACACCTACCTACCTACAAAGATAATTAGCTCTGATGTGTGTTTCCTAATCACTTTCATCTAACCCTACTTTGGTTGTCAAATAATTATAACGCTTGTAATTATTTAATTTGCTGGAAGGCAAAGTAACCTGAATTCCAATGGTATTCATAATAAACCAGGATTTGATAAAATTAATACATTATGCTTAAAGTGGAACTAAAGGTCAGAAATACCTACCTTAGTTCCTTTGGTCCAACACCTGCAGGTCCCTTTGCCGACACCGGTATCTTCTCCAAGGTTTCTTCTGGGTCCTGGTCTTGGGACATCTCAATTGGCTTTATTTTTTAACTTTAGTTCCACTTTAAAGGATATCTAAAGCTCAAATATTTTTTGGATAGAGTATGGTTAAAACTCTTGACTTTTTTTTTTTTTGCTGCCTGTATACCATTGGAGATACTTCTCTTCACTTCCTGTCCTGTAGACAAAACAGGAAGTGAGGGACTTCCCCCTCTGAGTTGTCATCGGAACAAGGGTCCCCATTTTGAAGATTCCACGCCATTTCTGGTCTGGTCGCCACTCAAATGTTTGGATTACTTAGTGCTTTAGTCCAGGGGGCCCCCTGGACTTTCTAAACAAAGGGCCAGTTAACTGTCCTTCGGACTTTAGGGGGGCCAGACGGTGGCCAGTGGGAGTAGATAATACCTCAGGTTTCGTGGTCAGCAGGAGTAAAAAATAATAATAATTACATAACATCCCTGTGGCTAGTAAGAGAAGGAATAATGCCCCATCTTTGATATGCCCCATTGTTGGTGACAGTGAGAGTAATAGTGCCCCGTCATTGGTGTCAGTGGGAGGAAAAGTGCCCTATTACTGGTGTCAGTGGGAGGAATAGTGCCCTATCGCTGGTGTCAGTGGGAAGAATAGTGTCCTATCACTGGTGTCAGTGGGAGGAATAGTGCCCCATCATTGGTGTCAGTGGGAGGAATAGTGCCCCATCAATGGTGTCAGTGGGAGGAATAGTGTCCTATCACTGGTGTCAGTGGGAGGAATAGTGCCCTATTGCTGGTGTCAGTGGGAAGAATAGTGTCCTATCACTGGTGTCAGTGGGAGGAATAGTGCCCCATCATTGGTGTCAGTGGGAGGAATAGTGCCCTATTACTGGTGTCAGTGGGAGGAATAGTGCCCTATTGCTGGTGTCAGTGGGAAGAATAGTGTCCTATCACTGGTGTCAGTGGGAGGAATAGTGCCCCATCATTGGTGTCAGTGGGAGGAATAGTGCCCCATCAATGGTGTCAGTGGGAGGAATAGTGTCCTATCACTGGTGTCAGTGGGAGGAATAGTGTCCCATCATTGGTATCAGTGGGAGGGATAGTGCCCTATTACTGGTGTCAGTGGGAGGAATAGTGCCCTATTACTGGTGTCAGTGGGAGGAATAGTGCCCCATCATTGGTGTCAGTGGGAGGAATAGTGCCCCATCAATGGTGTCAGTGGGAGGAATAGTGTCCTATCACTGGTGTCAGTGGGAGGAATAGTGTCCTATCACTGGTGTCAGTGGGAGGGATAGTGCCCTATCACTGGTGTCAGTGGGAGGAATAGTGCCCTATTACTGGTGTCAGTGGGAGGAATAGTGCCCCATCATTGTTATCAGTGGTAGGAATAGTGCCCCATCAATGGTGTCAGTGGGAGGAATAGTGCCCTATCACTAGTGTCAGTGGGAGGAATAGTGTCCTATCACTGGTGTCAGTGGGAGGGATAGTGCCCTATCACTGGTGTCAATGGGAGAGATAGTTTCCCTTTGCTGGTGTCAGTGGGAGGAATAGTGCCCTATTACTGGTGTCAGTGGGAGGAATAGTGCCCTATTACTGGTGTCAGTGGGAGGAATAGTGCCATATTGCTGGTGTCAGTGGGAAGAATAGTGTCCTATCACTGGTGTCAGTGGGAGGAATAGTGCCCCATCATTGGTGTCAGTGGGAGGAATAGTGCCCCATCATTGGTGTCAGTGGGAGGAATAGTGACCCATCATTGGTGTCAGTGGGAGGAATAGTGCCCCATCATTGGTGTCAGTGGGAGGAATAGTGCCCCGCCCATCATTGGAGCACAGGTGTGTCAGGAAGAAGGTGCCTCTGAAGCTGCTCTGTGAGAAGGGAGTGGTGGTGAAATCTCTCCCAGCTCCCTGGCCCCCTTTCTGGGGAGGCCATGGAGGGCAGCGGGGCTTCTCCTGCTGGAGGCTCCCAGCCATCTCCTGGGCCATCAAGTGAACTGCCTGCCTCTGCACAAGCCGATCTCTCTGCCCCTGGTGAGGATGAAGGCTCGGAGGCCATTCGGGAGCGAGTGGTGGCCGGGATTAAGGTCCTGAATAGGGAGAGGGACAAGCTCTACAAGTTGAGAGCGGAGTTGAAGCGCCTGCGAAGGCAACGTGAGGGCTTACACAGCCAGAAACGGGGATCCATGGATCCGGAAATCCAGCTGGCCAAGGTCCGTGTGGATCATCAGGAGACCATCGTGGCCATGATGGAAGGCAGAGATGGGCCCTTTAAAGAAAAATTTTGTAACGACAAAAGGTTTGGAAGGGTGACAAAGATGGAGGTGGAGGAGGAGGAGACCCCCAGTTCTGACCCCCTGCCCCCCCAGGGAGAGGTAAGCAGCCCCAGGCCTTCCCAAGATTCAGGAGGTATGCTGAGGGCCATCCAGGTAATGGAGTCTCCTATGCGGGGGGATCAGATGGTGTTTAATGAGGAAGACATTACTGATGATGTGCCTGATAAAGTGAAGCCTGCTAAGTCCCATGTTGTGGATAAGACTGTTTTTGTTCCTTTTAACACTGTGACTGACAATGTGCCTAATGACAATCAGGCTGCTAGTCCTGTATGCAGCAATGTTGTGCCTGCTGAGGCTGCAATGCAGCAAGAGTTACATTTAAAAAATGTAATTTCTGTGGATGGACTGCAAGTGTCAGCACAGCCCATTAACCCTTCTTTGGCTGAGTCCAAAGCTGTTTGCCCCACTGCTGCTGAGGACTCTACAGTGCAGCATCAGGAGACAGCTGGTATTGCAGCCACTGTGACTATTCCTGATGGGAATTTGAATAGTTCTGTGACTGATAACAATCACCCCAGTACCAGTGTGATGAACAATCGTCCTGCTACAGATCCTGCCATTTCAGTTCATACAGTTGATAATAATAATAATAATATACAGAGTGATGTGGCTTCAGTGTCAGCCCTTGGCCCTGATAAACCTACTTTTGCACAGGTGGCACACTCTGCTCCTGGTAGTCCCGCTCCCAAGCGGGGTTTTCCACTGCAAGCTGCCACCTTGAGCACCCCAAGATCTGGTCTTGGGTCTCTGGCTTCTGCTGGGGGTCCAAGACGTAATGTAGTTATCCTGAAATGGGAAGGTGGTGCCATCCCTCCAGCACGGCGTGCAGTGGTGGACTTGATATTGGAGATGGGTTTTGGTGCAAATGACCTGTATGCCTTTATACATGTAGCTGGGACAAGGGACTATACGGTTAGCTTCACCAGGCCAGAGGGTCTTGACCTGTTCTGGGAGCGATATGAGGCTCGGTGCAGGTCAAGACCTGAATGGGAAGGTCTGGTCCCAGTTGCGGTTTCTCAGAGGTCAACAGTAAAAAAAATAACCATTATCCTGACCAATGAGAGTGTTCCTGCTCGGGATCTAGAGGTCTGGTTAAGGAACTATGGGGAAGTTTTGACCAAACCTAATAAAATCCATGATGAGCGTAACATCTGGACTGGGGGATGGTCGGTAACAGTCAGGTTGGCCAGGGATGGGAATGTTGTCCGTCACCTGCCCTCCTCAGCTTTCATAGGGAGGGATAGGATGACTGTTTTCTACCCTGGTCAGCCGAAGCTGTGTCACCGCTGTGGAGAAAAGGGGCACTTGAGCTCCTCCTGTTCAGCCTTGATGTGTTCAGTGTGTCGGGGTCAGGGTCATATGGCTAAGGACTGCACTAAGATGATCAGGTGCAACCTGTGCCTGCGCCTTGGCCACCCCTACAGCAGATGTCCTGAAGCCTGGCACAATATGGAGAAGGAGGTAGTAGAGGACATGTCAAGGCTGGACAGGATGGAGGGTGAGACCCCTGGTGTACCATCCTCCTCTGCGGTGACCCCCTCCCCTGGTCCTGCTCAGGATCCCTCTCCAGTTCCTGTGGCCACCCCTCCTGTGTCTGTAAGTACTCCTTCTGTTTCTGTCTCTGTGTCCCCCCAGCCTACTGTACCCTCTCCTCTTGTGTCGGAACCTTCCAAGTCTGTGCCCCCCGAGTCTGTTACCCCCCAGGAGTCTACCCCTCCCGAGTCTGACTTAAAGGGATCACCCCCCCCACCAGCGTGTACTAAAAAGGGCGCCCCTTCCTCTGTAAAGAAGTCTTGTGGAAAGACTTTAAAGAAAAAAATAAGAGATGAGGGCATCTCTGAGGCTGACCTGCGGTACCTGGAGGAGAGAAGGAAGGTTGGGAGGCGGAAGAGGCAGGCGGTGAGGATGGAACGGGGACGAGAAGCTTTGGTTTCTGTCTCCAGCCGTCATAGGTCCTCCAAGTGGGATATTTCTTCATCTGGAGCTTCTTCTGAAAGAAGTTCCGATTCTGAAATGGACTTTGAGGCGGCCTCTAGAAAGAGAGAGGCTTCTGGTGATGAGCAGCAGAGGGGAGCTAAGAAACAATCCACCCAATAACCCAAATGGCGGTTCCCCCTCCGTTAAAAGTGGTGACAATTAATGTCGCCAGCATTAAGTCAGTAAGAGCTCGTTCTATGGCCTTCTTTTTGTTCAGCCAATTAGATGCTGAAATTTTATTTTTGCAAGAGACTAGGCTCACCTCCTTGGCAGATATTCATATGGCCAAGAGAGAGTGGAGGTATGGTCCATCTTACTGGTCTCTTGCGGCCGAGCCTTACGGCGGTGTGGTGGTGTTGTTTAAAACCGGCATGGTAACTGTCCGGTGGGTTATTGAGGTGGAGATTGGGAGATGTATGGTCTTAGACGTCCTTGTGGGAGGGCAGGACCTGCGCCTAATCAATGTTTATGGGCCGCACACAAAGTGGGACAGGAAATGCCTTTTTACAAGGATCAAGCCATTTCTTTTTACATCCCGGCAAGTGGTCTTTGGAGGTGACTTTAATACAGTAACTAGGCCCAATGACAGGAAGGACTTCAAGGACAGGCTGGGATATGATAGCGTTTTTTTAAATAGTATGGTTAGGGATGCTGGTCTTGTGGATGTGCACATTAAGCACCTCCCAGATGACACCGGGGTCATTTTTCATCGTGGTAATAGTCAGAGTAGGATAGATAGGTTTTTTTTGAAGGAGGCCTCTGCTTTCTCGCCCCCAGTGGTGCAGGCAGTAGAGTTCTCTGATCACTGTATGCTATCTGTGGTACTGAATGCTTCAGACGCCCCTCAGAGGGGCAAGGGCATCTGGAGATTAAATTCGACACTACTCAAGGAAGAACATGTTAGACAATCCTTTGAGGAATTCTTTCAGGCACAGGTGACCATCCTGGACTTTTGTAGCAGCAAGGCTGAGTGGTGGGAGCTGACCAAAAAGAGGATCGCTGGATTCTTCAGGGGCCTAGCCAATAGAAATCAGTTTAATAAATACATGACCTACCAACGTTTACGGAGGAAGCTGGATATTCTTGTCTCGAGAGGAGGAGATCCTGGGGCAATCTCCGAAGTGAAACTCCTTCTCAGGAAGTGTCAATATGACCGGCATGCCTCTTTGGTTCTGGAGAGGGACTATGGGAAGTACCACTCGCCTGACCCTTACCAGAACTGCAAACAAGGTGTAGCTGTTAAAACGGTCGTTGGCCTTAAGGACAGTACAGGTTCCTTGACAAAGTCCAGGTCAGGGATTCTGGAGGTCGTGAGGTCCTTTTATGCCGACCTTCTTGGGAGGAAAGAGCTTGATCGTGACAAGATGGAAAGCTTTTTGGACTCTACTCCAGGTCTAAATGGTGGAGATGTTCCATTGATGAATTTGACAGAGGAGATCACAGTCGAAGAGGTGATGAGGGCAATTGAACAGCTTGCCATCAAAAAGTCGCCTGGACCGGATGGCTTGACGGCTGAGTTTTACAAAGCCTTTAAGTCTATTCTGGCCCCGCATTTGGTAGAGGTTTTTAACAGTTGCCTTGCTGAGGGGGTGCTTTCCCCTTCCATGAGGCACTCGGCTGTGATTCTTCTTTCAAAGGGTAAAGATCCTTCGATGATTGAGAATTGGCGCCCCATCAGCCTTCTTAATGTTGATAGAAAGATACTGGCAAAGATATTTTTCTGGCGCCTATCGTCAGTGGCAGAGTCTTTGCTTTCTCGCCATCAGCACTGTTCGGTCCAGGGTAGGAGCACCTTCACAGCGGTTTTAGCTGTCCGGGAGGCCTTGGAGCGGTGCAGGGCTGCAGGCTGGGGAAAGTATTTGCTGACATTGGATCAGGCAAAGGCTTTTGATCGTGTTAACCATGAGTACCTGTGGTTGCTCCTTAGTAAGTACGGTCTGCCGGGTGGTTTTGTCGATTGGCTGAAAGTCTTGTATAAGGGGGCAGAAAGCTTCCCTCTTGTTAATGGTTGGGTTGGACAGTCCTTTGAGGTTGGCTCCGGGGTGCGCCAGGGTTGTCCCCTGAGTCCCCTGCTCTATGTGTTTGCAATCGACCCCTTCATCAGGAGGCTAGAGAGCGGCATGTTGTGTGGGGTACCAGTGGGGCTCCCGGGTGAGCCGCCATTGAGGGTTGTTGCCTATGCAGACGATGTGTCTGTGATTGTCACTGGGACCAATGAAGCGGAGGAGGTAGTCTCTCTGACATCACGGTATTCTGAAGCATCAGGCTCCAGGATCAATCAGGAAAAGACTGAAGTTTTCTGGATGGGAAAGGAAGGTGAGGGGTTTGATCTCCCGGACACCTTTCCAGTGCCCCAGGAAAGAATTAAGATACTAGGCATTGAATTTGGACCCGGCGATTATGGCCTCAAAAACTGGGAAGGCAGACTGGAAATTGCCAATACTAAGGTGGTCAGCTGGAAGAGATGGAAGTTATCTATGAGGGAAAGGGTTGATCTGATTAAGACTTACCTGATTCCGATCTTCTTGTATGTCAGCTTTGTCTGCATCTTGCCAGTGTCTCTCTATGCTAGGGTCAGTAGTGTGTTCTTCCAGATGCTGTGGGGGAACAGACTGAACCCCATCAAGAGGAATGTCACCTACCTATCCAGGAGGGAGGGTGGCTTAGGTATGGTCAACCCAGTTCTTTTCTTTTCACTGCTATTTCTAAAGTTTAACATTGGTAATATGCTTGCAGTGGAACCTCCTGGATGGGTAGGCATATTTAGATCTTGGTTTAGGCCTTTTCTACGACTTTGGGAAGAAGGTGGCCAAGTGAAGAATCGCAGGGGTCATCGTGGTCAGCTACCAGCCTATGTCGCTCCGTGCCTGAAGTTACTGCGGCAGTGGCGATTGTCGGCTGAAGATCTCAGATCGGTTCCAAGGAAAGTCCTTATGAGTCGAGTCTTGAGCGAAGTCTTTCATGACCCACTGGCCTTAAGGGATTGCCCGGGCCCAGTTTTGAGGGCGGGGTTAAGACTGATTAATTTGGATAGAGTACCCCCTAAATTTAGGGATCTGGCCTGGTTGTGCTTCCATGGGAAGCTCTATGTTCGGGGCAATTTGAAATTCCGCAGTGGGATGGATCGTAGCTGTCCTCGGGAGGAGTGTGCAGATGAGGAGGAGACTATGGACCATTTTCTGCTTCATTGCCCTTTTAACATAGAGGTGTACAAACAGGTGGGGCGGGCCCTCGGTGTCCCTTTCCTCTCCAGGCTGGGTTATGCTGAGTGGGTGTACGGAGCATTCAATACCGGTGGAGTTTTTTGTTTGGATACACTTTTTTTAGTTAGCCTAGTAGTCCGTTATTTCACCTGGAATGCACGGTGTCAGGTCAGCATTCGGCAAAAACTCCTTCCTGTTGAGGTGGTGGTGTGTGACATTTTGCATGAGGTGGGGAAGATTCGGGAGCTTGAGAGAGACAAGCGGGGGCAGGGGGCTTGGTTGAAGGCGTGGAGGGGTTTCAAGCCTCCCTGACTGCCAGGAGTCTCTTTCCCGGGTGTGGCTGTCTGTCTCTTATCACCCTAGATTATCAGTATTTTTGATACATTTTTGATAAATGGCTGCGTACATAGGTGATGGGTTGTGCCTCTTAGGCCCTCTCTGCTGCTTTATGTAGATAGTTTTCTAGGGATGTTTTGGTAGTGGATTATGTGTATATTGTATATATTCTGAACATTGTTGTGTATTCCTTTGTTTTCTGTTGAAGTTTTGTACTATGGTTTTGTTTTTTACTTTTGTATAAAATTGGTTGCTTGATTCTTTTCAATAAAAGATCAATAGTGTCCTATCACTGGTGTCAGTGGGAGGAATAGTGTCCTATCACTGGTGTCAGTGGGAGGGATAGTGCCCTATCACTGGTGTCAGTGGGAGGAATAGTGCCCTATTACTGGTGTCAGTGGGAGGAATAGTGCCCCATCATTGTTATCAGTGGGAGGAATAGTGCCCCATCAATGGTGTCAGTGGGAGGAATAGTGCCCTATCACTAGTGTCAGTGGGAGGAATAGTGTCCTATCACTGGTGTCAGTGGGAGGGATAGTGCCCTATCACTGGTGTCAATGGGAGAGATAGTTTCCCTTTGCTGGTGTCAGTGGGAGGAATAGTGCCCTATTACTGGTGTCAGTGGGAGGGATAGTGTCCTATCACTGGTGTCAGTGGGAGGAATAGCGTCCTATCACTGGTGTCAGTGGGAGGAATAGTTTCCCTTTGCTGGTGTCAGTGGGAGGAATAGTGCCCTATTACTGGTGTCAGTGGGAGGGATAGTGTCCTATCACTGGTGTCAGTGGGAGGAATAGTTTCCCTTTGCTGGTGTCAGTGGGAGGAATAGTGCCCTATTACTGGTGTCAGTGGGAGGGATAGTGTCCTATCACTGGTGTCAGTGGGAGGAATAGTGTCCTATCACTGGTGTCAGTGGGAGGGATAGTGCCCTATCACTGGTGTCAATGGGAGAGATAGTTTCCCTTTGCTGGTGTCAGTGGGAGGAATAGTGCCCTATTACTGGTGTCAGTGGGAGGGATAGTGTCCTATCACTGGTGTCAGTGGGAGGAATAGCGTCCTATCACTGGTGTCAGTGGGAGGAATAGTTTCCCTTTGCTGGTGTCAGTGGGAGGAATAGTGCCCTATTACTGGTGTCAGTGGGAGGGATAGTGTCCTATCACTGGTGTCAGTGGGAGGAATAGTGTCCTATCACTGGTGTCAGTGGGAGGGATAGTGCCCTATCACTGGTGTCAATGGGAGAGATAGTTTCCCTTTGCTGGTGTCAGTGGGAGGAATAGTGCCCTATTACTGGTGTCAGTGGGAGGGATAGTGTCCTATCACTGGTGTCAGTGGGAGGAATAGCGTCCTATCACTGGTGTCAGTGGGAGGAATAGTTTCCCTTTGCTGGTGTCAGTGAAAGGAAGAGTGCCTGTTTTCATCGGACAAACCGATCGTGTGTGGGCCCCATCTGACTTTTTCCCATCGGTGAAAAAAAATAGAACATGTTTTACATTTTTCCGATGTAAAAAAAACTGATAGGAAATTCCGATCGTCTGTGTGGAACTCCATCGGAGAAAAAACCCACGCATGCTCAGACTGAATTAGGAGACGGGAGCGATCGTTCTAGTAAAACTAGTGTTCGTAATGGAGGTAGCACATTTGTCATGCTGTAACGGACTGAAAAGCGCGAGGCTGAAAAGCACGAATCGGCTCTCACCAAACTTTTACGAACACGCGGTAACACGAAATCAGTAAAAGCAGCCCAAAGGGTGGCGCCATTAGATTTGAACTTCCCATTTATAGTGCCGTCATACGTGTTGTAGGTCACGTCGTTTGGGACGATCAGAATTTTGTCTGATGGCGTGTAGGCAAGACTGATGGAAGTCAGCTTCATCGGAATTCCGATGGAAAAATCCATCGGGTTTGATTCCATCGGAAATCCGATCGTGTGTACAGGGCTTTAGTTGGAGAAATAGTGCCATAATTTTGGTGTCAGTGGGGAGAATAGTGTCCCATCATTGGTGGTCAGTGGGAAGAAGGAGGAGGACACACCCAAAGAGCTCTCTGAGAGAACCAGCCTTTTTTCAAGCCTGGGCCTTGCCTGCTAGCTTGGCCCAGGAATAATGCCTGATCCTGGGGAAGGCCCTGGGAGGGATCCCCCTGATGATACAGGGCCTAGTGAGGAGGAGGAGGTGGATGATCTGACTGTGGGTCCAGGCCCTGGTCAGGGTGTGGATGTCTACAGACAGAAGATCATCGATCGTTTCCGGGCGATCGGAAGAGCTGAGGAGAAACTGAAATGTTTAAAAGCTGAGCATAAAAACTTCAGGGCCAAGTATTTCCAGGCCTGGAGTAAGAATCGTTCGGCCATGAAGCCTGACTTACAGCAGATGGAAGAAAAGGTAAAGAAGCAATCTTTATTGTTGGAGAAATTAAAAGGTAAGAGTGGAGCTTTTGCAGAAAAATTTAAAAATGAGAGAAGATTTGCCAGCCAGACATCAGTGAGTTCTGTGGATCAGCAGCCACAGGTAACAGACATCCCGGCTTTACCTGCCTCTGCACCTCTCCCCCCATGTCAGGCTGGGGAATCACCAGCGGCAACCAGCCAGGGGGTTGAGAATGAACATGGCACCCTAAAGTTCATCCAGCAGATGGAGTCACCCCTAAGGGCAGACAGGTCTGCTGGTGATCCATCAGAAGTCCCTGTAGAGGAGAAGAGGGGTTACAGACTGGCAGAGCCAGCACTGTTGGAGAAATCCCAGTGCACTGTGCAGCCTCTTTCCACCATGTCTGCCCCTCCAGCTGTAGTGAATGGTGTCCCAACTGAGGAGCAGAGGGAGAAGGAGCTCTGCAAACAGCTGCCTGTTGGAGTTTCTGCTGTGGAGAAATCCTCTGCAGACATGGAGGGAAAACCCCTGGCAGAGGTGTCATCAGCCCACCAGAGCAATGTGGATGGATCTGCATCATGCCCCGCGCATATGGATTTTGCTGCTACTGCTGGGACTTGTAGTTCCACAAGCAAGATGGCTGCCAGCTCCAAAGAGCCTGTTTCACCTTCACCTGGGCTGGTTGATGCAGGTGGGGGAGGGGAGCAGCACAGTGCAGCATGTGAAGTGGAAGCAGCCATGGAAGTCTCCTGCAATGATTCACCTGTTGCTGTACAATCTTGCTTAGCTGACAATCCTGTCCTGATGGAGAAGAGTCTGCCTGGAGGTGAAGTATCTATGGGTACAGCAGTGAGTATGGACACAGCAGGAACTATGAATGTGCCAGACAATAATGACAGCAATAACATTAATAAAGCAATGGATGTGGTGGTGGGTGGTGGTGAAGGGGTTAATGTTGCTGCTATTGGTAAAAATGACATTTCTCCTCCTGCTCAGCAGAGGAAAGACTCATCAGGTGTACAATTGTCATCGGCCAGAGTTGTGTCAGACATTTCTAAACGCACAACTGGATCCTCTGCAGGGAGGTCAGTGAGCACTGGCAGCTATGCGACAGCTTTGGGGAGTCGCACCAAGGAGGGTGGGGGGAATGCTGCAAATGTTAGTGGTCACAATTTGAGGAGGTTTGGTGGTGGGATGGTTAGTGGGTACCAGAGGAGAAATGTGGTCCAATTGAAGTGGGAGGGGGAGGGGACCCCACCAGTAAGGGGAGGGTGGCAGAGTTGGTTCTGGAAATGGGGTTTAAAGTTTCAGATATTTTTGCTTTGATTTGCCCCGTGGGGAGTTATGAGTTTGATTTGTCCTTTGTAAAGCCTGAGGGTCTGGATTTGTTTTGGGAGCGTTTTAGGAGGTGTGGGGGCCTTCCGCAGTGGAACGGTTGGGTGCCAAAGGTGATTTCCAGGCAGCCTCTGATAAAATCTGTGACGATCCTGGTGCGTAATGAATCTATACCAGAGGCTGATTTAATAGTATGGCTACGCCGATATGGTGAGGTCCTCGCTCCACTGCGGAAGGTCCTTGATCTGCATGGGATTTGGACAGGGGCCTGGACAGAGTCATTAAAATTGGGGGTGCTGGGAAATGTAGTCCAACATCTGCCCTGTTCAGCCTTTCTGGGGAGGGATAGGCTGACCATTTTTTACCAAGGTCAGCCTAAAGTCTGTAACAAATGTGGTGAAAAAGGCCATTTTGCATCTACCTGCATCCGTAAAAAGTGTTCACTGTGCCAGGAGCTGGGCCATTTGGCTAAGGATTGTACCGAAATTCGGTGCAATTTGTGCCAAAAGCTCGGTCATCCTTATAGTCAATGCCCGGAGGCATTACATAACTTGCCGGGATTGGAGGCTGAGCTGCAGAGGCTGGATAAGGAGGATGAGGTCGCTGAGACTGTTGTTGTCCCTCCTGTGTCTGTGACATCTGTTGTTTCTGGTTCTGTCTCTCCTAGTGATGTGGTCCCTGAGTCTGTCCCTCCTGTGTCTGTTACATCTGTTTCAGTTTCCCCTAGTAATGTGGTCCCTGAGTCTGTCCCTCCTGTGGTTGTCCCTAATCCATCTATACATAGATCCTCCAGACTGGCGGAGGCTGCTGGGGGGGCAGGTTTAGCGGATCTTCCCACTCAGCCTCCAGTCCCTGCCCCTCGGCAGCGCAAGCGTGGTCAGGGGAATGTGGGGGTGCTGAATGGGGGTGGGGCTGATGGAAGGGTGTCCATACCCCATGTCTCACGCTCTGTTGATGGGCATTCGGATGATGAGGGGTGGGAGAAGATTAGGAGGAAGAAAAAAAAGAAGAGGAAGACAAGAAAAGCGGTCATTTCTTCCTCAGAGTCGGACCCAGGAGGGGTTCCTCTTGGCAACACTTTTTCTGTTCTGTCGGGTGATGAAATGTCAGATGTATCTTTCTCTTTATCATCTATGGATGAGGGGGAGTCACGCAGTCTGAAGAGAGCTGTTTCTGGGGATGAGAGTGTGGTAAGGGTTAAGAAACGACTCCCCCAATCATCCTGATGGTATATCAGACCTGCCTTTGGTGATCTGCCCATCTCTGGGTGAGGAGCTCTTTTCTTTTTCTGTGTTGGTGTGAGTTGTAGGAAGATTTATTTTCCAGTAATGACATGATTTTTGCTTTTGCTGTAAAGTCTTTTTTGTTTGAGAGCAGATTTGCTATATTTATTTTCATTTTTATGTAAATATGTATATATATTGTTTTTATGCTTATTGATTGCAAGACCTTTAATAAAGAAAAATTGGGAAGAATGTTCCTTACATTGGTGATCAGTGAGAAGAATGTCCCTTACATTGGTGATCAGTGGGAAGAATGTTCCTTACATTGGTGATCAGTGGGAAGAATGTCCCTTACATTGGTGATCAGTGGGAAGAATGTTCCTTACATTGGTGATCAGTGGGAAGAATGTTCCTTACATTGGTGATCAGTGGGAAGAATGTTCCTTACATTGGTGATCAGTGGGAAGAATGTTCCTTACATTGGTGATCAGTGGGAAGAATGTTCCTTACATTGGTGATCAGTGGGAAGAATGTCCCTTACATTGGTGGTCAGTGGGAAGAATGTCTCTTACATTGCTGATCAGTGGGAAGAATGTTCCTTACATTGGTGATCAGTGGGAAGAATGTCCCTTAAATTGGTGGTCAGTGGGAAGAATGTCCCTTACATTGGTGATCAGTGAGAAGAATGTTCCTTACATTGGTGGTCAGTGGGAAGAATGTCCCTTACATTGGTGATCAGTGGGAAGAATGTTCCTTACATTGGTGATCAGTGGGAAGAATGTTCCTTACATTGGTGATCAAAGGGAAGAATGTTCCTTACATTGGTGATCAGTGGGAAGAATGTTCCTTACATTGGTGGTCAGTGGGAAGAATGTCCCTTACATTGGTGGTCAGTGGGAAGAATGTCCCTTACATTGGTGATCAGTGAGAAGAATGTTCCTTACATTGGTGATCAGTGGGAAGAATGCTCCTTACATTGGTGATCAGTGGGAAGAATGCTCCTTACATTGGTGATCAGTGGGAAGAATGATCCTTACATTGGTGGTCAGTGGGAAGAATGTTCCTTACATTGGTGATCAGTGAGAAGAATGTTCCTTACATTGGTGATCAGTGGGAAGAATGTTCCTTACATTGGTGATCAGTGGGAAGAATGTTCCTTACATTGGTGATCAGTGTGAAGAATGTTCCTTACATTGGTGATCAGTGGGAAGAATGCTCCTTACATTGGTGATCAGTGGGAAGAATGTTCCTTACATTGGTGGTCAGTGAGAAGAATGTTCCTTACATTGGTGATCAGTGAGAAGAATGTTCCTTACATTGGTGATCAGTGGGAAGAATGTCCCTTACATTGGTGATCAGTGGGAAGAATGTCCCTTACATTGGTGATCAGTGAGAAGAATGCTCCTTACATTGGTGATCAGTGGGAAGAATGTTCCTTACATTGGTGATCAGTGAGAAGAATGTTCCTTACATTGGTGATCAGTGGGAAGAATGTTCCTTACATTGGTGATCAGTGGGAAGAATGCTCCTTACATTGGTGATCAGTGGGAAGAATGCTCCTTACATTGGTGATCAGTGGGAAGAATGTTCCTTACATTGGTGATCAGTGAGAAGAATGTTCCTTACATTGGTGATCAGTGAGAAGAATGTTCCTTACATTGGTGATCAGTGAGAAGAATGTTCCTTACATTGGTGATCAGTGGGAAGAACATTCCTTACATTGGTGGCCAGTGGGAAGAATATTCCCATTACAGACAGTAAGCATACATACTAGTGTCAGTGATTACTTAGCTGAGAAATGAAAGGAGAAGCTCCATAGGTCCCATTCTTGTGGTTCTGCTAAGAGGTGTTGGTGCAGAACTAAGTGAGCTCCATCAACCAGGAGATCAACTCATCACTGGTCACTGCTTAAGGAGACCCTAGAACCCTCTTGAGGAACCCTAGGTTTCCACAGAACCCTGGTTGAGAAAGGCTGATCTAAAATAAGGACCATTCCCTCCATGTTGTCATCAGAAGAGATGTCCCCAGTTGAAGATAAACACTCTATTTCATTTTCTGGTGACAACTCATTGTCTCCACCCCTGACCTACCTCTGAGCACTGTCCCTTGTCTCTGCCCCCTATCCACGTCCTAGTACTAGTACTACTCCTTATTAGAGAATACAGAGCCAAGTATCATTTTGTGTTGTTAAGTAATTTGTATGTGTAGCGGGTATATGCTTTCTATTTTTGAATCTGGTGGGGAAACTGTGATGTATGGTTCCCTGGGGCCCACCAGGTGGCGCTGTCGCTTTGGGCCCGGGGTTAAGCCATCGTTGCGGTGGCGTACCTCTTTTTGGTCTCTCTCAGCAGTTGTATGGTGGGGCGGGGAACCCGCCGTGCTTGCTGGGAGGGGGTATAATGGGGGCGGCCATTTTCGGTGGCGGGAGTCGAGTCCCGGGCACCTTCAGCCTGTGGGCGGTGGTTCGTATCGGTCCCCTAGGCGGCCTAGGCCTAGAGGACGTTCGGAGGTCGTGTTCCATCCCAGGCACCTTTAGCCTGGGGTGAGGTACTCGAGAGGAGGTCTGGAGCTCAGTGCCCACCACTGAGTTCCGCGAGGTCCTAGGGAACCCCGGGAGTGGGTACCCGAATCCGGAAGGCGTAATGGACCTGTGGGAGATACTTGCTTGAAGACCCGGTGCAGCATATTGCGAAATTCCCCCTCGCTCGGAGACCGCAACCCACTTTCAGGAAGGAAAGTGGAGAGTTCATTGTGTCTGGGCCTACTCGCATCCACACCTCCTTGTCTGTTCTGTTCTCTAAGGGAGTCCAAATGACTGTGTTCACTTTGCATGAAGAAGAATAAAGGAGTGTTGGACTTTAATGGTGTGGGGCTCATTTTCTGGCAGACATTGTTCAAGGTAACTCTCTTTGGAGGTTCCAGGTGCAGAACACTGACCCGAAGGTAAAACAAGAACTTTGCTTCCACCACACAAACATCTGTGGTGAGGGCTTGGTGTGGTGACCCCGCTCGTCCGGGATAGTGTTCGTGTTACTACGGAATTGAACGTGTCTGCCCGGAGGAGTTACGAGTAGGCAGGCCTTCATTGGCCGAAGTGCATCCCTGCTCGAAGTCGTGGACATGACCCAATGAAGGGAAAGGCCCGCGCAGAAGAGTGGAAAAAGGGGGAAGCTCAGCCGTGTGAAGTAGTACACGTGGGGGCTTCTATTTGCACTGCGCCACCAGGCACACCCCCACCGCTTAGTTCGTGGGCGTGACTCAGAAAGAGAAAATAAGAAAAGCCCGCAAACTGGAACAAAGGGGAGGAGTCCAATACGTGTGAAGGACTACACGTGGGACGTTGGCGCAAAAACCTGGCAGTGTGCGATGGATCAGCAACAGGTCATCATGTTCGGACATACATCGTGGATTCCGGTTCACCCTTCCACCACGACACTGACTGCTGCTGCTCCGATAACAGATACGGGGATCCGGCTAAAGCCAAGGGGTCGATTCGCCCTGTATTCGTGCATGGACGTTGAGGCCCTGGGTGTGATTTGTCCCCGTTGTTCGGGACTGGTGTGCCATCTGAAGCCATTCGGATGATGCGAGGCCTGTGGGGAGTTCCTTTTTGAAGTGGATCCAGCGGTTGAGAAGCCAAGAACCATTTACCCCGGCCGTGCTGCAGGCAACACCACTCAGAGAGGAGGAATCACTGCTTTGACAGCCATCCCTGCGCACACTGCAGCAACCACAGAGGAGGTCGTGAGTACTCAACGGGAGAAATCTGGGGATGCTGACTCGGTCACCACTGTCTCGCAGCGTCCACCACAGAAGAGAAAGACCGGTATGGTTGCCCCGACCAGCGGTTGTGGTGGACCATCTCGGCCGCTTACGCCCGGCCCGGATAGATCCGTCGACAAGAGTTTCGGACGTCCCGCTGCAAGTAAAGGCCGAGGTAAGCCAGGCGGAGAGATTTGGTGTGTGGGAAGAGGTGAAAATTCAGTCTTCACTACAGGCTACCTGCCCGCGGAAGAGTGTGACACCTCTGACCTGGAGTCGCTCTCGGATATGGGAGACGATGTTGTTATTGATGAACTGTTTGCAGAAAAGGGCTGAGACAAAGTACCTCTCGCCTCATCCCGCAGAACCAGGGACCCACCCATGTCTACAGGGGATAGTACACCCCGGGTGGAGGCACCAGCGCCTGAGGAGGGGTCCCGTTCCCAACCTGCCCTTACATCTCCGGTGTCACCTACACCCAGGACCGGGGAAAAGAGACTGTTGTTGCGGGCACCTATGCCCAGATCAAGGTCCCTCGCCACCCGGACTCGATAGTTTTGCCTGGCGAAGGGGACAGAGCCACTATGCCTCCTCTGGCGAGACTACAATGCCTATTTGGCCAGAAGGTTGCTGCAGAGTATGGATGGGAGTACCCATACTTGTCCAAGGAGTTGTTGTACGAGGTGGAAGTTTGCCGGGAGCGCTGGTACAATGACTTTGTGTGGACTCACCTTCAGATTCCACACGCCCGCAGGTACCTGGCGTGTTCTCCCAAGGCCTCTCAGCGTTTTAAAGACTGCAAGGCAGAGTGGATGTTGGGACGGCACATCCATGTGGACAAGGTGCTGATTCGGCGCAAGGAAGGGGAAGATGTTGAGTATCATCTGGAGACCATGGATCAGCACTTGAAACCACTTGTTCTGCCGCATCCTCGCTTCTATTTGTAGGAGAGAAAAGACTCCGTTCTTGTTTTGTATGCTGCTGAACTTTCTGGGGCCTGTTGTCCTTGTTACCCAGAGAAATGAAGGACTGTTCCTGTTTGTTCTTCACTTTTCCAGCAAGAGATCATGGATTCTGGGGTAGATAGGGCTCAGGAAAAGAAGAAAAGTTCCACGAGTGCAGCTACTGCGACACTGTCACCAGGTGGCAGTGTTGCGCATCATTAACACTTTTCACACACTCACTCTATAAAGAAAATGGATTTCTTTACGAAGAAGTTTCTTTTCTCTTACATGAATATATGTGTCAGGGTTTATGTGTGATAATTTTATTTTTTCCCTCTGCAGGAGAGCATCCCATCAAGACCACTGAGTATGGGGGTGGGTCTTAGTCAGGATGGGTGGGGGAAAAGTATAATGTGAATATGTGATTCTAACAGTTATGGTTAAAATGTTGTTGTTTCCCATCCCTTTTATGTAAGGCTCAGACACAATTGCTTTAGTTGACCAAGTTTTTCAAAAGTATTTTTTTGTACAATTTATAGTTGGTTTCTGGACTGGACTATGTCAGCCGTTGAGGGCATAGTTTGCTCCAGACACTGGGGACCAGTGTCAAATCACCAGGGGGAGAGTGTAGCGGGTATATGCTTTCTATTTTTGAATCTGGTGGAGAAAACTGTGATGTATGGTTCCCTGGGGCCCACCAGGTGGTGCTGTCGCTTTGGGCCCAGGGTTGAGCCATCGTTGCGGTGGCGTACCTCTTTTTGGTCTCTCTCAGCGGTTGTATGGTGGGGAGGGGAACCCGCCGTGCTTGCTGGGAGGGGGTATAAAGGCGGCGGCCATTTTCGGTGGCGGGAGTCGAGTCCCGGGCACCTTCAACCTGAGGGCGGTGGTTCGTATCGGTCCCCTAGGCGGCCTAGGCCTAGAGGACGTTCGGAGGTCGTGTTCCATCCCAGGCACCTTTAGCCTGGGGTGAGGTACTCGAGAGGCGGTCTGGAGCTCAGTGCCCAACACTGAGTTCCGTGAGGGAAGGAAGTCCTAGGGAACCCCGGAAGTGGGTACCCGAATCCGGAAGGCGTAATGGACCGGTGGGAGATACTTGCTTGAAGACCCGGTGCAGCATATTGCCAGTGACAGGTGAGCCTCTCATCGGAGACCGCCTGGAAGGAAATTCCCCCCTCGCTCAGAGACCGCAACCCACTTTCAGGAAGGAAAGTGGAGAGTTTACTGTGTCTGGGCCTACTCGCATCCACACCTCCTTGTCTGTTCTGTTCTCTAAGGGAGTCCAAATGACTGTGTTCACTTTGCATGAAGAAGAATAAAAGGAGTGTTGGACTTTAATGGTGTGGGGCTCATTTTCTGGCAGACATTGTTCAAGGTAACTCTCTTTGGAGGTTCCAGGTGCAGAACACTGACCCGAAGGTAAAACAAAAACTTTGCTTCCACCACACAAACATCTGCGGTGAGGGCTTGGCGTGGTGACCCCACTCTCTCTCCTCTAAAGTACCCCTAGACAAGAGACAGACGAGCTGATAGAAGAGAGGGGAGAGAGGAGGCCGCCACATATGGAATTGGTTAATGATAATAGACCCCCCCAGCAACAATAGATCCTTTCCAGCAATGATAGACCTTCCCCCCAGGAACAACATAACCCTCCGCCCCACCCACCAGCAACAATAGATCTGCCCCAGCAACAATAGACCCCCTTCTGGCAACAATAGATCCGCCGGCAGCCAGCATCAATAGACCCTCCCCCATCAACAGTAGATCCTCCAACAACATAAGAAAACCAGAGCAGCAATAGATCCCCCAGCAGCAACAACAGATGCCCCCAGCTACAATAGATCCCCAAAAATCAGTAGCAATAGACTCTCCGGCACACCCCAGCCCCCTTTGCCATTATATTCTGTGCTGGAGGTGCCGGGACTGCTTTCCCGCTGAAAAAACCCTGATTGCTCTTGATGGAAAACTCAGAGAAGAGGGCCTTATAGAGGCCTTATAGATTCTTCCTGAAATTCATGTCTGGTGGGCATTGGTGTGCGCAGCCTGTTACATTAGGGTGGACACACCAAAGCACAATCACACACATGTGTTTATATCAGCAGAGCCGTGGACGGTGTCAGTAGAGCAAAGATTGGTGTCAGTAGGGCAGTGAACGATGTCAGTAGTTTTTTTTTTTTATTATTATTTTTAATTATTTTTTACAATTTTTTTTTTAAAACATTTTTTTTTTTTTTTTTAGGAGCCCCGTTATGGGGCTTCGGTGAAATATCAAGGGTCTAAACCAGGGGTACCCAACCTTTTTTGAAGAGCGAGGGCCACTTAAGCGGCTTGGTAACCGGTCGTGGGCCACAATGAGCAGAGCGTTGAATGTCATGTCCGTGTCTGCTCTGCATATGCAGAGCGGACATAGTCACAGCCCACTATACTTTTTTTTTTTTTTTAGCGGATTGGATTGGAGGTAGGACACAAGTTGGTTTATGTCTGCCACTACTTAGAGGTGAATGGAGGGTCCAATTGGTCAGGCTGTCAGACTGACCGTGGGAAAGTGGCCCAAGGCTGCTTTCACACTGATGCGCTGCGGTTTACCCGCACCGCGGGTGCAACGCAGCGTACCTTTGGCTTTCCTGAACTTTGCAATAGACTTCTATTATATTCTGCAGGTTTGGTGCACTTTCAGAAAGCTCACCAAACTCGCAGGTAATAACAGAAGTCTATGGCTCAGTGCAGGTAACCCGCAAATAAACTGCTCTGCACCTGCGGATCAGTTTGAAAGCAGCCCAGTAACCACTGCAGAACAGATATGCCCAAATATACACTGTGATTTTAGTAATAAACTGACGTTTAATAACAGTATTCTATTCCATCCCAGGGCAGAAAGTCGCGGGCCACATCAGAGGCGTCCACGGGCCACATCAGAGGCCTCCGCGGGCCACATCAGAGGCCTCCGCGGGCCACATCAGAGGCCTCCGCGGGCCACATCAGAGGCCTCCGCGGGCCACATCAGAGTAGGGTGACCACGTGTCCCGGTTTGCCCGGGACAGTCCCGCATTTTGCAGGTCTGTCCCGGGCACCTTCATTCCAGGACAATACAGTGTCCCGGAATGAAACTGACACAGCCACCCCCCGGGCCAATCTGATGCCCCCAAAAAAGGCTGCCACATCACTGCTTTACTCACTGACAGTGCTTGTCCTGGCCGGGAATGCCTGGAGGAGCACAATCCCGCCCCCTGCTTGTGATTGGAGAAATCATAAATCCCGCCTCTTGTGTCCAATCACTGTGCTGTGATTCGTTACAGCACAAGCTGATTTTTGGGAAGGGGGGTGTCCCTGAATCGTAGTTTGGAAATGTTGTCACCCTACATCAGAGGCCTCCGCGGGCCACATCAGAGGCCTCCGCTGGCCACATCAGAGGCTTCCACGGGCCACATGCACTGGTTGGGCACCCCTGGTCTAAACAGACCCCTGATTTCTCGCTTTTGAAACAGAGAAAGAAACTGAGGACATAGATTCTCCAGTCCCTTTCTCTGTTGCCTGCAGAAAACATAGTTTACCATGCTTCAGTTAAGAATGAAGACAGGAGCGATCAGTACAGATCACTTGCTTTGTTCATTTAGAAAAGGAAGAGGGGGGGAGAGGAAAGAAGCTGGCAGCACTGCAGGGGGAGAGAGGAAGCAGGGGGGCAGTCAGCACCACACAGGATGATTAGGGTGTGCCCAGGCACACCCAGCACACCCTGTGCGCACGCCTATGCTGGTGGGGTTTAATACATCGTAAGGTCTTCTCAAGTAGAAATGTAGATCTTAGGGCAAACGCACTGAACAAAATCTTATGTTGTGTGACTTTCTTGTACGTCACGTTCACACAAGGAACACTCTTTTATCGTCGTAATTTTCTGGTATGTCACAAAGTAACATACTTGTGCTCTCGAAGTTTGAGCATTAGAGTGACAGCAGAGATACAAAGCAGACATATATGAAACATTAATGATTGCCGTTGGCCATCTCAGGTGTGCAAGAGGGCACGAACACAGGAGAGGCTGGTTAATCATTAAATCTATTTCTATTGTAATATCGCAAAGTTACCTCATTCCATACAGCCTGTATAGTGGAGATAACAATTATTTCCTTGCCTGCGATTGTAGAAAACTTCTAGAGGCAAAACACACACATATACGCAAATGTATCCGTTTATATTCCTATGAAAGTCTATAAGCAGTGCGTTTGAGCTACAAGGAGTTGCAAAGATATCGAAAAGGTACTGAAGTTTGATGAGAAGACCTGATCCCAATGGAGCTCAGTAGGGTTGAGGACAGGTACTGAAGTTGGATGAGAAGACCTGATCCCAATGGAGTTCAGTAGGGTGGAGGTCAGGTACTGAAGTTGGATGAAAAGACCTGATCCCAATGGAGTTCAGTAGGGTTGAGGCTAGGTACTGATGTTGGATGGGACGAAATTACACCAAAGATGTTCAGTGGGGTTGAGGTCAGGTACTGATGTTGGATGGGACGAAATTACACCAAAGATGTTCAGTGGGGTTGAGGTCAGGTACTGATGTTGGAAGAGAAGACCCGATCCCAAAGGTGTTCAGTAGGATTGAGGTCAGGTACTGATATTGGATGAGAAGACCTGATCCCCGAAGGTGTTCAGTAGGGTTGAGGTCAGGTACTAATGTTGGCTGAGAAGACCTGATCCCAAAGGTGTTCAGTAGGGTTGAGGTCAGGTACTAATGTTGGCTGAGAAGACCTGACCCCAAAGGTGTTCAGTAGGGTTGAGGTCAGATACTGATGTTGGCTGAGAAGACCTGACCCCAAAGATGGTCATTGGGGCTAAGGTCAGGTACTGTTGTTGGCTGAGAAGACCTGGCTCAGAATCGCCATTCCAATTCATCCCCAAGGTGTTCAGTGGGGTTGAGGGGAGGTACTAATGTTGGGTGAGAAGACCTGATCCCAAAGGTGATCAGTAGGGTTGAGGTCAGGTATTAATGTTGAATGAGAAGACCTGATCCCAAAGGTGATCGGTAGGGTTGAGGTCAGGTATTAATGTTGAATGAGAAGACGTCATCCTAAGGTGTTCAGTAAGGTTGAAGTCAGGTACTGCTGTTGGATGAGAAGACCTGGGTCACTATCACCATTCCAAATTCATCCCGACCCAAAGGTGTTTAGTAGGGTTGGGGTTAGAGCTCTGTGCAAGACATTTAGGTTCCTCCTCAACAAGCTGGTCAAACCATATCTTTATGGAGCTGGCCTTGTACACAGGGGCACAGTCATGCTGGAACAGAAGAGGACCTCCTCAAGGGGCTTGGTGCAAGCCACTTGAATTGCTGAACACCAAACTCATCTAACCATGTCTTTACAAAGCTAGCTTTCAGCATCTGGACTTGACCATAACTACATAATAAGTAGCAATTATTATTATGGTGAGTGAAGGTTTTCCAAGTAATGATGTATTTGCTAACTAGGAAGCCCCTGATATGCCCATTATTGTGTGGGGCCAGGGCTGCTGCATGGAGGTCCGATAGGATTTGATGATCCAAAAAGAGGGTATTTCAAGAGCTCTATGGGTTCTGGCGTAGTCATGAGTAGAAATGGAGCCCAGTTTCAGAAATTCCTCCTTATATTAGTAGTAGCCTCCAAGATTAGAACACTTCCTGTTCAACAGTCATTCTGGCAGTTTAGTAAATATTGGTGAAGTATGTGACCGGCACAGATAAGATTATCGATAAGATATGTCAGAAAGAAAATATGGAAAGCAGTTCTCAGAAGAGCTTGCAGCCACTATGGGCCATCAGTGCACGTGCGGCTGGCACTGTCCAGGTGGCACCTTATATACTGTGTATATATATATATATATATATATATATATATATATATACAGTATCTTCTAAACGTTCTCAGGGGCAATGCCACTCTTGCACAGCATTGTGCTGGTGTCACTGTCCATGATTCACAGCCACCAGAACAAGTACAATTCAAATTTGTCTCAAATGTGCTTTCTGCATGTCTGCAACACAAAAATATATAATAGGGAAAGGATCTAGGATAATGTGCAAAGAGTATGACGTCAGGCAGTATGTGCAGGAGAGGAGTGTGGAGGGTATGACAGTGGGCAGTATGTACAGGAGAGAAGTATTGAGGGTATGACAGTGAGCAGTATGTACAGGAGAGGAGTGTGTAGGGTATGACAGTGGGCAGTATGTGCAGGAGAGGAGTGTGGAGGGTAAGACAGTGGGCAGTTTGTACAGGAGAGGAGTGTGGAGGGGATGACAGTGGGCAGTATGTACAGGAGAGGAGTGTGGAGGGGATGATAGTGGGCAGTATGTACAGGAGAGGAGTGCGGAGGGTATGACAGGGGGCAGTATGTACAGGAGAGGAGTGTGGAGGGGATGACAGTGGTCAGTATGTACAGGAGAGGAGTGCAGAGGGGATGATAGTGGGCAGTATGTACAGGAGAGGAGTGCAGAGGGTATGACAGTGGTCAGTATGTACAGGAGAGGAGTGTGGAGGGGATGACAGTGGTCAGTATGTACAGGAGAGGAGTGTGGAGGGGATGACAGGGGGCAGTATGTACAGGAGAGGAGTGTGTAGGGTATGACAGTGGGCAGTATGTGCAGGAGAGGAGTGTGGAGGGTAAGACAGTGGGCAGTTTGTGCAGGAGAGGAGTGTGGAGGGTATGACAGTGGGCAGTATGTACAGGAGAGGAGTGGGGAGGGGATGACAGTGGGCAGTATGTACAGGAGAGGAGTGCGGAGGGGATGACAGGGGGCAGTATGTACAGGAGAGGAGTGTGGAGGGTATGACAGTGGGCAGTATGTGCAGGAGAGGAGTGCAGAGGGTATGACAGTGGGCAGTATGTACAGGAGAGGAGTGTGGAGGGTATGACAGTGGGCAGTATGTACAGGAGAGGAGTGTGGAGGGGATGACAATGGGCAGTATGTACAGGATGTACAGGAGAGGAGTGTGGAGGGTATGACAGGGGGCAGTATGTACAGGAGAGGAGTGCGGAGGGGATGACAGTGGGCAGTATGTACAGGAGAGGAGTGTGGAGGGGATGACAGTGGGCAGTATGTACAGGAGAGGAGTGGGGAGGGGATGACAGTGGGCAGTATGTACAGGAGAGGAGTGCGGAGGATATGACAGGGGGCAGTATGTACAGGAGAGGAGTGTGGAGGGTATGACAGTGGGCAGTATGTGCAGGAGAGGAGTGCGGAGGGTATGACAGTGGGCAGTATGTACAGGAGAGGAGTGTGGAGGGTATGACAGTGGGCAGTATGTACAGGAGAGGAGTGTGGAGGGTATGACAGGGGGCAGTATGTACAGGAGAGGAGTGTGGAGGGGATGACAATGGGCAGTATGTACAGGAGAGGAGTGTGGAGGGTATGACAGGGGGCAGTATGTACAGGAGAGGAGTGCGGAGGGGATGACAGTTGGCAGTATGTACAGGGGAGGAGTGTGGAGGGTATGACAGTGGGCAGTATGTACAGGAGAGGAGTGTGGAGGGGATGACAGTGGGCAGTATGTGCAGGAGAGGAGTGTGGAGGGGATGACAATGGGCAGTATGTACAGGAGAGGAGTGTGGAGGGTATGACAGGGGGCAGTATGTACAGGAGAGGAGTGCGGAGGGGATGACAGTGGGCAGTATGTACAGGGGAGGAGTGTGGAGGGTATGACAGTGGGCAGTATGTACAGGAGAGGAGTGTGGAGGGGATGACAGTGGGCAGTATGTGCAGGAGAGGAATGTGGAGGGGATGACAGTGGGCAGTATGTACAGGAGAGGAGTGTGGAGGGGATGACAGTGGGCAGTATGTACAGGAGAGGAGTGTGGAGGGTATGACAGTGGGCAGTATGTACAGGAGAGGAGTGTGGAGAGTATGACAGTGGGCAGTATGTGCAGGAGAGGAGTGTGGAGTGTATGAAAGGGGGCAGTATATACAGGAGAGGAGTGGGGAGGGTATGAAAGGGGGCAGTATATACAGGAGAGGAGTGGGGAGGGTATGAAAGGGGGCAGTATATACAGGAGAGGAGTGGGGAGGGTATGACAGTGGGCAGTATGTACAGGAGAGGAGTGTGGAGGGGATGATAGTGGGCAGTATGTACAGGAGAGGAGTGTGGAGGGTATGACAGTGGGCAGTATGTACAGGAGAGGAGTGTGGAGGGTATGGCAGTGGGCAGTATATACAGGAGAGGAGTGTGGAGGGTATGCCAGGGGGCAGAATTGCTGTCACTCTGTGTTTGGTTATACACGTTATTTACAGTATATAGATATGGATCTGCGCCTACCTCTAATACAAATATGCTGTATGACCTGTTTACCATATCAGTAAAGAAATCAGCCCGGGGAGCTTGTAAAGCGATAGTAAATGTAAACCCTTTTCTAAGTCCAAAGAAAACTGCTGACAACATACCGTAAAATTCAACATTTGTAAAACTTTATTATTCTAGAACAAGTAACACAAAAGCCATTCCTGGGATCTCCTCTAACACGCATTTTACCACCAATTAGGCTTAATTGTTCGCCTCTATTGGCATGCTTTTTATAAAAAAAATATTAATATAATTATAAATTTTTTATATATATATATATATAATATAAATAATGTTAATTAATAAAATAGCCTATGCAATATTAACAATCATTATAATGCATACTTTTTATTAAAAAAAATATTATTATTAATATTTAAAAAAATTATAAAATATAAAATAAAAAATAAATAATATTCATAATTATTCATATAAAATATACAACAATAATAATTTAAATATAATAATAATAGGTAATAAAATAAAAATACTAAATAAAAATATAAAATCCAGTTTCCCACCCTTTTTTTTCATCCTTTGTTACATCTCAACACTGCCGATCTCTTTCACTCTCTTTCAGCCACTTCATGTCTACACGCACTCATTACAGATCATCGCGCTGGGCGGGGCTTCCTGACAGAAACCACAATGGACCGTGTCTGCGCATTGTGTGTCAGCATGTCTCTACCAAGTCTCAAATCTCTACCAAGGGCGCAGGAGACTGATTTGCTTCTTATGCTGCTTCTTCTTCACCCTGTCTGAGCTCTGCTGTACAGGCACCACAAGAGGCTGATAACATAGTAACATAGACATAACATAGAAAGTCCTAAACGTATTCTGTTTGACTTAAAAAAAAAAAAAAAAAATAGTATAATGTAAATTAATAAAAAAAAAAAAAGTAAAGAGCCCCCCGGCCCCCTGCGCTGGCTCACAAAGGCGCACGCAGACACAGCAATTGTCCCGCACATGTGAGGTGTTGCCACATACGTCAGATCATGAGCAGTAATTCTAGCAGCAGACCCCCTCTGTACATCTAAAGTGATAACCTGTACAGTTTTTTAAAGCTTCGCCTGTGGATAGTAAAATTGACATCATTTGTCGCCACTGCAGAGGCGTGCGCAATTTTAAAGCGTGACATGTCTGGTGTCTATTTACTCGGCGTGACATCATCTTTTACTGTATATGCTAAAAAAAAAAAAAAAAAAAAAAAAGATTTGCGTAATGTGTTTTTTTTTTTTTTGTTTTTTTGTTTGCAATAAACGTTTTTTCCCCCAAAAATTGCGTTTGAAAAATCGCTGCGCAAATACCATGTGATATAAAAAAATTGCAAAATCCACCAATTTTTTTCTCTGGGGCCTCTGCTCTAAAAAAAAATCTATAATGTTTGGGGGTTCTAAGTCATTTTATAGTGAAAAAAATACTGATTGTTACATGTAAATAAAAAGTGCCCCCCGGTCTTCAAGAGGTTTATATAAATCTACACTCACCGGACACTTTATTAGGTACACCTTGCTAGTCCCGGGTTGGACCCCCTTTTGCCTTTATTCTTGGTGGAATAGATACAACAAGGTGTTGGAAACGTTCCTCAGAGATTTTCCTCCATAGTGACATGATAACATCACACAGTTGCTGCAGATTTGTTGGCTGCACGTGCATGATGGGAATCCCCCGCTCCACCACATCCCAAAGGTGCTCTATTGGATGAGACGTGGTGAGTGTGGAGGCCATTGGAGTGCAGTGACCTCATTGTCCAGTGGTGAGATGATTGGAGATTTGTGACATGGTGCATAATCCTGCTGGAAGGAGCCATCAGAAGATGGGGACACTGTAGTCATAAAGGGATGGACATGGTCAGCAACAATACTCAGGTAGGCCGTGGGGTTTAAACGATGCCCAATTGGTACTAAGGGGCCCAAAGCGTGCCAAGAAAATATCCCCCCCCACCATTACACCCCCCACCAGCCTGAACCGGTGATACAAGGCAGGATGGATCCATGCGCCAAATTCTGACCCGACCATCTGAATGTTGCAGCTGAAATCCAGACTCATCAGACCAGGCAATGTTTTTCCAATCTTCTATTGTCCAGTTTTGGTGATTCTGTGCCAATTGTAGCCTCAGTTTCCTGTTCTTAGCTGACAGGAACGGCACCCGGTGTGGTCTTCTGCTGCTGTAGCCCATCTGCTTCAAGGTTGGATGTGTTGTGCGTTCAGAGATGGTATTCTGCATACCTTGGGTGTAACGAGTGGTTATTTCAGTTACTGTCAGTGGTCGGCAACTCATACAGGTCGCAGGGGCGCCGCCCCTCTAATCCATGCGCCGGGCCCTAATCTAGATGCAGGGCGCCGGACGCATGGATTTCAATGTTTTTTTTTTGAGCACATGGTTAGAGCCTGAGGCTCTAATTGGCTTAAAAAAAGGTGGGTTCGGAGCACAGAGCATTGCGCACCGAGCCCACCCAGTTGTGTGACCTTAGCAAATTAATATTTGCTAATGTCTTCCTGCTTCTTCTCCTGGCCAATCAGGAAGCGGGTTCTAAGACTCGATTGGCCGGGAGTCCTAAGACCCAATTGGCCGCCAGTCTTAAGTCCTGATTGGCCCGGGAGGAAAAGCGACCGCCAGGACTCGGGAGGAGATGTGAGCGACGGGGGGAAGCGGCGATCGATCGAGCAATGTGGGGGGTGGTTGGTTTGCTGGCTGGGGGAATGGGTGGGGGGCTGGCTGGGTGGGGGCCATGCCCCCCCCTCAAGAAAATTGAGCATCAGCCGCCACTGCTTACTGTTGCCTTTCTATCATCTGGAACCAGTCTGCCCATTCTGCTCTGACACCAACAAGGCATTTTCCTCGACACAACTGCCGCTCACTGGATAGTTTCTCCTTTTCCCACCTTTCTCTGTAAACCCGAGAGATGGTTGTGCATGAAAATCCCAGAAATTCTCAGACCAGCCTGTCTGGCACCAACAACCATGCCACGTTCAAAGTCACTTAAAGCGGAGCTCCACCCTAAAGTGGAACTTCCGCTGATCGGAACCCCTCCCCCCCTCCGGTGTCACAATTGACACCTTTCAGGGGGAGGGGGGAGAAGATACCTGTCTAAGACAGGTATTTGCACCCACTTCCGGGAGTCCTCTCTGCGGGAAATCTGCGGGAAGAGCGTCACTTCCCGCAGAATACCCGTTGTGTTCTGGGAGACACTCGGCTCCCAGAACACAGGGGGACCAGTCAAAACGGCGCATGCACGAGTCGCGCTGCGCCGTTCTGACTGGTCCCCGTGTGTTCTGGGAGCCGAGTGTCTCCCAGAACACAACAGGTATTCTGCGGGAGGTGACGTCACTCCCACAGATTCCCGCAGAGAGGACTTCTGGAAGTGGGTGCAAGGCTTCACTTCCTGGTTCCCTCACCGAGGATGGCGGTGGGGGCAGCAGAGTGACGAGCGATCGCTCATCTTCTGCTGCGGACGTCGCTGGACTCCAGGACAGGTAAGTGTCCATATATTAAAAGTCAGCAGCTGCAGTATTTGTAGCTGCTGGCTTTTAATAAAAAAAAATTCGGCGGAGCTCCACTTTAAATCCCCTTTCTTCCCCATTCTGATGTTCGGTTTGGATGTCAGCAAGTCGTCTTCAACACGTCTAGATGCCCAGATGCATTGGGTTGCTGCCATGTGATTGGCTGATTAGCATTTTGTGTTACCAAGCAATTGAACAGGTGTACCTAATAAAGTGGCCGGTGAGTGTACATACTGTATATATATATATATATCTGCTGCTTTAATTTTGTCTCTTATACCTGCCAGGCATGCAAGGCTTTAAGCATGTGAAGGGTTAAGCAGTTAGGCAACAGATGAAATAACTGAGCCCTATGATCATTGTTAATACATCCTGCTGGCGCGGTTATTCATCATGACATGAAGAGGTGAGCAGGGAACCTCGGCGTGATTATCGGTGTAGTTAGATGGCCGCGGGGCGCATACCTGTCCTGTGATGTACGCTATTTCTGGTTTCTGCATTGACGAAAGTTCAGTGTCAGACTCTGCAACCTAATCCTTCAAATCCAACCGCGTGAAGAAATGTCTGCCGCAAAAAAAAATAAAAAATCGCTTGGGTGTGCTCAGCTAAAAATATATATATATATATATATATATACACAGTATATTTTCGACCCCATGCAGACACATACATTCCACCTTTGTAGGAATAATCAAGACAAAGGTTTGTCTTATAAAAGTATAAAAGGTATGGCTGTATGTGGGCAGCAAAACATGTCAGCGCGGATTGCGCAATTTGTACCCCCCCCCCCCCCCACACTGCTATTAAAGTAGATGGTGGAAACCCGATCACTAAAGTCTCATGTCAGCAGTAACCTGTTGATGTCATTTTTAAATGCCAAGTTTTTAACCTTAAATACGCAACTTTTAATAAAATAACCACTGGCGATCCTGCCATGTTCAAGCACTTCCTGTTATAGGGTGACAACCCCCTGTCCCTGTCTTCTAATTGTGCTCCTGTGTTGTCACCCTACAGAGGTGTGGCCTACCGTCATCACCATCCGGTGACTATACGCTTTAATATATTTTTTAAGATTTTTTTTTACTTTTTACCTTGTAAAAAGCGACCCTCCAGCTGTTGCGAAACTTCAAGTCCCATCATGCCTCTGCCCTTTGGGAGTCATGCTTGTAACTGTCAGCCTTGCAATGCCTCATGGGACTTGTAGTTTCGGGACAGCTGGAGGGCCGCCAGTTTGAGACCCCCCCCCCCCCTCTCCTAGGGTGACAACACTTTCTGTATGCTCACTGGGAACAGAAAGGCCACAGAGGACCATGTTAGGTCAATGCTGTTGACCTCATTAGGCCATATTATGTTAATGTCATTGACCTCACAAGGCCATATTATGTTAATGTCATTGACCTCACAAGGCCATATTATGTTAATGTCATTGACCTCATAAGGCCATATTATGTTAATGTCATTGACCTCATTAGGCCATATTATGTTAATGTCATTGACCTCATTAGGCCATATTAGGTCAATGTCATTGACCTCATAAGGCCATATTATGTTAATGTCATTGACCTCATTAGGCCATATTATGTTAATGTCATTGACCTCATTAGGCCATATTAGGTCAATGTCATTGACCTCATAAGGCCATATTATGTTAATGTCATTGACCTCATTAGGCCATATTATGTTAATGTCATTGACCTCATTAGGCCATATTATGTTAATGTCATTGACCTCATTAGGCCATATTATGTTAATGTCATTGACCTCATTAGGCCATATTATGTTAATGTCATTGACCTCATTAGGCCATATTATGTTAATGTCATTGACCTCATTAGGCCATATTATGTTAATGTCATTGACCTCATTAGGCCATATTATGTTAATGTCATTGACCTCATTAGGCCATATTATGTTAATGTCATTGACCTCATTAGGCCATATTATGTTAATGTCATTGACCTCACAAGGCCATATTATGTTAATGTCATTGACCTCACAAGGCCATATTAAAGGGGTTGTAAAGGTAAAAGTTTTTTCACCTTAATTCATTCTATGCATTAAGGTGAAAAAACATCTGAGAATTAGCGCCCCAGCCCCCCGTTTACTTACCTGACCCCTCGAAAGTCCCGCGCCGTGAACGCGCTTGCTTCTCGGCCAGGCTTCTCGGCGCATTCATTGGTTGATTGAAAGCAGCGCAGCCATTGGCTCGCACTGCTGTCAATCACATCCAATGACGCGGCGCGCCGGGGCCGAGTGATACAGTGAGCGGCTATGGCCGCCGGCTGTATCACGGGAGCGCGCCTGCAAGAACTCCCCACCATGCTCGCTCGCATGAAGGTGAGGACTTCTTGCGGGGGGGGGGAGCCGAGACAGCCACAGAGGGACCCCAGAAGATCAGGTTCGGGGCCACTCTGTGCAAAACAAGCTGCACAGTGGAGGTAAGTATAACATGTTTGTTATTTAAAAAAAAAAAAAATTCTCTTTAGTGTTCCTTTAAGTCAATGTCATTGATCTCAGAAGGCCATATTAGGTCAATGTCATCCTCACAAGGCCATATTATGTTAATGTCATTGACCTCCAAACGCCATAATATGTCAATGTCTTTGACCTCAGAAGGCCGTTATAAGTCAGTAACATTGACCTCCAAAGGCCATATTAGGGCATTGCCATTGACCTCAGAAGGCCATATTAGGTCAGTACCATTGACCTCCAAAGGCCATATTAGGTCAGTACCATTGACCTCCAGAGGCCATATTAGGTCAGTACCATTGACCTCCAAAGGCCATATTAGGTCAGTACCATTGACCTGCAAATGCCATGTTACGTCAATGCCAGTAACCCAATCGACTATGTGGCCATAGTAAGTCACTGATGTCACAGGCATCCCCATCCCTTTGTGCATGGGCACCTGCAGGGCAGGGAATACCCCAGCCACAGCTGATTGACCCAGGAATGGCAGCTTACTTTTGGGTTTGGCACAACCCAAGTTTGGTCCGAAGCCAAGCTCATCATCTCCATAGCAAATAATGAAGGTGTTTTGTCGTTTTCTAAGGTGATGCTGGGCAGGGCTGGTACCACAGCTTGAGATTTCAGTGCAGTAGAGGCACAGCGAAGTTACAAGATCACTGTATTTCTGGCAGGATCAACGGGTATCTTTTTGCATCAAGCAGACATAACAAAACGCTTTCAATGGTAAATTTAACAAACCAAAAAGAGCAAATAAGAGAAGTTCATCATTAGGGTTTCCATACACTTTAATTCCCTACTGGGATTTTGCGTTATGTAATGTACAGTATGTCTTTGCCGTACAAAGGCCTGAAATGATCTCCGTTTTGGAATGCTACCAGTGCAAATACGGACTAGACCTTGACAAGATGCTGTGAAAACTTTTATCTTATAGGCTGAGAACTTCTAGATAGTTTCAGAAATAGTACACTATCAGCAAGAAAACATGTGCTTTAAAATCAAACACATTTGTGGCCAACGTCAGCCAAGGTAGTTCAGGTATGTCTTATGATAACAGTCTCTTTGCTTGTTGCCTGACCGGTTTTTATGGCAGACTATGCAATTTTGTACCATTTGGTGTACTTGGCAATCATCATCTTTCTTGTCCTTGCTATTGAGACCTGAATTTCTTAGTGAGCTTGTAGACAATTTACTATTTACGGCCAACAGTTTGAGGACACCTGACCATCACATCTACCATATGGCCAAAGAATGTGGAATCCCCTCCAAATGATTGCAATGTAGACAGTTGTGCACTTCCAACCTTGTGGTAACAGTTTGGGTAAGACCGTTTTCTATCCAAGCACACCCGTGCCAATGTGCACAAAGCCAGCTCTATGACATGGTTTTATGAGTTTGGTGTGGAGGAACTCAAAGGGCCTGCACAGAGGCCTGACCTCAACCCCACTCAACACCTTTGGGATGAATTAGAACGTTGATTACAAGCAAGCAACCAACATCAGGCCCTCATAAATGGGCAGAAATTCCCCCAGACCTTGTAGGGGACCTTCCCAGAAAAGTGGAAAACTGTTAAAGCCTTAAAGAGAGGCCAACTCCTTACTTAAGCTCATGGTTTTGGAATGAGATGTCCTCCTAGAAGTGTGAGGTCAGGTCAGGGGCGGATCCAGAGTCTAGTCTCGGGAGGGGCGCTACCAGAAAATATTTTTTTGGGGGGGGGAAATTTATCAGGGAAATGACTGGTGTTGGCGCTTCAATGATCACGGCACCTTGGTTGTTATGGTGTCAGGATGATTGAAGCGCATTATTTATATTATTACATTGTAATATAAAATGAAATGGTTCAACTCACCATAATGCCGAATCAGTGGGAGCCCCGAGTGTGTCACTTGCCACGTCACCTGCCACACCTTGTGGATTGTCACTTGCCACGTCACCTGCCACACGTTGCAGATTGTCACTTGCCACAAGTTGCAGATTGTCACTTGCCACGTCACCTGCCACAAGTTGCAGATTGTCACTTGCCACAAGTTGCGGATTGTCACGTGCCACGTCATCTGCAACAAGTTGCAGATTGTCGGTCACCTGCCACCAGATGCAGATTGTCACTTGCCACATCACCTGCCACATGTTGCGGATTGTCACTTGCCACGTCACCTGCCACATGTTGCGGATTGCCACTTGCCACGTCACCTGCCACATGTTGCAGATTGTCACTTGCCATGTCACCTGCCACATGTTGCGGATTGTCACTTGCCACGTCACCTGCCACCAGCTGCAGATTGTCACTTGCCATGTCACCTGCTACAAGTTGCAGATTGTCACTTGCCTGCCACCAGATGCAGATTGTCACTTGCCACATCACCTGCCACAAGTTGCAGATTGTCACTTGCCATGTCACCTGCCACATGTTGCGGATTGTCACTTGCCACATCACCTGCCACATGTTGCGGATTGTCACTTGCCACATCACCTGCCACATGTTGCGGATTGTCACTTGCCACGTCACCTGCCACCAAATGCGGATTGTCACTTGCCACATCACCTGCCACAAGTTGCAGATTGCCACTTGCCACAAGTTGCGGAATGTCACTTGCCTGCCACCAGATGCAGATTGTCGCTTGCCACGTCACCTGCCACAAGTTGCAGATTGTCACTTGCCATGTCACCTGCCACGTGTTGCGGATTGTCACTTGCTACATCACCTGCCACATGTTGCGGATTGTCACTTGCCACGTCACCTGCCACCAGCTGCAGATTGTCACTTGCCACATCACCTGCCACAAGTTGCAGATTGCCACTTGCCACAAGTTGCGGAATGTCACTTGCCTGCCACCAGATGCAGATTGTCACTTGCCACGTCACCTGCCACAAGTTGCAGATTGTTACTTGCCATGTCACCTGCCACATGTTGCGGATTGTCACTTGCCACGTCACCTGCCACAAGTTGCAGATTGTCCGTCATCTGCCACCAGATGCAGATAGTCACCTGCCACATCACCTGCCACATGTTGCGGATTGTCACTTGCCACATCACCTGCCACAAGTTGCAGATTGTCACTTGCCATGTCACCTGCCACGTGTTGCGGATTGTCACTTGCTACATCACCTGCCACATGTTGCGGATTGTCACTTGCCACGTCACCTGCCACCAGATGCGGATTGTCACTTGCCACATCACCTGCCACATGTTGCGGATTGTCACTTGCCACGTCACCTGCCACCAGCTGCAGATTGTCACTTGCCACATCACCTGCCACAAGTTGCAGATTGCCACTTGCCACAAGTTGCGGAATGTCACTTGCCTGCCACCAGATGCAGATTGTCACTTGCCACGTCACCTGCCACAAGTTGCAGATTGTTACTTGCCATGTCACCTGCCACATGTTGCGGATTGTCACTTGCCACGTCACCTGCCACAAGTTGCAGATTGTCCGTCATCTGCCACCAGATGCAGATTGTCACCTGCCACATCACCTGCCACATGTTGCGGATTGTCACTTGCCACATCACCTGCCACCAGATGCAGATTGTCACTTGCCACATCACCTGCCACATGTTGCAGATTGTCACTTGCCACGTCACCTGCCACCAGATGCGGATTGTCACTTGCCACATCACCTGCCACATGTTGTGGATTGTCACTTGCCACGTCACCTGCCACATGTTGCGGATTGTCACTTGCCACATGTTGCAGATTGTCACTTGCCATGTCATCTGCCCCACATTTTGCGGATTGTCACTTGCCACATCACCTGCCACATGTTGCGGATTGTCACTTGCCACGTCACCTGCCACCAGATGCGGATTGTCACTTGCCACATCACCTGCCACATGTTGCGGATTGTCACTTGCCACGTCACTTGTCACCAGATGCAGATTGTCACTTGCCACGTCACCTGCCACCAGATGCAGATTGTCACTTGCCACCTCACCTGCCACACCTTGCAGATTGTCACTTGCTAAGGTGGTGTTTTGCTTGTCAGAGTCAGGCAGCAGAGAGATGATGTAATCTCTCTGCTGCCTGCACAGTGAGGGCAGAAGTTACTGCAGGGATCCAGGGCGGGCGCCGGGCGGTGAGAGATGATGTCATCTCTCTGCTCCCCGGGCTGCCGGCTTGTTGATTGGCCAGCCGCCTGCTCACCCACAGAGCCGACCAGCTGACCGCCCACTCTTTGACTCGCACTCGCGGAGACGCCCTCTCAGACTTCTCGGCGCCTGCAAGTTCTGCAACTAAAACTAATTTCTCTCTCTTGTTAAAAACTAATTTCTCGGGGGTGGCAATTGCCCCGTTGCCCCCCCCCCTGGATCCGCCCCTGGGTCAGGTGTCCACAAACCGTTGGCCTTATAGTGCACTAATTGGGGATTCCAGGATTTCACACAACATGATTTGACCATACTATGGGTTTTGCCCTAGTATGTGTATGTATGCATGTGCGGTAGGGATCTTGAATGGTAAGTCCCTTTGGGGCAGGCATGTGAAGTTCCCTGTAAATTGTCGCAAATAGTAAATTATTTAAATGCCATAAATAAATCCAAGGCTCATTTCAAGACTCAGTGTGATGGTTCAAAGATCTGAAACCCACCTATACCTTGCCTGCTATGCTTAATTGACGCAAGCTCATAGCAGGAGTCTCTCTGTCAATAAACCAGCTGCACATTACATGACTTGCCGTGTGGATGGCCTAGTGGAACCCAAAGTAGAATGACGGGGAACTTGTTTCTCAGCTGCCCTCATGTTTTGTCCTCTATCAATCCCCCCACTTTTGTAGAAGAATGGAAAGAGTGGCCATGGTCACACGCCCAACTAATCCTGCATTCCACTGCCGTGTTCATCATTTTGCTGATGCTCGTCTGGTCCTGCACCGCCATCTTCCTCTTCTATGTTATTTGGGAGCTGGTTGTCTTTTCCTGGTTCTCGCAGCCGACCATCTGATACACTGCAGTGTGCCATCAGGGGGCCGGCTGTAGGAACCAGGAAGAGATAGCCGGCCCCCCTAACGAGTAGAAGCACATGCGCTGTAGATTATCCTGAGGCCTACTGGGATGAGAAATAAGGATCCCAGGGGGCTGAGGGCAGTTGGAGGGACTTCATTCTAGCCTAGACTGGAATCCCACAGTGGATCAGTGGTTAGCACATGTGCCTTGCTGCTCGCCCCCTGATGACATGCATGTGCAGTTGGCCAACAGTAAGAACCAGGAAGAGACAACCAGCCCCCTGATGATGCATCATAGGGCATGTGCTGTAATTTAGGCCAAGGCCTCTTAGGATGTGTGACTAGGGTGCCCACGTGTCCCGGATTGCCCGGGATTGTCCCGATATTGTGTCCTGTGTCCCGGGCACCTTCATCCCGTGTCCCAGAATGAAATGAGGACACACAACCACCCTAATAGACAATTGCCAAACTGGTTTCTAGGGTCGCACCGCCTGGCGTCTAGCAACCAGTGACGTCACATTCGCAGAGTCTCAGTGAGGCCGAGAGGAGCAAGGCCTTTACCCAGTGCTGCCCCCTGCTCTCCCAGTCCACCCACCTCCTCTCCTTCTCTGACCGCAGCAGCGGCACCTCCTGACCCCTCCAGGCTTCAGTGACCTCCCGGCAGGCGGCGGCATTCTGTAGTGCTGGCTGGCTTAGATCCACAGTTTGACTGCCCGTTCCGACTCTCACAGCGCATTGCCCGACTTCTCCTCCTCCCGCCCACTGCCCGAGCCGCCCGACTGCCTGAGGGGGGGCTCCCCAGCCTGGACCAGGGAAAAAAGACTGGCGCTCAACCGCCCACCACACCAGACCAGTCCAGATTAGAAGGTGAGCAAATGGAACCTGATTGGAGCAGGTCAGGTGACAAATCGGGGCACTGGGGCTGGGGACAGTACAGTAATAAATGAGACTTTCAAAGTGGAGCAATAAAAAATGAAGCTGACAAGTGGGGGCAATAAAAAATGAGGCTGACAAGTGGGGGCAATAAAAAACGAGTTTGACAAGTGGGGGCAATAAAAAATATATATGTAAAAAATGTATACCACCTGTCTAAACTGGTGACCACTGTTTGCTTTTGTATTTCCAAAAATTAGCAAAAAAAAAGTATCAAAAATCATATTTTTTTGGACTGGTGTGAGGGGGGGGCGAGGGCCTGCGCGGTGGGCGGGGGGTGTCCCTGAATGGCAGTTCGGAAATGTGGTCACCCTATGTGTGACATGAGTATCACAGGAGGCTGTTGGCAGCTGGGGGAACATCATTCTAGCCTAACCAGAATCCCGCAGTTAGCACATCTGCCTTTCAGCACCAGGGACCTTAGTTTTAAGCCCAACCATGGCATTGAGAAACCCCCCCCCCCGCCCTCGCTGCACCGATCACCCTCACTCTGCACCATATGTTTCCCCCTGCTGCCCAGGCCCCCCTGTGTGCCCCCCACCCCTGTAGCGCTGCCGGCTTCCCGCCTTTCCATCCTGCCGGAAGCTGCAAGCACACAATAGGATCCTTCAGGATGGACAGTAGGGGAAGGGTCCAGTAAATATGTCATATTTACCAGCCCCTTCCTTTCTTGAATGAGCATAATGAGTGATTGGTACTGATCACTCACTGTATTCATTCTTAACTGATGTATAGCAAACTGCGCTTATTTGGGGGGGCTGTCAGGTTGGCTGTATGGGGCCCCGCCGTGGTTTTTAACAGCAGCCCTGCTAGTATGGGTATGTGTGTATGTGAGATCGAGACCTTAGGTTGTAGGCTCCTCTTTTGATTGTGGTGGATTTTTCTTTCAAATCACATTCCTGCAAGTGCCAAGTTTCTTTGCTTATCATAGTATATGAATATCTTATTTACATTTGTATCTGTTGACCTACATCTTACAGCAGATTAAAAGCAAAAACATAGCCGACTGCGCAGTGGTGAATGCGGCTCTATTTGCCCTACTATGTTGCAAAGGTGAAAAGAGTCCAATAGGGCGAATAGACCCGCATTCTCCACTACGTGTTGGGTTATGTTATTGCTTTTAATCTTCCGTAAGATATGGGTCATCGGAGACAAATGTAAATAATGCCGTTGCCTGGATTTGAAGTTTGGCTCTGGTTCTTCTCTGACTCAATGTTTGCTATTTGAGGAGAACCTGTAAGCTGGCTGAGACTTTTAAACAAAAGGTCCAGTGTCTTCATGTCTTACAAGCCCTACAAGAACTGCTTGATGGGGAAGGTTCTCCGTAGAGTAGCCAGGAACTAGCATGCTGTGTACTCAAGGCCAGTCTAGTCTGTCTCTTTGATCTTTATGAAGAGCTGGCAGCTATTCTTTAAAGAGAACCTGTCACCAACCTAAAAAATTGCAGGCAAAACAGAGATTTTTTTCATTTACAATGTGCCTCTGAACTTGCTAGAAATTTGACTATTCCAGGATGAGTCAATTCACCAGCGTAGTCCACTGTCTTCTGGCAAACCTTACATTGGTGGTCGGTGGGAAGAATGTTCCTTACATTGGTGATCAGTGGGAAGAATGTCCCTTACATTGGTGATCAGTGGGAAGAATGTCCCTTACATTGGAGGTCATTGGGAAGAATGTTCCTTACATTGGGGGTCAGTGGGAAGAATGTTCCCTACATTGGTGATCAGTGAGAAGAATGTCCCTTACATTGGTGATCAGTGAGAAGAATGTTCCTTACATTGGTGATCAGTGAGAAGAATGTTCCTTACATTGGTGATCAGTGAGAAGAATGTTCCTTACATTGGTGATCAGTGAGAAGAATGTTCCTTACATTGGTGATCAGTGGGAAGAATGTTCCTTACATTGGTGATCAGTGAGAAGAATGTCCCTTACATTGGTGATCAGTGGGAAGAATGTTCCTTACATTGGTGATCAGTGAGAAGAATGTTCCTTACATTGGTGATCAGTGAGAAGAATGTTCCTTACATTGGTGATCAGTGAGAAGAATGTTCCTTACATTGGTGATCAGTGAGAAGAATGTTCCTTACATTGGTGATCAGTGGGAAGAATGTTCCTTACATTGGTGATCAGTGAGAAGAATGTTCCTTACATTGGTGATCAGTGAGAAGAATGTTCCTTACATTGGTGATCAGTGAGAAGAATATTCCTTCCATTGGTGATCAGTGGGAAGAATGTTCCTTACATTGGTGATCAGTGAGATGAATGTTCCTTACATTGGTGATCAGTGGGAAGAATGTTCCTTACATTGGTGATCAGTGAGAAGAATGTTCCTTACATTGGTGATCAGTGAGAAGAATGTTCCTTACATTGGTCATCAGTGAGAAGAATGTTCCTTACATTGGTGATCAGTGAGAAGAATATTCCTTCCATTGGTCATCAGTGAGAAGAATGTTCCTTACATTGGTGATCAGTGGGAAGAATGTTCCTTACATTGGTGATCAGTGGGAAGAATTCTCCTTACATTGGTGATCAGTGAGAAGAATGTCCCTTACATTGGTGATCAGTGGGAAGAATACTCCTTACATTGGTGATCAGTGGGAAGAATTCTCCTTACATTGGTGATCAGTGGGAAGAATGTTCCTTACATTGGTGATCAGTGAGAAGAATGTTCCTTACATTGGTGATCAGTGGGAAGAATGTCCCTTACATTGGTGATCAGTGGGAAGAATGTTCCTTACATTGGTGATCAGTGGGAAGAATGTTCCTTACATTGGTGATCAGTGAGAAGAATGTCTCTTAAATTGGTGATCAGTGGGAAGAATGTTCCTTACATTGGTGATCAGTGAGAAGAATGTTCCTTACATTGGTGATCAGTGGGAAGAATGTCCCTTACATTGGTGATCAGTGGGAAGAATGTTCCTTACATTGGTGATCAGTGGGAAGAATGTCCCTTACATTGGTGATCAGTGGGAAGAATGCCCCTTACATTGGTGATCAGTGGGAAGAATGTTCCTTACATTGGTGATCAGTGGGAAGAATGCTCCTTACATTGGTGATCAGTGAGAAGAATGTTCCTTACATTGGTGATCAGTGGGAAGAATGTCCCTTACATTGGTGATCAGTGGGAAGAATGTTCCTTACATTGGTGATCAGTGGGAAGAATGTTCCTTACATTGGTGATCAGACCTTGCCCCTAGATATTTCTGCACCATGTTTATCAGACGCTGGCGATGGTTGCTGGAACCGATCATACTTTGGGTCTGCGGACTAAAGAATTGTCTGAACGCATCGGTCAGACGGCCACCTTCCCCACCGCTCCTTCTTTGACTGGCCGAAGCCTCAGCAACTCGTTGTCCAGGACCAGGAGTTTGTAACCTCCCAGTCTCTGGGAACGCGTTGCACAGACCTTTCTGCAAGGCCTCCCGGAGTTGTCTCATCCTCTGCTCCCTCTGCGACGGTAACATAGGGTCTGCAACCTTACCCTTGTCCCGTGGATCAAGGAGAGTGGCCAGCCAGTAATGGTCCCTCTCCTTGATCCGAAGAATACGAGGATCCTTCCGCAGACTTTGCAGGATCAGGGAGGCCATGCAGCGTAGGTTTGCTGAGGCATTCGGTCCGGAGTCCTCTGGGTCACTAAGGACGACATGATCCGCAGCCACCTCCTCCCAGCCACGTACAAGTCCACTGGTTTCTTGGGACTGTAAATCATCCCTAAAAGACTGCTGCTGATGATGCTGAGTGCCAGCCTCCACCTCCATGCTGACACAATCCTCCTCCTCCTCCTCCTCCTCCTCCTCTTCCTGTGCGATGGGTGGGACAGAAGGAACACTGTCTGGGTAAAGGGGGCCTTGAGAGGCAAGGAAGTCCTCCTCTTCCTGCCTCTGTTCTGCCTCAAGTGCCCTGTCCATTATTCCACGCAGCGTGTGCTCCAACAGGTGGACAAGAGGTACAGTGTCACTGATGCATGCACTGTCACTGCTCACCATCCTCGTGGCCTCCTCAAATGGTGCCAGGACAGTGCATGCATCCCTGATCATGCCCCACTGGCGTGGAGAAAAAAAACCAAGCTCCCCTGACCCTGTCCTGGTGCCGTAGTCGCACAGGTACTCATTGATGGCCCTCTGCTGCGTGTGCAGCCGCTGCAGCATGGCCAACGTTGAGTTCCACCTGGTGGGCATGTCACATATAAGGCGGTTCTTGGGCAGGTTCAACTCCTTTTGCAGCTCAGCCAGGCGAGCACTGGCATTATAAGATCTGCGGAAATGCACACAGACTTTCCTGGCCTGCCTCAGGACATCCTGTAAGCCCGGGTACCTGCCCAAGAACCGCTGCACCACCAGGTTAAGGACGTGAGCCACACAGGGCACATGGGTCAGTTGTCCCTGTCGGAGGGCGGAGAGGAGGTTGGTGCCATTGTCGCAAACCACCATTCCTGGCTTAAGCTGGCGTGGCGTCAACCACCTCTCGGCCTGGCCCTGCAGAGCAGACAGGACCTCTGCCCCAGTGTGGCTTCTGTCCCCCAAACACACCAGCGCAAGCACGGCATGGCATCTTTTTGCCTGCGTACTTGCGTAGCCCCTTGAACGGCTACGGAGCACCGCTGGTTCAGAGGACAAACCACAGGAAGAGGCCATGGAGGAAGAAGAAGAGGAGGGAGTGGAGGAGAGAGGTGTGTCACAACCAGTAGTAGCATTTTGGAGGCGTGGCGGTGGAACAACCTCCAACACTACTGCACCTTGTCCTGCATCCTTCCCAGCTGCCAAAAGAGTGACCCAATGGGCCGTGAAAGAAAGGTAACGTCCCTGTCCATGCCTGCTGGACCATGAGTCAGCGGTAATATGCACCTTACCGCTGACCGCCCTGTCCAGCGAGGCCAAGACATTGCCTTCCACATGCCGGTAGAGAGCCGGAATAGCCTTCCGTGAGAAAAAGTGGCGTTTGGGAACCTGCCACTGAGGAACCGCACATTGCACAAACTCACGGAAGGGGGCCGAGTCTACCAACTGAAAAGGCAGCAGTTGAAGCGCTAGCAATTTAGCCAAGCTAGCATTCAACCGCTGGGCATGTGGATGGCTGGGAGTGAACTTCTTTCGACGGTCCAGCAGCTGGGGCAGGGAAATTTGCCTGCTAGAATCGGACGTCGGTGTACTGCTAGCAGAGTGGCCGCAACTACTTGGCTGTGACACACCTAATTCTACACCTTCATTCCTCTCAGTGCATGTTTCAGACAGGACTGAAGTTATAGTGGGGTTGGAGATCCCAGCTGATGCGGTGCAAGGAGAGGTCCGCTTTGTTCTGTGGTGTGGGTCTTTGAGGTAGGCTTGCCAACGAGCTGCATGGCAGGTCAACATATGTCTGGTCAGGCATGTGGTACCCAAGCGGCTGATGTTTTGGCCACGCGATATACGCTTGAGACATATGTTGCAAACAGCAGCTGTGCGATCTGATGCACTAGCCTCAAAAAAGGCCCACACCAAAGAACTTTTTGAATGACGGGCAGAGGCAGCGCCCTGCACAGGCGGAGCTCTGCGGTGTGATTCCGTCGGTGTACTGCCCTTACGCTGGCCACCAAAGGGCATCCTGCCTCGTTGGAGATGTGCCTCCTCCTCATCCTCCTCCTCTCTCCTATTAGGCACCCACGTGGAGTCAGTGACCTCATCATCCCCTCCCTCCTCATCACTGGAGCCAATCTGGCAGTATGCTGCAGCTGCTGGAACATGACTGCCAGATTGGTGTCCTTCTTGAGCATCCCCTCTGTCTGCTCTCACGCTACTGCCTTCCTCTAGCTGGGTTTCATCATCAGACCCTTCGAAACGCTGGGCATCCTCCTGGAGCATGTACCCAACACTGTGCTCAAACAGTTCGGGGGACTCCTCAGGAGGAGGACATGGTGGGTCTAGGGAAGGAGTGACTGATGATGAGTCTGACATTGATACCAGGGAAGAGGACGCTTTGGCAGCTGCTTTGCCAGTACCCTGAGCCTGGGTGAGAGAGGATGAGGAGGAGGAGGAGGGCTTGGTCATCCACTCTACCAAGTCTTCGGCATGATGTGGCTCAACATGTCCAGCTGCCGAAAAGAAGGACAAGCGTGTCCCATGGCCATGTGCTGATGACAATGCACCGCGTCCACGACCAGCACTGTTGCCCCCAGACACAGAGCCTGCTTTCCCTCTTTTATTGCCTCCTGACTGTCTGCCTCTCCTTGTTTGCCTTCCAGACATTCTAATAGATGGCCTGCAGGGAGATGGGAAAAAAGCAATAAGGGCTACCTTCAGGTGTCCTCCTCTGTCCCTTTACTTAAGGATTTCTAAATATGGTTGAGGATGATTGCTTTCGCACAGAATAGCACAACGACAACTTCCCTGACTGTCCAAAAAACAAGGATTTCAAAGATGGTTGATGAGGAATGCTTTAGCACAGTATAGCACAAGGAGAATTTCCCTCACTGTCCTTCCCTGTCCCTAGAAACAAGGATTATCACAGTGAAAGAAACTGACACTCTTCCTACCTATAGGTTTCTGTCCCTAGAAAAAATGTTTTTTTTAAAGACGGTTGATGATCAATGCTTTAGCACACAATAGCACAAGGAGAATTTCCCTCACTGTCCTTCCCTGTCCCTAGAAACAAGGATTATCACAGTGAAAGAAACTGACACTCTTCCTACCTATAGTTTTCTGTCCCTAGAAAAAATGTTTTTTTAAAGCTGATTGATGATCAATGCTTTAGCACACTATAGCACAAGGAGAATTTCCCTCACTGTCCTTCCCTGTCCCTAGAAACAAGGATTATCACAGTGAAAGAAACTGACACTCTTCCTACCTATAGTTTTCTGTCCCTAGAAAAAATGTTTTTTTAAAGACGGTTGATGATCAATGCTTTAGCACACTATAGCACAAGGAGAATTTCCCTCACTGTCCTTCCCTGTCCCTAGAAACAAGGATTATCACAGTGAAAGAAACTGACACTCTTCCTACCTATAGTTTTCTGTCCCTAGAAAAAATGTTTTTTTAAAGACGGTTGATGATCAATGCTTTAGCACACTATAGCACAAGGAGAATTTCCCTCACTGTCCTTCCCTGTCCCTAGAAACAAGGATTATCACAGCGAAAGAAACTGACACTCTTCCTACCTATAGTTTTCTGTCCCTAGAAAAAATGTTTTTTTAAAGCTGATTGATGATCAATGCTTTAGCACACTATAGCACAAGTAGAATTTCCCTCACTGTCCTTCCCTGTCCCTAGAAACAAGGATTATCACAGTGAAAGAAACTGACACTCTTCCTACCTATAGTTTTCTGTCCCTAGAAAAAATGTTTTTTTAAAGACGGTTGATGATCAATGCTTTAGCACACTATAGCACAAGGAGAATTTCCCTCACTGTCCTTCCCTGTCCCTAGAAACAAGGATTATCACAGTGAAAGAAACTGACACTCTTCCTACCTATAGTTTTCTGTCCCTAGAAAAAATGTTTTTTTAAAGACGGTTGATGATCAATGCTTTAGCACACTATAGCACAAGGAGAATTTCCCTCACTGTCCTTCCCTGTCCCTAGAAACAAGGATTATCACAGCGAAAGAAACTGACACTCTTCCTACCTATAGTTTTCTGTCCCTAGAAAAAATGTTTTTTTAAAGCTGATTGATGATCAATGCTTTAGCACACTATAGCACAAGTAGAATTTCCCTCACTGTCCTTCCCTGTCCCTAGAAACAAGGATTATCACAGTGAAATAATTTGACACTCTTCCTACCTATAGTTTTCTGTCCCTAGAAAAAATGTTTTTTTAAAGACGGTTGATGATCAATGCTTTAGCACACTATAGCACAAGGAGAATTTCCCTCACTGTCCTTCCCTGTCCCTAGAAACAAGGATTATCACAGTGAAAGAAACTGACACTCTTCCTACCTATAGTTTTCTGTCCCTAGAAAAAATGTTTTTTTAAAGACGGTTGATGATCAATGCTTTAGCACACTATAGCACAAGGAGAATTTCCCTCACTGTCCTTCCCTGTCCCTAGAAACAAGGATTCACACAGTAAAACACACTGACACTCTCCCTACCTATCCTTCTCTTTCCCTAAACTAAAGGAATCCAGGTTAAGCAAGAAAAAAAAATGTCACTGTCCCTGCCTATGCTTCTCTTTCCCTGCTCCGCAACACACTACACTAGGCCGCCGTGCTGGCGGCCTTTTATAGTGTGGGGCGTGTACTAAACACCCTCAGCAATAATTGGCCACAGGCATCCTGCCTGTGGCCAATCATTGCTCTCCTCGCTGCCGGCGCTGTGATTGGCCAAGCATGCGGGGTCACAGTGCATGCTTGGCCAATCACAGCGCCTGGATGACACTGCGATGGCGTAGTGCATTGTGGGCCGTTCGCGTCACTCGAATTAGGTGCGAACGGCCCAAATCGTTCGATCTTCGTCGAACGATCGAACAGCCGATGTTCGAGTCGAACGTATGTTCGACTCGAACACCGAGCTCATCCCTAGTGGTCAGTGGGAAGAATTCTCCTTACATTGGTGATCAGTGGGAAGAATGCTCCTTACATTGGTGATCAGTGGGAAGAATGTTCCTTACATTGGTGATCAGGGGGAAGAATGTTCCTTACATTGGTGATCAGTAGGAAGAATTCTCCTTACATTGGTGATCAGTGGGAAGAATGCTCCTTACATTGGTGATCAGTGGGAAGAATGTTCCTTACATTGGTGATCAGTGAGAAGAATGTTCCTTACATTGGTGATCAGTGGGAAGAATGTCCCTTACATTGGTGATCAGTGGGAAGAATGTTCCTTACATTGGTGATCAGTGAGAAGAATGTCCCTTACATTGGTGATCAGTAGGGATGAGCTTCGTGTTCGAGTCGAACATACGTTCGACTCGAACATTGGCTGTTCGATCGTTCGACGAAGATCGAACGATTTGGGCCGTTCGCGCCAAATTCGAGTGACGCGAACGGCCCACAATGCACTACGCCATCGCAGTGTCATCCAGGCGCTGTGATTGGCCAAGCATGCACTGTGACCCCGCATGCTTGGCCAATCACAGCGCCGGCAGCGAGGAGAGCAATGATTGGCCACAGGCAGGATGCCTGTGGCCAATTATTGCTGAGGGTGTTTAGTACACGCCCCACACTATAAAAGGCCGCCAGCACGGCGGCCTAGTGTAGTGTGTTCCGGAGCAGGGATAGAGTAGCATAGGCAGGGACAGTGACTGTTATTTCTTTCTTGCTTAACCTGGATTCCTTTAGTTTAGGGAAAGAGAAGGATAGGTAGGGAGAGTGTCAGTGTGTTTTGTGCTTCTGCTATAGTGTGCTTAAAAAAAACATTTATTCTAGGGACAGAAAACTCTAGGTAGGGACAGTGTCAGTTTCTTTCACTCTGCAAGTCCTTGTTTCCAGGGACCTGTAAGGACAGTGAGTTAATTGTCCTTGTGCTATATTGTGCTTAAAAAAAACATTTATTCTAGGGACAGAAAACTCTAGGTAGGGACAGTGTCAGTTTCTTTCACTCTGCAAGTCCTTGTTTCCAGGGACCTGTAAGGACAGTGAGTTAATTGTCCTTGTGCTATATTGTGCTTAAAAAAAACATTTATTCTAGGGACAGAAAACTCTAGGTAGGGACAGTGTCAGTTTCTTTCACTCTGCAAGTCCTTGTTTCCAGGGACCTGTAAGGACAGTGAGTTAATTGTCCTTGTGCTATATTGTGATTAAAAAAAACATTTATTCTAGGGACAGAAAACTCTAGGTAGGGACAGTGTCAGTTTCTTTCACTCTGCAAGTCCTTGTTTCCAGGGACCTGTAAGGACAGTGAGTTAATTTTCCTTGTGCTATATTGTGATTAAAAAAAACATTTTTTCTAGGGACAGAAAACTGTAGGTAGGGAGAGTGTTTTTTTTCTTTCACTCTGCAAGTCCTTGTTTCCAGGGACCTGTAAGGACAGTGAGTTAATTGTCCTTGTGCTATATTGTGCTTAAAAAAAACATTTATTCTAGGGACAGAAAACTCTAGGTAGGGACAGTGTCAGTTTCTTTCACTCTGCAAGTCCTTGTTTCCAGGGACCTGTAAGGACAGTGAGTTAATTGTCCTTGTGCTATATTGTGCTTAAAAAAAACATTTATTCTAGGGACAGAAAACTCTAGGTAGGGACAGTGTCAGTTTCTTTCACTCTGCAAGTCCTTGTTTCCAGGGACCTGTAAGGACAGTGAGTTAATTGTCCTTGTGCTATATTGTGATTAAAAAAAACATTTATTCTAGGGACAGAAAACTCTAGGTAGGGACAGTGTCAGTTTCTTTCACTCTGCAAGTCCTTGTTTCCAGGGACCTGTAAGGACAGTGAGTTAATTTTCCTTGTGCTATATTGTGATTAAAAAAAACATTTTTTCTAGGGACAGAAAACTGTAGGTAGGGAGAGTGTTTTTTTTTCTTTCACTCTGCAAGTCCTTGTTTCCAGGGACCTGTAAGGACAGTGAGTTAATTGTCCTTGTGCTATATTGTGCTTAAAAAAAACATTTATTCTAGGGACAGAAAACTCTAGGTAGGGACAGTGTCAGTTTCTTTCACTCTGCAAGTCCTTGTTTCCAGGGACCTGTAAGGACAGTGAGTTAATTGTCCTTGTGCTATATTGTGATTAAAAAAAACATTTATTCTAGGGACAGAAAACTCTAGGTAGGGACAGTGTCAGTTTCTTTCACTCTGCAAGTCCTTGTTTCCAGGGACCTGTAAGGACAGTGAGTTAATTTTCCTTGTGCTATATTGTGATTAAAAAAAACATTTTTTCTAGGGACAGAAAACTGTAGGTAGGGAGAGTGTTTTTTTTCTTTCACTCTGCAAGTCCTTGTTTCCAGGGACCTGTAAGGACAGTGAGTTAATTTTACTTGTGCTATATTGTGCTTAAAAAAAACATTTTTTCTAGGGACAGAAAACTGTAGGTAGGGAGAGTGTTTTTTTTCTTTCACTCTGCAAGTCCTTGTTTCCAGGGACCTGTAAGGACAGTGAGTTAATTGTCCTTGTGCTATATTGTGCTTAAAAAAAACATTTATTCTAGGGACAGAAAACTCTAGGTAGGGACAGTGTCAGTTTCTTTCACTCTGCAAGTCCTTGTTTCCAGGGACCTGTAAGGACAGTGAGTTAATTGTCCTTGTGCTATATTGTGCTTAAAAAAAACATTTATTCTAGGGACAGAAAACTCTAGGTAGGGACAGTGTCAGTTTCTTTCACTCTGCAAGTCCTTGTTTCCAGGGACCTGTAAGGACAGTGAGTTAATTTTCCTTGTGCTATATTGTGATTAAAAAAAACATTTATTCTAGGGACAGAAAACTCTAGGTAGGGACAGTGTCAGTTTCTTTCACTCTGCAAGTCCTTGTTTCCAGGGACCTGTAAGGACAGTGAGTTAATTTTCCTTGTGCTATATTGTGATTAAAAAAAACATTTTTTCTAGGGACAGAAAACTGTAGGTAGGGAGAGTGTTTTTTTTCTTTCACTCTGCAAGTCCTTGTTTCCAGGGACCTGTAAGGACAGTGAGTTAATTGTCCTTGTGCTATATTGTGCTTAAAAAAAACATTTATTCTAGGGACAGAAAACTCTAGGTAGGGACAGTGTCAGTTTCTTTCACTCTGCAAGTCCTTGTTTCCAGGGACCTGTAAGGACAGTGAGTTAATTTTCCTTGTGCTATATTGTGATTAAAAAAAACATTTTTTCTAGGGACAGAAAACTGTAGGTAGGGAGAGTGTTTTTTTTCTTTCACTCTGCAAGTCCTTGTTTCCAGGGACCTGTAAGGACAGTGAGTTAATTTTCCTTGTGCTATATTGTGATTAAAAAAAACATTTTTTCTAGGGACAGAAAACTGTAGGTAGGGAGAGTGTTTTTTTTCTTTCACTCTGCAAGTCCTTGTTTCCAGGGACCTGTAAGGACAGTGAGTTAATTTTCCTTGTGCTATATTGTGATTAAAAAAAACATTTTTTCTAGGGACAGAAAACTGTAGGTAGGGAGAGTGTTTTTTTTCTTTCACTCTGCAAGTCCTTGTTTCCAGGGACCTGTAAGGACAGTGAGTTAATTGTCCTTGTGCTATATTGTGCTTAAAAAAAACATTTATTCTAGGGACAGAAAACTCTAGGTAGGGACAGTGTCAGTTTCTTTCACTCTGCAAGTCCTTGTTTCCAGGGACCTGTAAGGACAGTGAGTTAATTTTCCTTGTGCTATATTGTGATTAAAAAAAACATTTATTCTAGGGACAGAAAACTCTAGGTAGGGACAGTGTCAGTTTCTTTCACTCTGCAAGTCCTTGTTTCCAGGGACCTGTAAGGACAGTGAGTTAATTTTCCTTGTGCTATATTGTGATTAAAAAAAACATTTATTCTAGGGACAGAAAACTCTAGGTAGGGACAGTGTCAGTTTCTTTCACTCTGCAAGTCCTTGTTTCCAGGGACCTGTAAGGACAGTGAGTTAATTTTCCTTGTGCTATATTGTGATTAAAAAAAACATTTTTTCTAGGGACAGAAAACTGTAGGTAGGGAGAGTGTTTTTTTTCTTTCACTCTGCAAGTCCTTGTTTCCAGGGACCTGTAAGGACAGTGAGTTAATTTTACTTGTGCTATATTGTGCTTAAAAAAAACATTTTTTCTAGGGACAGAAAACTGTAGGTAGGGAGAGTGTTTTTTTTCTTTCACTCTGCAAGTCCTTGTTTCCAGGGACCTGTAAGGACAGTGAGTTAATTGTCCTTGTGCTATATTGTGCTTAAAAAAAACATTTTTTCTAGGGACAGAAAACTCTAGGTAGGGACAGTGTCAGTTTCTTTCACTCTGCAAGTCCTTGTTTCCAGGGACCTGGAGAGACATTGAGTGAATTGTCCTTGTGCTATATTGTGATTAAAAAAAACATTTATTCTAGGGACAGAAAACTCTAGGTAGGGACAGTGTCAGTTTCTTTCACTGTGAAAGTCCTTGTTTCAAGGGACAGAGAAGGACACCTGAAGGTAGCCCTTATTGCTTTTTTCCCATCTCCCTGCAGGCCATCTATTAGAATGTCTGGAAGGCAAACAAGGAGAGGCAGACAGTCAGGAGGCAATAAAAGAGGGCAAGCAGGCTCTGTGTCTGGGGGCAACAGTGCTGGTCGTGGACGCGGTGCATTGTCATCAGCACATGGCCATGGGACACGCTTGTCCTTCTTTTCGGCAGCTGGACATGTTGAGCCACATCATGCCGAAGACTTGGTAGAGTGGATGACCAAGCCCTCCTCCTCCTCCTCATCCTCTCTCACCCAGGCTCAGGGTACTGGAAAAGCAGCTGCCAAAGCGTCGTCTTCCCTGGTATCAATGTCAGACAAATCATCAGTCACTCCTTCCCTAGACCCACCATGTCCTCCTCCTGAGGAGTCCCCCGAACTGTTTCAGCACAGTGTTGGGTACATGCTCCAGGAGGATGCCCAGCGTTTCGAAGGGTCTGATGATGAAACCCAGCTAGAGGAAGGCAGTAGCGTGAGAGCAGACAGAGGGGATGCTCAAGAAGGACACCAATCTGGCAGTCATGTTCCAGCAGCTGCAGCATACTGCCAGATTGGCTCCAGTGATGAGGAGGGAGGGGATGATGAGGTCAATGACTCCACGTGGGTGCCTAATAGGAGAGAGGAGGAGGAGGAGGATGAGGAGGAGGCACATCTCCAACGAGGCAGGATGCCCTTTGGTGGCCAGCGTAAGGGCAGTACACCGACGGAATCACACCGCAGAGCTCCGCCTGTGCAGGGCGCTGCCTCTGCCCGTCATTCAAAAAGTTCTTTGGTGTGGGCCTTTTTTGAGGCTAGTGCATCAGATCGCACAGCTGCTGTTTGCAACATATGTCTCAAGCGTATATCGCGTGGCCAAAACATCAGCCGCTTGGGTACCACATGCCTGACCAGACATATGTTGACCTGCCATGCAGCTCGTTGGCAAGCCTACCTCAAAGACCCACACCAAAGAACCAAGCGGACCTCTCCTTGCACCGCATCAGCTGGGATCTCCAACCCCACTATAACTTCAGTCCTCTCTGAAACATGCACTGAGAGGAATGAAGGTGTAGAATTAGGTGTGTCACAGCCAAGTACTTGCGCCCACTCTGCTAGCAGTACACCGACGTCCGATTCTAGCAGGCAAATTTCCCTGCCCCAGCTGCTGGACCGTCGAAAGAAGTTCACTCCCAGCCATCCACATGCCCAGCGGTTGAATGCTAGCTTGGCTAAATTGCTAGCGCTTCAACTGCTGCCTTTTCAGTTGGTAGACTCGGCCCCCTTCCGTGAGTTTGTGCAATGTGCGGTTCCTCAGTGGCAGGTTCCCAAACGCCACTTTTTCTCACGGAAGGCTATTCCGGCTCTCTACCGGCATGTGGAAGGCAATGTCTTGGCCTCGCTGGACAGGGCGGTCAGCGGTAAGGTGCATATTACCGCTGACTCATGGTCCAGCAGGCATGGACAGGGACGTTACCTTTCTTTCACGGCCCATTGGGTCACTCTTTTGGCAGCTGGGAAGGATTCAGGACAAGGTGCAGTAGTGTTGGAGGTTGTCCCACCGCCACGCCTCCAAAATGCTACTACTGGTTGTGACACACCTCTCTCCTCCACCCCCTCCTCTTCTTCTTCCTCCATGGCCTCTTCCTGTGGTTTGTCCTATGAACCAGCGGTGCTCCGTAGCCGTTCACGGGGCTACGCAAGTACGCAGGCAAAAAGATGCCATGCCGTGCTTGCGCTGGTGTGTTTGGGGGACAGAAGCCACACTGGGGCAGAGGTCCTGTCTGCTCTGCAGGGCCAGGCCGAGAGGTGGTTGACGCCACGCCAGCTTAAGCCAGGAATGGTGGTTTGCGACAATGGCACCAACCTCCTCTCCGCCCTCCGACAGGGACAACTGACCCATGTGCCCTGTGTGGCTCACGTCCTTAACCTGGTGGTGCAGCGCTTCTTGGGCAGGTACCCGGGCTTACAGGATGTCCTGAGGCAGGCCAGGAAAGTCTGTGTGCATTTCCGCAGATCTTATAATGCCAGTGCTCGCCTGGCTGAGCTGCAAAAGGAGTTGAACCTGCCCAAGAACCGCCTTATATGTGACATGCCCACCAGGTGGAACTCAACGTTGGCCATGCTGCAGCGGCTGCACACGCAGCAGAGGGCCATCAATGAGTACCTGTGCGACTACGGCACCAGGACAGGGTCAGGGGAGCTTGGTTTTTTTTCTCCACGCCAGTGGGGCATGATCAGGGATGCATGCACTGTCCTGGCACCATTTGAGGAGGCCACGAGGATGGTGAGCAGTGACAGTGCATGCATCAGTGACACTGTACCTCTTGTCCACCTGTTGGAGCACACGCTGCGTGGAATAATGGACAGGGCACTTGAGGCAGAACAGAGGCAGGAAGAGGAGGACTTCCTTGCCTCTCAAGGCCCCCTTTACCCAGACAGTGTTCCTTCTGTCCCACCCATCGCACAGGAAGAGGAGGAGGAGGAGGAGGAGGAGGAGGAGGAGGAGGAGGAGGATTGTGTCAGCATGGAGGTGGAGGCTGGCACTCAGCATCATCAGCAGCAGTCTTTTAGGGATGATTTACAGTCCCAAGAAACCAGTGGACTTGTACGTGGCTGGGAGGAGGTGGCTGCGGATCATGTCGTCCTTAGTGACCCAGAGGACTCCGGAGCGAATGCCTCAGCAAACCTACGCTGCATGGCCTCCCTGATCCTGCAAAGTCTGCGGAAGGATCCTCGTATTCTTCGGATCAAGGAGAGGGACCATTACTGGCTGGCCACTCTCCTTGATCCACGGTACAAGGGTAAGGTTGCGGACCTTATGTTACCGTCGCAGAGGGAGCAGAGGATGAGACAACTCCGGGAGGCCTTGCAGAAAGGTCTGTGCAACGCGTTCCCAGAGACTGGGAGGTTGCAAACTCCTGGTCCTGGACAACGAGTTGCTGAGGCTTCGGCCAGTCAAAGAAGGAGCGGTGGGGAAGGTGGCCGTCTGACCGATGCGTTCAGACAATTCTTTAGTCCGCAGCCCCAAAGTATGATCGGTTCCAGCAACCATCGCCAGCGTCTGATAAACATGGTGCAGGAATATCTAGGGGCAAGGTCAGACTTGGACACCTTCCCCACCGAAAATCCTCTGGCTTACTGGGTCTTGAGGATGGATCACTGGCCAGAGCTTGCACAGTATGCAATTGAGCTACTGGCCTGTCCTGCATCCAGCGTTCTTTCGGAACGCACATTCAGTGCTGCTGGAGGATTTGTCACGGATCACAGGGTGCGCCTGTCCACCGACTCGGTTGATCGACTGACTTTCATCAAGATGAACCAGTCTTGGATCACCACCAGCTACCACACACCTGATGCTGATATAACAGACTAATTGATTTTAAAATGTCACATCCCTTCAAGACTGATGCTGATGCTGAGTGCCTGTGCTGTTATGTTGACTGGCTATCCTCCTCCTCCGAGTCCTCAATGATACGATTGATGATGATAGCTTGGAAGATCATTTTTGTTTATGGGTGCCGCCACCAGTGCCTAACGCCCAATTTTTCAGCCCCTGTTTAACAGGGGCGTGTAATTACAATTTTTGAAGCAATACTTTGCAACAGGGCTCATTGCTGTGCTCCAAGTACAGTATCTGTGAGGAGTTGCAGTGTTGTGCCACCAGTGCCTAAGGCCCAATTTTTCAGCCCCTGTTTAACAGGGGCGTGTCATTACAATTTTTGAAGCAATACTTTGCAACAGGGCTCATTGCTGTGCTCCAAGTACAGTATCTGTGAAGGGTTGCAGTGTTGTGCCACCAGTGCCTAAGGCCCAATTTTTCAGCCCCTGTTCAACAGGGGCATGTAATTACAATTCTTGATCTAATAATTCACAGCAGGGCCCATTGCTGCACCCACCAAGAGTAACTGTCAGGGCTTACAGTGTTGTGGCACCAGCACCACCATCAAAGGCCCAATTTTTACTACCACTGTTCAACAATTATATGTAATTAAAATTCCTGATATAATAGTTGACAGCAGGGCGTTCCAGCACCAACCAAGAGTAACTGTGAGTGCTTACAGTGTTGTGCCAACACCAACAACTAAGGGGCCTATTTCTGCAGAGTATATACGGCAGGTCCCTACTTTCAAACATCCAACTTACAAACGACTCCTACTTGCAAACGCAAGAAGACAACAGGAAGTGAGAGGAAATCTACCACTAGGAAGGAAAATTCTCTCCTGTAAGAATAAATATGGGAGAAAGGTGTCTCCTCTGTACTGATGCTTTATCAGCAATCCTTGTTTCAAGAAAAACACCACATTTCAAAAACAGTTGTCATTAGGACGGAAAGTGAGGTGAAATGTTCTGAACAGGGGCACAGACAGCAAAACAAATGTTACAGGGGTGATAACCCTTACCTATGTTTTCCAAAAAGTTTAAAAATAGATTTTTGGTCTGGAGCTACACTTCAACAATGTACCTGTTCAAAATTACAAACAGATTCTACATAAGAACAAACCTACAGTCCCTGTCTTGTATGCACCGCCTGTATACGGCTGTTCAGAGTATATAGGGCCTTTTTTATTTTATGTGCGGGGTTCCCCTTAATATCCATACAAGACCCAAAGGGGCTGGTAATGGGCTGGGGTAGGGGGGGGGTCATGGGGTAGCTATGCCATTTTTCTTAAAGATTTTCATCCATATTACCGGGACCAGACATTACATTAAAGCCGCAAGCAGTTTTAAATGGCTTTTTTTTCCTTTAGAAGTGTCATTTTGTGCAGGGACAGTTCTAAACACGGGAAACACGTGGCACTTCACAGGCATACTTTAGACACCCCCCAGGTACGATATTTAAAGGAATATTTGACTTTTTTTTTTCACTTTATGCATCATTAAAATGACTGCTCCCGGAAAACGACCGTTTTTAAAACTTATTTTTGCATTGATACATGTCCCCTGGTGCAGAACCCGGGTTCCCAAACCCTTTTTAGGACAATAACATGCATAATAGTTTTTATAATTAGCACTTTAGAATTCGAACGTTCGCATCCATTGTATTTAATAGGGTTCTAATGTTCGTTCGAACTTTCGGTCCGTTCGCGGGTTCTGGTGCGAACCGAACCCGGGGGTGTTCGGCTCATCACTAGTGATCAGTGAGAAGAATGTTCCTTACATTGGTGATCAGTGGGAAGAATGTTCCTTACATTGGTGATCAGTGGGAAGAATGTTCCTTACATTGGTGATCAGTGAGAAGAATGTTCCTTACATTGGGGGTCAGTGGGAAGAATGTTCCTTACATTGGTGATCAGTGGGAAGAATACTCCTTACATTGGTGATCAGTGAGAAGAATGTCTCTTACATTGGTGATCAGTGGGAAGAATGTTCCTTACATTGGTGATCAGTGAGAAGAATGCTCCTTACATTGGTGATCAGTGGGAAGAATGCCCCTTACATTGGTGGTCAGTGGGAAGAATGCTCCTTACATTGGTGGTCAGTGAGAAGAATGTTCCTTACATTGGTGATCAGTGGGAAGAATGCTCCTTACATTGGTGATCAGTGGGAAGAATGCCCCTTACATTGGTGGTCAGTGGGAAGAATGCTCCTTACATTGGTGGTCAGTGAGAAGAATGTTCCTTACATTGGTGATCAGTGGGAAGAATGTTCCTTACATTGGCGATCAGTGGGAAGAATGTCCCTTACATTGGTGATCAGGGGGAAGAATGCTCCTTACATTGGTGATCAGTGGGAAGAATGCCCCTTACATTGGTGATCAGTGGGAAGAATGTTCCTTACATTGGTGATCAGTGGGAAGAATGTCCCTTACATTGGTGGTCAGTGGGAAGAATGCCCCTTACATTGGTGGTCAATGAGGAAAATGCTCCTTACATTGGTCGTAATTAGGAAGAATGTTCCTTACATTTTTAGTCATTTGGAAGAATGCCCCTTACATTGGTGGTCAGTGGTCAGAATGCTCCCTACGTTGGTGGTCAGAGAAAAGAATGCCCCTTACATTGGTGATCAGTGAGAAGAATGTTCCTTACATTGGTGATCAGTGGGAAGAATGCTCCTTACATTGGTGATCAGTGGGAAGAATGTTCCTTACATTGGTGATCAGTGGGAAGAATGTTCCTTACATTGGTGGTCAGTGGGAAGAATGTTCCTTACATTGGTGATCAGTGGGAAGAATGTTCCTTACATTGGTGATCAGTGGGAAGAATGTTCCTTACATTGGTGGTCAGTGGTCAGAATGCTCCCTACGTTGGTGGTCAGAGAAAAGAATGCCCCTTACATTGGTGATCAGTGAGAAGAATGTTCCTTACATTGGTGGTCAGTGGGAAGAATGCTCCTTACATTGGTGATCAGTGGGAAGAATGTTCCTTACATTGGTGATCAGTGGGAAGAATGTTCCTTACATTGGTGGTCAGTGGGAAGAATGTTCCTTACATTGGTGATCAGTGGGAAGAATGTTCCTTACATTGGTGATCAGTGGGAAGAATGTTCCTTACATTGGTGGTCAGAGAAAAGAATGCCCCTTACATTGGTGATCAGTGAGAAGAATGTTCCTTACATTGGTGGTCAGTGGGAAGAATGCTCCTTACATTGGTGATCAGTGAGAAGAATGTTCCTTACATTGGTGATCAGTGGGAAGAATGTCCCTTACATTGGTGATCAGTGAGAAGAATGTCCCTTACATTGGTGATCAGTGAGAAGAATGTTCCTTACATTGGTGATCAGTGGGAAGAATGTCCCTTACATTGGTGATCAGTGAGAAGAATGTTCCTTACATTGGTGGCCAGTGGGAAGAATGTCCCTTACATTGGTGATCAGTGGGAAGAATGTTCCTTACATTGGTGATCAGTGAGAAGAATGTCCCTTACATTGGTGGCCAGTGGGAAGAATGTCCCTTACATTGGTGATCAGTGGGAAGAATGTTCCTTACATTGGTGATCAGTGGGAAGAATGTTCCTTACATTGGTGATCAGTGGGAAGAATGTCCCTTACATTGGTGATCAGTGGGAAGAATGTTCCTTACATTGGTGATCAGTGGGAAGAATGTCCCTTACATTGGTGATCAGTGGGAAGAATGCTCCTTACATTGGTGATCAGTGAGAAGAATGTTCCTTACATTGGTGATCAGTGGGAAGAATGTTCCTTACATTGGTGATCAGTGAGAAGAATGCTCCTTACATTGGTGGTCAGTGGTCAGAATGCTCCCTACGTTGGTGATCAGTGGGAAGAATGCCCCCTTATAGATAACCAAAAAGATCATTGGTATCAGGGCCCATGTCAAACATTGCTGATTGCGCAAGAAACCCATAGAAACCTTCGCAGGAATCTAGGGTACCACGGAGGCCTGGTTGAGAGCCGTTTGAGTCTGAGCTGACAGCTCCGAGTTTGTGTCTGGGTTGCCATAACATGTAAGATGGAAGCACCCAGCAGCAGTCTGAGAGCTTTTGAGAGTCTACACTAGGGAGGCTTTTGCAGATAAACCACATGCCTAAAATACATTAATTGTAAATATAATCTATGGGGAAGATTGCTGTTAAAATGAATGGTCTCCTAACAGGGTCCCTTTAAAGTGTATGTAAACTCGAACAACGAACTTCTCTTATTTGTTACCTTTTGGTTTGTTCCCATTCATCCTAAAGGTGTTAAGTAGTGTTCAGGGTGGGGTTCTGTGAGGACCACTCTAATGCCTAGTACACACGGTTTTTCCGACGGATAAAGATCCAACGGTTTTCGCGACAGAATTCCTCTCAGCCTGCCTTGCATACACACGCTCAGACAAAAGTCCGCCCGTCCAAAGCGCGGTGACGTACAACACGTACGACGGGACTATAAAAGGGGAAGTTCCATTCCAACGACGCCACCCTTTGGGCTGCTTTTGCTGATCCTTGTGTTAGTAAAGTTTGGTGAGAGATGATTCGCGCTTTTCAGCCTCGTGCTCTTCAGTCCGTTACAGCGTGACGAATGTGCTATCTACCTTATGAACCCTAGTTTTACCAGAACGAGCGCTCCCGTCTCATACTTGATTCTGAGCATGTGTGGTTTTCTGCCCGTCAGAAAACTATACAGACAAACGGATTTCCCGCTCGGATTTTTGGCCTGACGGGAAAAAAGAGATCTGCCTCGTACACACGACCGTTTTTTCCGACGGGAAAACTGCTATGAGAGCTTTTCGTTGGGAGTCATGTATATGCTCCATCACAGTTTTTCCAAAGGGAAAACTGCTGGACAAAAAAAAAGAGACCATGATCTCTTTTTTCCCGTCAGGCCAAAAATCCGAGCGGGAAATGCGTTCGTCACTATAAAGGGGAAGTTCCATTCGGATGGCGCCACCCTTTGGGCTGCTTTTACTGATCTTGTGTTAGTAAAGTTTGTTGAGAGACGATTCGTGCTTTTCAGCTTTGTGCTTTTCAGTCCATTACAGCGTGACGAATGTGCTATCTCCATTACAAACGCTAGTTTTACCAGAACGAGCGCTCCCGTCTCATACCTGATTCTGAGCATGCGCGTTTTTTTCCCCTGGGAAAAGCATACACACGAGCGGTTTTCGCGACGAGAAAAAGAACGACGGGAAAAACGACGATAAAAAATAGAGCAAGTTCTAATTTTTTTTTTGCGGGCAGTTTTCTCGTCGAGAAAACCGCTATAGAGCATACACACGACCGGTTTTCACGACCAATCTCAAAAATGCCAGTTTTCTCGTCATGAAAAACGGTCGTGTGTACGCGGCATAAGTGTTTGGAGTGTGCCTGTGAGAATTTGTGCCTATTCAGCCAAAATAAAATTTGTGAAGTCAGATACTGATGTGGATAAGAAGACGTGGCTCACAATCAGCATTCCAATACATCCCAATGGTGTTCAGTAGGTTTGAGATCAGGGATTTGTGCAGGCTACTCTAGTACACACGGTCGGAATCTCCGACAAGAAAACCGTGTTTTTTTTCCAATGGAATGTTGGCTCAAACTTGTGTTGCATACACAAGGTCGCACAAATCTTGTCTGAAATTCCGAAGGTCAAGAACGCGGTGACGTACAAGACGTACGACGAGCCGAGATCAATGAAGTTCAATAGGCAGTTCGGCTCTTCTGCTTGATTTTGAGCATGCGTGGTTTTTTTTGTGCGTCGGAATTTTATACAGACGAACGGAATTTCCATCAATAACTTTTTCCGTCGGAAAAATAGAGAACCAGCTCTCAAATTTTTGCTGGCGGAAATTCTGACAGAAAAAGTTGGATTGGAGCTTACACACAGTCTAAATATCCGACCAAAAGCTCCCATCACACTTTTTTGGACGAAAATTCAGACCGTGTGTATGCAGCATAAGGCAGGGTATCTCTACCAGGGTTCAACTAGGGTTCCTCCAGGGGTTTGCTAGGGGTTCCTTGATCAGTGAGCAATTTCTGCCTCTCAGTGAGCAATTTCTGACACCATTGATTGGTTTAGCTATCTGTAAGGGGGTAAATTGTTCCCAATGACCACAAGTGTAAGGAGAATTGTTCCCACTGACCATCACACTAATGTATCACGAGTTGTATCATGTCTTGATGAGACCGAAAAGTTATTTCAAGGGTTCCGCTGTGTTGAAAAGGTTGAGAAAGGCTGATCTAGACAACTGAGCTTGTGGAATCAATTTAGTGAAGGCTCTACTCTTTTTCAACATGACTGTGCCCCAGTATACAAAGCCAGCTCCATAAAGACATGGTTTGACCACCATGGTGTGGAGGAACTTGAGTGTCCTTTACAAAACCCTGAGCTCAACCCTACTGAACACCTTTAGGATAGAATGTGAACAAACTAAAAGGTAGCACAAAAGAGAAGTTCATTGTTATGCCGCGTACACACGGCCGTTTTTAATGTCATTGAAAAAAAACAACGTTTTTCTCGATGTGATTTTTCGTGTTTCCTCTCAAGCCTGCCTTGCCTACACACTATCGTGAAAAAAAATGCTCGAGCAAAGCGTGGTGACGTACAACACGTACGATGGCACTATAAAGGGGAAGTTCTATTCGGATGGCGCCACCTTTTGGGACGCTTTTGCTGATCCTCGTGTTATTAAAGTTTGGTGAGAGCCGATTCGCGCTTTTCAGCCTCGTGCTCTTCAGTCCGTTACAGCGAGATGAATGTGCTATCTCCATTCCGAACGCTAGTTTTACCAGAAGGAGCGCTCCCGTCTCATACTTGATTCTGAGCATACGCATTTTTTTTCCCCTCGTAAAAGCATACACACTACCGTTTTTCACGATGTGAAAAACGACGTGAAATAATAGAGCAGGTTCTAATTTTTTTTAGGCCATTTTTCACGGCGTTAAAAATGCTCTGGAGCCTACACACGATCGTTTTTAATGACCAATTTAAAAATTGCATTTTTCATGCCATGAAAAACCATTGTGTGTACGCGGCATTAGGGTTTACATACGCTTTAAAGGGACCCTGTCATGAGACCATTCATTCATCCTCTGTGTCAGGGCTTTTTTTCAGCGGGAACGCGGGGGAACGCAGTTCCGGCACCTCTTGGACTGTATGTAATGACAAGGGGTGCTGGGGTGTGCTGTAGGGTATTGATGCTCACTGCTGGGGATCTATTTTTGCAAGGGGGGTCTATTGTTGCTGGGGAGGTCTATTGTTGCTTGTGGGGGACCTATTGTTGCTGGGGGGGTCTTATGTTGCTGGGGGGTCAGTTGTTGCTAAAAGAGATCTACTGTTGGGGGAGGGGTCTATTGTTGATGGCAGCCAGAGAGACTATTAAAGGGGTTGTAAAGGTTCGTTTTTTATTTTCTAAATAGGTTCCTTTAAGCTAGTGCATTGTTGGTTCACTTACCTTTTCCTTCGATTTCCCTTCTAAATATTGTTTCTCTTTGTCTGAATTTCTCACTTCCTGTTCCTCCTCAGTAAACTTCACACCATCATCCCAGTGGTGTTTAGTCAGCCAGAACAGCTTACTGAGGAGAAACAGGAAGTGACAAATTCAGACAAAGAAAACAAAAGAAAAAAATTTAGAAGGGAAATCGAAGGAAAAGGTAAGTGAATCAACAATGCACTAGCTTAAAGGAACCTATTTAGAAAATAAAAAAACAAACCTTTACAACCCCTTTAATGCTGGCTGTGCGGAGATCTGTTGATGCTGCCGGGAGTCTATTGTTGCTGACGGGGATATTTTGTTGTGGGGGGTCCATTGTTGTTAGGGGGATCTATTGTTGCTGGCTGCAGGGGATCTATTTTACTGCTTTTCTTGATATCATTACCAAATTCCATACAAATTACTTAGCACCACAAAATGATACTTGGTCCTATATTGTCTGAAAGGGGACAGTGCTGGGAGGTGACTAGGGGCAGAGAAATGGGGTGACTCGGAAAGGGGGAATTCCTGCATCTATTGTCTGAGAAAAAAAGCCCTGCTCTGTGTTGAAAAGGTTGAGAAAGTCTGCTCTAAGGGGTATCGGAAGCCGATTGGGTAATTCTACTTTCCAGTGGTCACAAAAAACTTTGATTACCATTTTTAAATAAAGTCATCTAATTCCACCCAGGGCCATCTTAATAGCACTGGGGCCCCTACCAGCCTGCCCCAATTTACGCACCTACTCTCAAAAATGTAAGAATAAATAGTTGATAGAATTAAACATATATTTATTAGTACTTTTAAAACAAAAACCCGGACATCCTGGGACAGCTTAGTAAAAAGCGTTTCTGACCTGGCAAATTCAGGACAGTTGGCAAGTATGATGTAATGCAAGATTATCATGGGGCACCCCATGCACCTAGGGCCCCTGGGCAGTGCCCAGGGGTGCCCATGCATTAAGACAGCCCTGATTCCACCCTGAGCTAATGGACAGCAACTGGTGGGACAAATGTCTTGCTGGCTAGGTTTATCCCATAGAGACCCCGATGGTGAGATTTCCTGCAGCATTTTAAGTTGATGACAGAGGTCACCCTCCTCTTTAAATTTAGGCTTCCCCTATAATAGAAGACTGTAAATACTTCTTTCCTGATGGGTTGAAAGAAAAAAAAATAGTAGTGTGTATCAAGTATTAGTCTCTAGATCTAGAAGTCAAATCATGTCAGCATTTCCTAATGCCGCGTACACACTTGGGCGTCCGCTCCATAGGGCAAGGGGGGTCAATTGCCCCCCCCTGGAAGTCAGAGTGAAGACACACATTTGCCCCCTGTGTTGCAATGGCCACCGCGGCCGCCTCCGCGGCAGCCATGGACTTTTTTTCCTAAGTCTGCAGACTGCTGCTGGCCTGGGGGCTGGGGCTGCTCGGTCTTTTTCGACTATAAATCCCTCCCTCCTCACCCCCGGCCCGAGCATCGGATTGGCTCCACCTCTGCTTTACATCACCGTGACCCTGACCCGGCTGTTCTGTGATTGGCTTCTGCCTTAGCCTGCCTCTGCCTGTGTAAATGTGCCTATGCCGATCCTCCCACAGGTGCGTGGCGTGCAGTGGCCGAGACGAGACTGAATACGCTGCCAGGGCCTGCCTTATCGCTGAAGAACTACAGGTAACAGCAGTGCCTGTGCCACGACACCACTATGTACATCTTTTTGTATTGCAATGTATTGACCCCCCCCCTGAAAAAAGTTCAGTGGACACCCATGCGTACACACGACCGTTTTTAATGTCATTGAAAAAATCAAAGTTTTTCTCGACGTGATTTTTCTCAAGCCTGCCTTGCCTACACACCATCATAAAAAAAAATGCTTGAGAAAAGCGCAGTGACGTACGAAATGTACGACGGCACTATACAGGGGAAGTTCCATTCGGATGGCGCCACCCTTTGGGCTGCTTTTGCTGATCCTCTTGTTAGTAAAGTTTGGTGAGAGACGTTTCGCGCTTTTCAGCCTCGTGCTCTTCAGTGCGTTACAGCGTGATGAATGTGCTATCTCCATTACGAACGCTAGTTTTACCTGAATGAGCGCTCCCGTCTCATCACTTGCTTCTGAGCATGCGTGTTTTTTTCACGTCGTTAAAGCCTACACACGGCCGTTTTTCATGACGAGAAAAACGGCGACGTGAAAAATTACGAGAAAAAATAGAAAAAATTAAAAAATTGCGTTTTTCTCGTCATGAAAAACGGTCGCAGCATAATACTTCTTTATTTTCAGGTAGCTAGCTGCTTCTAGTTCCAACCAAATCTTGGGAAACAAACACTATTATCCAATGAAAGGCTAATCTCTGCTCATATAGTCCTTGTAATATACAACTGGCTGATATATGGAGCAGATTTATGGCAGAAACATTTTATCATATCGGCATTTAGCAGATGACTGGCGGGCAAAGTTCACCCAAAGGCTTGTAAAATGAATGCCGAAGAACTAGTAAACATGTTCTAACATCAAATGATGTTTATCGAACGACTCAACCTACAAAAGCACCTGTTTTAAAAAAAGCTCCATTTATAGTGAATTTTTTTTCTGTACACTTTGACAGTAAGTGATAAGATATGGATATCGTATGTTACTTGCTATACATGTCAAAATACATCTACTATGAAAAATCACTGTGGGTTCCAACCCTCCCTTCAGTCTTGCACAGTTGTACACCAGTGGCGGCTGGTGCTCAAAATTTTTTGGGGGGGTGCAAACAAACTGAAAAAAAACAAAAACATAAATTGCAGCCACTGTGCCCATCAAACGCAGCTACTGTGCCCATCAAACGCAGCCACTGTGCCCATCAAACGCAGCCACTGTGCCCATCAAACGCAGCCACTGTGCCCATCAAACGCAGCCACTGTGCCCATCAAACGCAGCCACTGTGCCCATAAAAAGCCTACACTGTGCCCATCAAACGCCTCCACTGTGCCCATCAAACGCCTCCACTGTGCCATCAAACGCTTCCACTGTGCCATCAAACGCCGCCACTGTGCCCATCAAACGTCGCCATCACCGCCATCTTGCTACACCCTACCTATGCCTAGGAAGCTACCGTGCATGCGTCAAAGTCATTTTGAGCATGCGCGGGTTTCCACGGCGACAGGTAAGTATACACACTCTCGGGTTTCTCGTCGTTAAACAGGCCGATAAGAATCCCGACGAGAAAATAGAGAGCAGGTTCTCTATTTTTCTCGTCGAGATTCTGGGCAGTTTTCTTGACGAGAAACCTGAAAGCCTCGTACACACGGCCGGTTTTCTCGGCAAGAAAGCTCTGCCAGCAGTTTTCTTGTCGTTTCTTGCCGAGAAAACCGGTCATGTGTACCAGGCTTAATTGTTTGCTGAGTGAGAAGGAACATTTTTTTAAGGACAGAGAGGACAACTGGTTTGCAAGAGGTGTTATAAAGGCCATCTACATACAATAGGAACAATCATCCTTGAACAGAGGTGGTGGCCTTCAACGCCATCTGTCACCCACATATAATGTCCTTTTAACATCTCTACTCTCTCTAGTTAACAACATTTCACAGCTTCAGCCATGTGTTAAACAGTGAACACCTGTCCTAGACTTTATGGAACAATGGTGGTTAGAATAAAAGTGTATCTAAAGTCAAACATCCAAGTTTAAAATATTGCAGCTTACCAATCCTTAGATGAAGTGGCTGCACTAGTTTTCTTTTTTTACACCAGACAGTCCTTCCAATAACACTTACTGTTTATGGGTAGCGACGCTTACACCTCCATTGCATCTATGGAGGTAGCCATGGTTGCCACCCAAGCTGGTCTACAAACATGTGTTCTTCTTTTCATCTTTATTGCACAGGAGTAATAGCATTAGTAGTAGTTTACAAAAGAAACAAGAGAACAAGCCCACTTGGATGTAACAAACTATTACTACTAACTATACTTTGAAAAAGTTGTGTGTTTTTTTTTTTCATGAAGATGGTTGGAAATTGATAAATTGTTTAGTTTTACAATTTAGTATCCTTAGCTATGCGAACTTAGTAATTAATGAAAACCTATTTTCACAGGCAAGGTTGGAAATGGACAAATATCTCCTTGGTCAGATCCCTCCACACCATTTACTGTCAGAGAAGAAATACAGAAGGGAGAGTGCTTCGGTGGTGGATGAATATTTTGAGGCGGAAAAGTTTCCACAAACTCCATACAGTGTGAATATAAACTTAATACTACCAGATACTTCTCACCTCCGTACCGGCCTGTACAAGCCTCCAAAGACTTTCACTGTGCTCCCACAGATCAAAACGGAACCAGGGACCGAATTCACCCAATCTTGCCCCGTTTCATTGACGCAGACCCTGCCAGATTTCACCAGTGTCTTTAGCATGCCGCATGCAGTCCCGGTGAACAATATATTTATTAAGCAGGAGGCCCAACCAGAAGTGCCACTCACAACCAGCGACACACCCCAAACTCATCTGTACCATATGTCTGTGGCAAATGATGCACTCAACTTGGTCCAAGCCAATGGAAGTACGCCAGCGGTAAACGCAATTAGCTGCACTACCGCGACCACCACCAGTAGAAACCTTCCTACTTTGACCAATTCTACACGGCAACAACTTGGAAAGCAGTTTCAGTGCTTGGGTCAGGATGGTGGCCTGGTTCCTGGACATTTTTTTCAGGCTCCCTCTGTCACTTTACCACCTTCACCTCCCAATTCCCAGCCTGGGAGCCCAGAAAATACACCAGACTTAGTCAATAATATATCTCCCCCGCCGCCTTATGAAGCTACATTTGGACTGAAACTGGTGCAAGTACCACAACTCCAAACTGTGTCCCTTCCTCTGGGCTCTGTGCTAACACAAGGACAAGTTATTATGACAGTACCAAGATACAACCGGAGAAGTAATCCAGAACTGGAAAAGAGGAGAATACATCACTGTGATTACCCAGGTATCAATTTTTTTTTTTTTTTAATGAACCCTTTACTTTCTATTGCCTTTGGTCAACCAATCTCACTGACAATACATACCCATTATGTTACCCATGGATGGATGCATTGGGTTAGTGTGTAGTCCTGTGCTCCTGTGAAGTTCTGCTGATAATAAGCCTTTTGCTCCATACCATACCCCATCTTGGTTCTATACCTATGTATAATATTCACTTTTCTGCAAACAGTCGTGACATTTTGGCAAAATTTATTAGAGTGAACTTGGAAGGCAAATTTAAGGTGTTTTTTTTTGTGTTCATTAAGGGTTCAGTTGGCTTGAAATGTCTTCTGATGGTCAGGGAAGTGCTTCTCAACTTAGACCTGATGTGTTAACCATACCCTTAGCCCAAACGGCAACCTAAACCATAACCCAGCATTAGTCTTAAGGGCTCATTTACACTTGCTTCAAAATGTGGCATTGAAAACATTTTTTTTTTTTAAAGAGCTCTGAATGGTAATCAAATCACCTTACAGTCCTGTTCACACATTGTGTTTGCTTTGCTTCAAAAATGATACCCCAGGTCACTTTCTTGGTGCTTCAAAGCATCTCCAAAGCCTCCAAAGAAGTCTATGACATGGAGTGGAGCAACTAGCAGACGACACACATGGTGTACAACATGAGAACCATATAGCGGAAGGTAAGCAGGGACTGGAGAGATAGGACTAAGTGGCAGATGATCAGTGGAGCTGGGGGACTGGAGCAGGAAGAACTAGCAGATGTCACAGGTGGTGAGCAGCGTGGGAGCAATATAGCGCCGGGAAGTGAAAAGGGACCAGAAAGAGAGGAGGATCAGCAAATCAGAGGATCAGCAGAGCTGGGGGTTACTACTGAGTAGGGATCAGCAGAGCTGGGGGTCACCATTGAGCGGGGGATCAGCAGAGCTAGGGGTTACTACTGAGCAGAGAATCAGGAAAGCTGGGGTACTACTGAGTGGGGCATCAGCAGAGCTGGGGGTACTACTGAGCAGGGGATCTGCTGAATGAGGGTACTAAAAAGCTGGGGATCTGCTGAACGAGGGTACTAATAAGCTGGGGATCTACTAAATAAGGGTACAAATAGACTGGGAATTTGCTGAACAGGGGTACTAATAAGCTGGGGATCTGCTGAGTTTTGAAGTACTACTGAGCCGGGGTTCTACTTGGCCCCTTAAAAACCAATAGAAAATCAACACACCCCGGGGCATTTGCTAAGCTTCATTAAAGCTTCAAGAAAGCATCACAAGGTACCACCGAAGCATCAAAAACACATCAAAAAGGCAAGTTGAAGCGGTGGGCGCTTTAATGTGTGGTAAAGCCTAAGCAAGCATAAATGAGCTCTATGGGTAACCCTAATGCCTTGTACACACGGTCAGAATTTCCGATGAAAAAAGTCCGACTGAGTTTTTTCATTGGAAATTCCGACCGTGTGTGTGCCCCATCGGACTTAATTCCGAGGAATTCCGTCGGATTTTAGATAGAGAACATGTTCTCTTTTTACTCAGATGGAATTCCGTCGGAATTCCGATGTGCCTTTGGCCGGACAATAGTCCGACCGTGTGTACGGGGCATTACTCTTTGTTTATAAACAAAGTCATGTAAGAGCCGTGCCAGGGCTGATATGGTGACCACATGGTTTCGTTGATAAAGCAAGCCAAGTCACACAGCACACCACTAGATTTAAGGGGGAAAGCTTTTTTTTTTTACGTTAACGTTGCCACATGGTGAAATTAGAAGCGAATTACAACAATATTTTGGCAAGGGTGAATACGTTGTTCTTACGGAAAAATCAAGTTGGCTGAAATTTCCCACTTATCTTTACTATTTCATCTCTATATTTAGTTGTTGAGCTGGATTTGCCCCTCAGGAAAATCCTATGAAAATGGAGAAACTTACATCCATACCCTGTACCTAAATACCTACACTATATGGCCAAACGAATGTGAACACCCTTCCGAATGATTGAGTTCAGGTATTTCCAATGAAGGGTACTGGAAATACTACAGCCCAACATCAACGTCCTCGAGTGCCTCTAACAGGTCAGGATTTCCTTCACCGTGCAGTGGTGTTTTAAATCATTGTTAATGGCTTGGTGTTTATGCTAGCTATACTATCTAAGGGAAATTCCCAAAATATGACTTGTTGGGGGTACTTGAGGTTAGGAACCTCTAGTTTGGACAACTGTGTACTTCCAACTTTGGTTGGTTGGGTGGTGATAGTTTGGTGAAGGTTCTTTTTTTGGTCCAGCATGACTGTGCCCCTGTGTACAAAGCCAACTCTAGGCTTGTGCAATTCGTTTCGTAACGAATCGAAATTCGTACGAATTTAGCAACTTTCGAAAGTTCGGAACCATTCGAATTTCCGAACAAAGCAATTACAAATAAAACCGAATCCGAAATAAATTATATCGCAAATAGCGAATGCCCGAATGCCTTTGGCATAATTTGTTGTTGCGTTAATGCGGCCTAATGCAACAGCAAGTCGACTTGTTGTGATCCGTCACGAAAAATTACGAATCAACGAACCAAAAAAAAGTTACGAATGTACGAATCCATTCGAAGCACGATAACACTCTGCTCTGCTCTCTGCTCCTCCCTCACCATGCTGAACTCCCTCTCAAAATGGTGTACAGGGGCGGAGGCTATAGCCGCATGTCAAAAACAAACGAAAATTACAAGATTTCGAATCGCTACAAATAACCGCTATGTATTTAGAAAAGTACAAATCCATTCGAAGCACGTTAGGCAGCCCCATTGTGAGAGAGATACGGAAAATCACGAATCAAAAAAAAGTTACGAATGTACGAATCCAGTCGAAGCACAATAACACTCTGCTCTGCTCTCTGCTCCTCCCTCACCGTGCTGAACTCCCTCTCAAAATGGTGTACAGGGGCGGAGGCTATAGCCGCATGTCAAAAACGAAAGTAAAATACGAGATTTTGAATCGTTACAAATAACTGCGATGTATTTAGAAAAGTATGAATCTATTCGAAGCACGTTAGGCAGCCCCATTGTGAGAGAGACACGGAAAATTACGAATCAACTAACCCAAAAAAGTTACGAATGTACAAATCCATTCGAAGCACGTTAGGCAGCGCCATTGTGAGAGAGACACAGAAAATTACGAATCAACGAACCCAAAAAAGTTACGAAATGTACAAATCCATTCGAAGCACGTTAGGCAGCGCCATTGTGAGAGAGACACGGAAAATTACGAATCAACGAACCAAAAAAAACTTACGAAAGTAGGAGTTGTGTCCAGAATCAACGAAAAACAATGTACTCTACCGAAAGTGAGAACTATAAATCAACTAAAAATAAGGCTTACATTAATACGAATCATTCCGATTCAACAAAAAATGTCGCTTGCGAAAATACGAATTAGTACGAACGCGAAAAATCCCGTTTAGCAAAATTACGAATGATTACGAATCAACAGGAAAGAAACTAAACTAAACAAATTTTTCAGTTGTGCACAAGTCTAGCCAACTCCATAAATACATGGTTAGATGAGTTTGGTGTGGAGGAACTGGAGTTGCCTTCGAAAAGCCCTGACCTCAGCCCTACTGAACAGCTTTGTAGGTAACCAGCTCCATAAAGACATGGTTAGACCAGTTTGGTGTGGAGGAAACCCTCAACCCTATTTAGCACCTTCAAGAATAATTTGAATGCAAACTGTGACCCAGGACTTCTCAACCAACATCAGTACCTGACCTCATAAATGTTTTTTTGGCTCTATGGGCAAAAATTCACATTCTCAGATGTGTAGAGGCCGTTATGGTCATAAAGGTGGTGGTGGGACAACTCCACCTGGTTTTGGAATAGTATGTCCAACAAACTCATAGTCAATGATCAGGTGTCCACTAACGTTTGGCCATATCGTGTATCAATATTTTTTTGTTGTGACATACCCCTCCTCTCTACCTCATCCAATCAGAGAACATTTTGCATGCGTTGAGAAAAAGCAAAGCATTCTCTGAATGATGCCCTTGCAAGGCGGGTGACCTTCTATGTTCAGACTGCAGCAGGGCAGCTGTTTGGCGTAGGACCCAGATTCTAGTGGAGATCTCGGAAGTAGTGGTATTTACTACAGTAATTTTCTAGAGAAGGGGTCTCCAAACTTTCTAAACAAAGGGCCAGTTTACTGTCCTTTAGACATTAGGGGGGGCGGACTGTAGGCAATGGGAGTAGGTCCCGACGTCAGTGGGAATAAACAATGCTCCATATTTGGTGTCAGTGGGAGGAATAGCGCCACATTATTGGTGTCACTGGGCCCCATTGTTGGTGTCATGGGGAGGAATTTTGCCTCTTCATTGGTGTCAGTGGGGGGGGGGGGTCGGTGATGCCCCATTGTTGGTATTAGTGGATAAAAATTGTGCCCCAAGGGCCAGATAAAAGCAAGCAAAGGGCTGCATCTGGCCCCCAGCCCGCAGTTTGGAGACCACTGTTCTAGAGCAGTCTTTCTCAACCTTTTCAACCCAGGGAACATTCCGGGTTCGGAACCCCTGCTAAAAAAAATACTATATCTACAATTTATGATACATTAGTGTGATGGTCAGTGGGAAGAATGCTCCTTACATTTGTGGTCATTGGGAAGAATTGCCCCCTTACAGATAGCTAAGAGGATCAATGGTGTCAGTGGGAACTTATCTGAGAGGCAGAACTTGCATATTGCTCAAGGAACCCCTAGCAACCTCTGGAGGAACCTTAGGGCTCCAAGGATCCCCTAGCAACCTCTGGAGGAACCTGAGGGCTTCAATGAGACCCTAGTAACCCCTATAGGAGCCCTACGGCTCCAAGGAACCCCTAGCAACCTCTGGATGAAACCTATGGCTCCAAGGAACCCCTAGCAACCTCTGGAGGAAACATAGGGCTCCAAGGAACCCCTAGCAACCTCTAGAGGAACCTGAGGGCTTCAATGAGCCCCTAGTAACCCCTAAAGGATCCCTACGGCTCCAAGGAACCCCTAGCAACCTCTGGAGGAAACCTAGGGCTCCAAGGATACCATGGCAACCTCTGGAGGAACCCTAGGACTCCAAGCAAACTTTAGCAAACTCTGATGGACCCCTACGACTCCAAGGAACCCCTAGCAACCTCTGGAGGAACCCTAGGACTCCAAGCAACCCTTAGCAACCTCTTATGGACCCCTACGACTCCAAGGAACCCCTAGCAACCTATGGTGGGACCCAAGCGCTCCATGGAACCCTGGTGGAGAAACCCTGATCTAGAGGGATCCCACAGGTATAATATATGTATAGTTACACTGGTCCAAATTGAAACATTGTAACTATGTAACAATACAAATACCTGGAATTCTTCTTTAATATATTTTACTATTCCAATTTTCAGAGAAAAATAAATGTGATCAAATTTGTATCATTATAGTGCATCTACACAAACTAGAAAAAAAATATGTAATATATTGCAGCTTACCAGTAACTACATGTGGTGGCTGCATTCCTTTTTTTTTTAGACCCTTGCCACCTGATGATCCTGGCAGTAACACTTCCTGTCTTTAAGGTGACAATGACAATGTCACTCAAAGACAGGACTACAGACCACCTTCCTATCTTCTCCTCTCCATAACGTAGAGGGGGGAGGGGTTCCTGTAGTCCTCAGAAATAGCTGTGAACAATGTAACTAATAAGAATGCAGAACACACAGGAAGTTATCGGCTCATAAGATTTCTGGCAGGATCAACGGGTATTTTTTGGACGTACTGAACAGATACAACGAAACACATTCAATGATATATTTAACAGATGAAAAGTGAGCAGATAAGGGAAGTTCATTGTAGGGATGCACTGATAGCGGTGCGGATACCGAGCATTTTCACGAGCATCAGTACTCTCGATACCGAAACTTTGCGGTGTGATTTGGGTCAATACAAAATATATGGGCGCAAATCACACTGCAAAGAATCGCATGGGATAGAAAGGCAGTTTATTAAAAATGTTTTAACTCTGCTCTAATGCAAAATCTTCATGGGTATCCCGGTCCCTCCGATGTTAGCAAATCACGGCCGGCGAAGGTGCTCACAGGGCTGGAGAAGATGTAGAGGCGGTCCTTCCCCAAACAGACATCACTTCCGCTCTAAACCCACAGGGGTTTCGGAACTTCTCAGCACCTCCAGCGGCCATGATTTGGTATCATCGGCGGGACTGGGACACCTATGCATATTTTGCATTTGGCCAGATATGTACAGTAATACCTTGGATTACGAGCATAATTTGTTCCAGGAGAATGCTTGTAATCCAAAGCACTCGTATATCAAAGGGAGTTTCCCCCTAAGAATCAATGGAAACTCAGGTAATTCGTTCCACAGTCACTGCTGGTGTATGCAGTACTGTATATGGCCAGAAGTGCGGAGGCGCCAATGTATGCAGTACCGCATGTGGCCAGAGGTGCGGGGGTGCCGGTGTATGCAATACCGCATGTGGCCAGAGGTGCGGGGGCGCCGGTGTATGCAGTACCGCATGTGGCCAGAGGTGAGGGGGCGCCGGTGTATGCAGTACCGCATGTGGCCAGAGGTGCGGGGGCGCCGGTGTATGCAGTACCGCATGTGGCCAGAGGTGCGGGGGCGCCGGTGTATGCAGTACCGCATGTGGCTAGAGGTGCGGGGGCGCCGGTGTATGCAGTACCGCATGTGGCCAGAGGTGCAGGGGCGCCGGAGACACTCAGAGACGCTCGAAAACTAAGCGTCTCTGAGTGTCACCGGTGCCCCCGCACCTCTGGCCACATGCGGTACTGCACACCCCAGCAGCTTGAATCCTGCTCGTCTTGCGAGACAACGCTTGCAAATCAAATATTTTTTTTAAATATTAAAATATTTATATTAAATATTGCGAAACGCTCGTATACCGTGTTACTTGCAATCCGAGGTCTTACTGTACCTAAAGGGGTTGTAAAGCTTTGTATTTTTTCACCTTAATGCATTCTTTGCATTAAGGTGAAAAAACATCTTGCAGTGTCCGGCCCCCCCCCTTTTTTCTTACCCGAGCCCCGAATTTCCGTGGGCGCGATCCCGCGTCGCTCTCTCCATGGCTTCTCGGCTCTTCATTGGAAAGATTGATAGCAGCGCAGCCATTGGCTCCAGCTGCTGTCAATCAAATTCAATGACGCGGGCGCCGGGAGGCGGGGCTGAGTCATACACTCGGCGGCTATGGACGCCGAGTGTATGACACGGGAGCACGCCCGCAAGGTAGCCCCCTTGGGAGAGAGCTTCCCAGAGGGGGTTATCTATTGCAGGGAGGAGCCGAGAGAGCTACCGTGGGACCCAGAACAGGACGATCGGTGCCACTCTGTGCAAAACGAACTGCACAGTGGAGGTAAGTATAACATGTTTGTTATTTTTATTTATTTTTTAAACGGGAACCTTTACAACCTCTTTAATGTGAGTTCTATCATTTATAATAAACTACCCACTAGATGGAGCTGTTCCCTTTCTATACACACACACCACACAGGAGCGGTGGGGGGAAAAAATTGCATGCGATTCTTTGCAGTGTGCGATTTGCGCCCACGTATTTTGTATTGACACAAATCGCACCACTTATGCCCCGTACACACGATCGGACATTTTTCTGACCAAACTCCTATCGGAATTTCATCGGAGAAAAAAAAAACAGGTTCTATTTGAAAATTCCGATGGAATTCATCAGAATTTCTCCGATGGGGCCCACACACGGTTGGAATTTCCGATGAAAAAACTCAGACGGACTTTTTTCATCGGAAATTCCTATCGTGTGTACACCGCATTAGCGTCGGCAAGTTCTTGACCGAAAGTTTCGGTACTCGTCAATAAAAAAAACCTGTATCGGTGCAACCCATGTTCATTGTTAGGGGTTTTCATATCCTTTAGGTTGGCCCTTTTTTGAAAATCGCGCCGCGCCGAAACACATAACAGTTAACAGTGCTGCTGTGCCTAAAGTGAAACGTGTGCACGTCAGGAGAGCGCGCGGTACGCACAGAAACGCGTTGCTCTTTATCAGATGCACAGTGGTGCAGTTAACCGTTGCGTGTTTTTGGTGCAGCGTCATTCTGAAAAAGGACCAGTGACTTCGTTTACGCGTTTCTCCTGCATTGAAACTAATGGGCTACTCTATACCTGATGCGTGGGAACGCAACGTGCGCACCAGTGCACCTGTATGGTGGGAACCTAGCCTTAATCCACCCGTCCTTTTTTCCCCAGGACAGGCTCGACCAATAGAAATGTGATATCGCGAACTATAGAGGAATACATCATCTTCAACATTTGTCTTGTTATGTACTAAATAAATAACATGATTTTGTTATTAACGGCGTGCCTATGCTTTTTTTTTTTTCTCAGGTTGCACAAAAGTCTACACCAAGAGTTCACACCTCAAGGCACATCAGAGAACACACACAGGTAACTGACATGTTTCAGGTCTTTTTTTTTCAGTCTTGCACTCTTTGCTATGGCGGTATTCTGATTGATGTTATCCACGGTGCCTAATGCCACACAGCAAAACATACTGGAAGGAAATATTAAGTAGCGGCCTATTAAATTGCTGAATGGTAAAAAAAAATAAAAAATCTTGGTCCCCCCCCCACAATCTGTAATTGGAGAGTGAAGAAGCTGTAATAGATGAGGTGAGCTCTTTGCCCTCTCCTCCTACCAGCAAGGTTGATGAGGGGAGGAAAGGAGGAACCAGGGAGGGAAAAATACAGTGCCTTGAAAAAGTAATCACACCCCCTTGAAAATATCCAAATTTTGTCATGTTACAACCAAGAACGTAAATGTATTTTATTGGGATTTTACGTGATAGAGCAGTGGTGGTGAACCTTGGCATCCCAGATGTTTTGGAACTACATTTCCCATGATGCTCAACTACACTGCAGAGTGCATGAGCATCATGGGAAATGTAGTTTCAAAACATCTGGGGTGCCAAGTTTCACCATCACTGTGATAGACCAACACAAACTGGCACAGAATTGTGAAGTGGAAGGAAAATGATAAATGGTTTTTCAACATTTTTTACAAATAAATCTGTGAAAAGTGTGTGGGGGGGGGGGGGGGCATTTGTATGGCGCCCCCCGGAGTCAATACTTTGTAGAACTCCCTTTCGCTACAATTACAGCTGCAAGTTATTATTAATAAATATACATATAAATAAGAAATAAAATAATTATAATAAATAATAAAAATGGATTTATGTATTATTATTATTATTATTTGTAGATAGAAATTATTAAAACTAAATAATAAAAGAATAATAATAAAATGCATTGTAATCGGAATAGCAGCCAGTTACAGTAGAAATATCTATATCTTGTATTACCTTCTATAGTGTTTGTATTTTTGTAATTTTTTTCATTTGCATCATTGTCAACATGATTGCAATTTCTCTTGTCAAGATCATACTAAAACATTAGACTTTTAATATTCAATAAAAAAAATAAAAAAAAAGGATTGCTGTAGACAAGGACAGATAAGTGTCCTGGTGGGGGGAGGGGGGGACGAGCGGTGCCGGTGATGCCCTATTGTTTGGGGTAGCCCTTGCGTGGTATTCCAAACAGCATGCCAGGACCTGACACAATGGCGCTGTCCTGACACTAATTCAGTGCCCATTGTTTCCAGTCTGAGCCTGACCTTCTTACATGCTGGAAGACAATGGTTTGGCAGACCCCCGCTCTCCTTCTGGAAATAGAACATTCCATTCAATTAACTCTTTCAAAGTTTATTCAGCCGGAAGCGTAGCAGATATCCGATCAATTCTAGCGAATGATAATTATAAATAAATTCACAACATCTCACGACCTACAGCAACAACCTAATTTTTCATAAAAGCTCCTCATTAAATCATTAAAAAGCCAACCGTAAGCTCTACCATGGTGATTTTGCCTAGGCTGAGATGATGTCATCAGTCTGCTGCAGGCAGGAGAAAGCATTTCCTCAGTCTCCCAATCTCCCAGTAATCAGACTGAAACTTTGCCTAGGCTCATGATGTCATCAGTCTGCTGCAGGCAGGGGGAAGCCTTTCATCAGTCTCCTTTCCCCTAGTAAGCAGACTGCAACATTGCAATTTTGCCTAGGCTCAAATTATGTCATCTGTCTGCTGCAGGCAGGGGGAAGCATTTCCTCAGCACCCCCCCCCCCAGCCCCCCAGTAATCAGACTGCAACATTGCAACTTTGCATAGGGTTATGATGTCATCAGTCTGCTGCAGGCAGGGGGAAGCCTTTCCTCGATCTCCCTTCCCCTAGTAAGCAGACTGCAACATTGCAACTTTGCCTAGGCTCAAATTATGTCATCGGTCTGCTGCAGGCAGGGGGAAGCATTTCCTCAGCCCCCCCAGTAATCAGACTGCAACATTGCAACTTTGCCTAGGCTCAGATAATATCATCAAGTCTGCTGCAGGCAGGAGGAAGCATTTCCTCAAGTCAACTCTTCTCTAGAGCCCCAGTGACTACCCTGGCCTCCAAAGCAGCTATTCAAGCACAGATCATGCTTGAATAGCTGCATTCTCGGCTACACTAGCCAAGAAATTACAGTTGAGACCCTAGAAGTGACATAATACACATAGCAGGAGGGATGGGGGGGAACGAATGTTCCCTGTGTTCCCCCTTTTCTAACTGTTTTTCCTCAGCTTAGGGTTGCCACCTGTCCAGGATTCACCCGGACAATCCGGGTTTAGAAATTTAGGTCCGGGTTTCAGGTGGACTGAAACCGGACACATTATTCAGACCAGGCTGTGGCTCCCCAAGTAACCAAGATAGTCACACACAAATCTGTTGCCATCCGGGAGCTGCGGGCCGCTGTCTGGGGGCAGGTTCGGCATCACTGGGGGGCGGGGCAATGATGTCAGCAAGAGCAATTTGGCCACACCCACTGTACACTATGCGCACCGCATAACCATTCTCCTTGGGGCACCCAAAGGTGTTCCAGGCCGCTAAAGTGTTCGGGTTTGGCTTGAAGAAAAGGTGGCAACCCTACCTGAGCTCCCCGGAGAAATGGGAGAGCCCGGGGGGGACCACTGCAGGTCCCGCAAGCAGGAGCGCACTTTGAGAGCCCTATATAAGTGATCGGGTGGCTCTAGAGCCAATTCCATCTGCAGTAGCAGCCATGAGCTTTTCTGTAGCCACATGCCGTTTATAAACATACCTTGGAAAACATAGGGGTTAAATGTGGTCTGTCAAGACAACAATTTTCCACCAGTAGCACAGAAATTGTAAAGGAAAAACAATTATACTTTTTTTTTTTTTTTTCTGTTGCGCAGCAACAACAGGACAACAAAGGAAAAACACCTGTTTTTCTTTATGGTTCAGTCTGTAGGTCAAATGGAATAAAGGTAGTTTAAATGCAGTGCTTGAGAAAGAAAGAAAAAAAAAGAGAGGAAGTGAGGAAAAAAAAAAAGAAGAAGAGAAAAGTAAAAAGAAAAGAAAAAAAAAAGAGAGAAGAAAAGAAAAGAAAACAATTTGAAAAGAAAAGAGAAAAAAAAGAAAAAAAAAAGAGAGAAGAGGAAAAAAAGAGAAAAGAAAATAGAAAAAAAGAAGAGAAGAGAAAAAAAAAGAGAAAAGGAAAAAAAAAGAAGAAAAAAAAGAAAAAAGAAAAATAGATACAGTATAGATATATAAATAAATTAAGCCAGAGGAGATGGAGGAACGTTTTTCTTCCCCCATCTCCTTTGTGACTATTGAATCCAGAGAGAAAAAAAAAAGAAAAGAGAAAAAAAAGAAAAGAAAAAAGAGAAGAGGGGAAAAAAAAATAGATACAGTATAGATATATAAATAAATGAAGGGCCACCCTGCCCCGTTGCCACCAAGCCCTCCCATTCCTCCAGGAAGCCAGAAGAGATGGAGGAACACCTGTTCCCTTAAAAAAGAAAAAAAGAAAAGAGAAAAAAGAAAAAAGTAAAGGAGAAAAGAAAAAGGAAAAAATAAAAATAAAAGAGAAAAAAAAGGAAAGAAAAGAAAAAAAAACAGAGAAGAGGGAAAAAAAAGAAAAAAGAAAAGAAAAGAAAAAAAAAGAGAAGAGGAAAAGAAAAGAAAAATAGATACAGTATAGATATAAAAATAAATGAAGGGCCAACCTGTCCCGTTGCCCCAAGCCCTCCCATTCCTCCAGGAAGCCAGAAGAGATGGAGGAACACCTGTTCCCATATTTCCTTTGTGACTATCGTATTAAGAAAAAAAAAAGGGGGGGAAGAAGAGAAAAGAAAAAGTAAAAGAACAAAAAAGAAAAAAATAGAAATAAGAAAAGAAAGAAAAAAAAGGAAAAAAAAGAATAAAGAAAAGAAAAAAAGAGAAGAGGAAAAGAAAAGAAAAAAAGAGAAAAAAAAAAAAGGAAAAATAGATACAGTATAGATATATAAATAAATGAAGGGCCACCCTGTCCCGTTGCCACCAAGCCCTCCCATTCCTCCAGGAAGCCAGAGGAGATGGAGGACCATCTGTTCCCCTATCTCCTTTGTGATTATTGAACCCGGAAGCGATGAGGATTTCGACAGGTACCCGTCCCCACTTCTGGGCAATCTCGCTGTGGTGAGATCACCCAGAAGTTCGGCCCCCTCCTCCCAGCACTGCCGCCGGGCCATTCAGAAAGCGCAGCGCACTTCGTGCATGCATCGTAGGTAACTGTGAAGCAGCAAGGATTACGATTAATGGTGGCGGCAGCACCCGAGAGCCGATTGAAAAATCAGCTGGGGTGCCGACATCGTGGGCTCCCCGGACAGGTAAGTGCCTTAATATTAAAAGTCAGCAGCTACAGTATTTGTAGCTGCGGACTTTTAATTTTTGGAGGGGCGGGGGGCTGGCCCGGCTGGAGCTCCGCTTTAATATAGAAATAATAATCGGTATGAAAAAACGTCCTAGGGGTCTGTTAATAAATGTTTTCAAATGAGATTCACCCAAGATTCATATTTTTCTTGGATTCAGCTGGAAAATGTTTTTATAAACAGACGGTCAATTTTTCCACACTGCTAAATTTGGCTCAAGCATCTACAGTAGGCATCAATGACCTCTGGTCATGAAAGGGTTGAAGAATACGGAGTAAAGGGCATGGGGGGGGGGGGGGGGTGAATTGTAAAGAAATTTTTCTGCTGGGCTGTCCCAGATTTTTACATTCGTATTCTGCAGTGTTTATGAGTCACGCTGGGTGTGTCTGTTCAAATATTAGCAGAAAGAAGTAAATGAGAAAGAAAAAAAAAAAAAGAAAAAAATTCTTGCATTCATCTTTCAAATATTTGTTTTTCCTGTCGTTTTAGTTTGCACGTACTCAGAAACCCCTTTTATTACATTGTAACTATGAGCAAAAATGAGGTATAGGTATAGCAGTTCTGTTTTTTCTGAGCATCCCCCATGACCATTATTTCTCCACTTCCTGTAAGAGGGTGACAACGCTGTGCAATTTCACTGCAGAGCAAACAGGGTTGTCACTCTATAGACAGCTGTCACATCACAGCCCCCCTTTAAATGATAATCACTGATTTACATCAGTGTCCGCAGTCCCTCTTCCCTTTACTACACCACTGCCCCCCTTTACACCCCCTACATCTGTGTCCCCTGTCCCTCCCCCTTTATGACATCACAGTCCCCCCTTTACATCCGTGTCCTCAGTTCCTCCTTCACACCACAGCTCCCCCTTTACATCAGTGTCCTCATATCCCCCCTTTACATCACAGTCCCCCCTTTTCATCAGTGTTCTCAGTTCCTCTTCACACCACAGCTCCCCCTTTACATCAGTGTCATCATAACCACCCTTTACATCACAGTCCCCCCCCCCCTTTATATCAGTGTTCTTCACATCACAGTCCCCCCTTTATATCAGTGTGCTCAGTTCCTTCTTCACATCACAGCCCCGCCTGTACATCACAGTCCCCCCCCCCCCCCTTTACATCAGTGTTCTCAGTTCCTTCTTCACATCACAGTCCCCTCTTTATATTAGTGAACTCATACCCCCCCTTTTACATTGGTGTTCTCCGTTCCTCCTTTACATCACAGTCCCCCCTTTACATTAGTGTCCTCATACCCCCCCTTTTACGTTGGTGTTCTCCGTTCCTCCTTTACATCACAGTCCCCCCTACATAAGTGTTCTCAGTTCCCTCTTCACATCACAGTACCCCCTTTACATCAGTGTCCTCAGCCTCCATTTACATCACAGCCCCCCCCCCCCTTACATCAGTGTCCACAGTCCTCCTCCCTTTATTACATCACAGCCCACCTTTTACATCAGGGTTCTCAGTTCCTCCTTCACATCACAGTCCCCCCCTGTAGATCAGTGTCCTCAGTTCCTCCTTCATATCACAGTCCCCCCTCCCTTTACTACATCACAGTCCCCCTGTACATTTGTGTTTTAGCCTCTCCCTTCCCTCCCTTTACATCATAGTAATCACTTCCTTTACATTAGTGTTCTCAGTCCTTCCTCCACATCACAGCTCCCCCTTTACATCACAGTCCCCTCTTTACATCAGTGTTCTCAGTTCCGCTTTCACATTACAGCTCCCCCTTTACATCACAGTCCCCCCTTTACATCAGTGTTCTCATATCCCCCTTCACATCACAGCCTCCCTTTTTCTCACTTTACATCATAATCATCCCTTCCTTTACAGCAGTGTCCACAGTCCCTGCTCCCTTTATGACATCACAGTCTCTCCTTTACATCAGTGTCCTCCTTCACATAACAGGTTTACATCAGTGTCCTCATATCCCCCCTTACATCCCAGCTTCCCCTTTATATTATAGTCTACCGATTGGATGCTAGAGGTTACTGCACATCATTACCACACACCGATTGGATGCTAGAGGTTACTGCACATCCTTACCACTCACGGATTGGATGCTAGAGGTTACTGCACATCATTACCGCTCACCATTTGGATGCTAGAGGTTACTGAACATCGCTATCACTCTCTGATTGGTTGCTAGAGGTTACTGTACATCATTACCACTCACTGATTGCAGTGGTGGCCTGTCCATAGAGGGCGCACGGGCACCGCCCCCCCTATCTATGCTTTCGACCCCCTGATCTATATATCAGGGCGCTTGACTATAGATTCCAATAGGGGGGATTTCTTTAAAGCACCTGATTAGAGCCAGAGGCTCTAATAGGCTTCAAAAAAGTGTGGGCTCGGGCGCAGAGCACTGCGCCCTGATCCCACCCAGTTGTGTGACGATAGAGAATGACCTTTTGCTATTTTCACACTAAAGTTCCTCCCTGCCAATCAGGAGGCAGGTCGTGAGACCTGTTACATGTTTGTCCCAAGCGTCAGGCGATCATATTGAATGCCTAGCGCTTAGGAGGAACAGAGAGGAGACACATGGCGGAGGAATCCACAGGAGGAGTGGACACCTGAGCCGCTGCCCACACCCCGTGAGAGGAGGAGAAGACACCACAGCCCGCCAGCCCTAGACCCGGTAGGTTGGGGGGGTTATTAGTGCCACCGGCCTCTCGGGGGGGGGGTGGTAACCAGCCAGCAGAGTTAGCAGGGGGAGATCAGCTGCACCCGCTACACCTGGAACAATATTTGCGGGCAGCATGGGCTCAAGGGGCAGAAGCTTTGGGCCACACAACAATGACTGGTCCCAGGGCAGCTGCCCCTTTTGCCCTGCGTTAAAGACGACCCTGGCAGGGGAAAGAATTGTTCCAGGAGGGCAAATTTGGGGAGGTGTGCTAGGAGTAGTGACTTGGAGGGATTTGTGTTGGGAGGATGGAAGAGGACTTGTTTTAGGTGGGGGATTTGGGGGTTTTACGCTATGAAAGTAATATAGTAGAGGGAAAATATATATTTTGGGGGGGGGGGGGATTTGTGCTAGTAGGGATAATTAGGGGGTATTTATGTATTTGTGCTTGGAGGGCAAATTTGTGTGGGGGGGGGGGGATTTGTGCTAGGATGGGGGATTAGGGGAGGGGAATTTGTGCTGGAAGGGGAGGATTGTGAGTAGGGATAGAGTATTTGTGCTAGGAGGGGGATTTTTGTTTGGGGGGTAGCATATGGAGAGAGACAGGATTTGGGATAGGGAGGGCAAAGATTTGTGCTAGGAGGGGGGATTTCAGCAGGGGGCAGATTTTTACTTGAAGCAGGGGGAATGTATGCATAGGGGGTGAGCATGCAGATAAGTGCTGAATTTTTTATTTTTTGGGGGGGGGGGGGGGGATTTTCGCTGATACATAGTGCTCATACATCTTGGTGGGTGCAGGGGCGCAATTTGGCATGTTCGCCCTGGGCTCTAGATGACCTTGTCCCAGCACTGCCTGCAAGCTTTGAAATAAAATGATTGGAAAAAAACTTCCAGAATCATAGATAACATCTAAAAATCTTGATTAGGAAAAGTTACGGGAAGGTAAGATTCCAGTACACAAGAATTTTTATTGGACTTTGGTATCCAAGTTGTAAAAGAATGTTTATTGGGATGGAGAATGATTCTGTTATCAATAAAGTCTTGGCTAGAGAAGTGGAAATACACTCATCCATAGTTCTAGGACAGGACTGCTCACATCTATCAAAACCTAAAGTAATATTAAACACACATTGTTTAATTTACATTATTCTTTCTATTTCATTATATAGATGGTGGCACTGTAAATATTTTAATAAAAAAAAAATCGAAGTACCTTTTTCCTTAATGATATACAGCTGTCACATGACCCAGCTCTCTCCCAGACTGTCTGCAGGGAAACATAAGCAGGAGGAAATTCTAGTCCTGGTCACATGTTCAAAAAAATAAATTTAAAAATTAAAAAAAAACAGCCTTTGGAATACAGAGTAAAAATAAATAAATAATATCAATATACTGTTTTAAATTGGCATACAAATATACAATATATTACCAAAAGTACAGTGGATCCTCGGATTACGAGCATAATTCGTTCCAGGAAAATGCTCGTAATCCAAAGTACTCGCATATCAAAGCATAGGATGCATTGAGATGAAAAAACATGAGGGTTTACAACCCCTTTAAGAGTTCCCCTCACTGGAACTAAGGGGCCAAGCCCAACCCCTGAAAAACAACCCCACACCATAATCCCCCCTCCACCAAATGATTTGGACCACTGCACAAAACAAAGTCCATAAAGACATGGATGAGCAAGTTTGGGGTGGAGAAACTTGACTGCCCTGCACAGAGTCCTGACCTCAACCCCATAGAACACCTTTGGGATGAATTAGAGCGGAGACTGCGAGCCAGGCCTTCTTGTCAAACATCAGTGCCTGACCTCACAAATGCTCTTCTGGAAGATTGGTCACACATTCCTATAGACACACTCCTAAACCTTGTGGACAGCCTTCCCAGAAGAGTTGAAGCTGTTATAGCTGCAAAGGGCGGGCCAACTCAATATTGAACCCTACGGGCTAAGACTGGGATGTCATTAAAGTTCATGTGCGTGTAAAGGCAGGCGTCCCAATACTTTTGGTAATATAGTGTATATATTTGAAATCAAATCTTTATTATTTTTTGGCAATAACATGCTGTGGGCGGATTTCTGCCAGTCATAGGCTTTGTCACCCCCCTAGCTTGTGTCTTATAATAAGAGGGAGGTGAAGCCTCCCTCAATCTACACTACTGTTTGGGGGTGTTGATGTGAAGGGGGGTTGAGGACACTGCTGTAAATGAAGAAGAAGAGTGATATGAAGGGGGGTTCAGAAGACTACTATGAAGGAGGAACGGTGATGTGAAGCAGGGGGCTGTGATGTAAGGAGAGAAATTCTGAGGACCAGACCTCTGTGAATTTTAATTCAATTCCCCTTGTGTAGAAGGGAAGGATGCCCTGGAAGAAGAGGAGCCAATGCTGATGCATCTTTGGCATTAATGTACCAAAAATGGAGTACAGGCTCTGGTCTCCCAAAGCATCTCACTCCTGTTCCACATTGAATAACCAAAAACAACCCTACCTCTTAGGTCTTGAAGAAGGGGTTTACCAATAACTTCAAGATTTTACACCAACAAATGGAATTTTTTAAAACCTTTATATATGGTGCCCACCTTCCAAACCATCATGGGAAAATTCATGGGGTTGATTCTCGCCTAGACGAGTGGGGAACAACATATAGAGATTTTTGGATCATTGCATTTATTTTAAACATCTGGTTAGGAGACACAGTTTCTGTTTTTCACCCTTGAGCGGTAAATATACTATTATTACAATATATATAAATGTCAGTACCTCATAGAGTGTCAGAATTATAGTTCTATCTGCTATATCTCGCCAGAATATAAATCCCCCTGAAGAAGATCGCAAAAGCATAGGTCGAAACGCGTCTGGGTTTTTCATGTGGATGGCAACTGTATAATATGTACAACGTACTTTATTGTCTATCATCATTTTAATATTGATGCAATATTCTTCAGACATGCCTGTAACCAGAGTTTATTATTTTAAAATTCATTAGTAGCTTGTATTTCATTCTGTGTACAATAAAATATTTTATCAATTTCCATCCCTCTTTTTGATCTATGTACTATGCCGCTTAAAAACCCCTTTGGGGGAATTTTCCTATTTTGCATATTTCACAGCAGGGCCCGTTCCTGCGCCCAACAAGAGTATCTGTGAGGCTTTACAGTGCTGTGGCACCACCACCACCCAAGGCCCAATTTTTCTGCCCCTGTTTAATTTTTCTGCCCCTGTTTAACAGGGCCATGTAATTAAAATTTTTGATATACCGTATATACTCGAGTATAAGCCGAGTTTCTCAGCACATTTTTTTGTGCTAAAAATGCCCCCATCGGCTTATACTCGAGTCGCCTTTTTGCGCCTGATCTCCCCAATTTGGGGACCCGGTACTGGCTGGCCGTAGGTCCCCTGGACCCCAAACTTGGCACACATATAGCCTCACTCTTTCTCTATAGGTGTGCAAAGTTTGTTGTCCGGAGGACCTACGGCCGGGGAGCACTGATTTTTCAAAGTCGGGCACCCCTTCCATAGACTCCTATGTTAAACGGTAATTTCTCCGGTAAATTTGGGGACCCGGTCCCCTGGACCTGAAACTTGGCACACATGTAGCCCCATTTTTCCTCTATAAGTGTGCAAAGTTTTTTGTCTAGGGGACCTACGGCCGGGGAGCAGGGCACCCCTTCCATAGACTCCCATGTTAAATGTCAGTCTAGTCATGGACACAGTGAGGCCTGGGCACAGTGAGGCAGGGACACAGTGAGGCAGGGACACGGTGAGGCAGGGACACGGTGAGGCATGGACACGGTGAGGCATGGACACAGTGAGGCATGGACACAGTGAGGCATGGACACAGTGAGGCATGGACACAGTGAGGCAAAGTGAGGCACAGTGAGGCATGGGCACGGTGAGGCAGGGACACAGTGAGGCATGGACACAGTGAGGCATTGACACAGTGAGGCATGCACATGGACACAGTGAGGCAAAGTGAGGCACAGTGAGGCATGCAGATGGACACCCTAGGCTTATACTCGAGTCAATAAGTTTTCCCAGTTTTTTGTGATAAAATTAGGTGCCTCGGCTTATATTCGGGTCGGCTTATACTCGAGTATATGCGGTAATATTTAACAGCAGGGCCCGTTCCTGCGCCCAACAAGAGTATCTGTGAGGGGTTACAGTGTTGTGGCACCACCACCCAAGGGGGAATTTTCTCATTTTGCAATTTTCTCTGGGGTTGTGGCTCCTGACTCTAAACACATGCGTTTTCCCCATTTTTTGACCTTCCAAACCATCTTACCTTTGAAGGGACCAACTATTCAGTGGTCTCTCCAAGAGCTGATCAGCCAAGGAGCACCTTTTCCCACAAGGTCCGGTGCTACCTTACACATCTAACCTGATGCATTACCTACACGAGGAAGTGAAGGTGAGTAATTGCTGGGAAAGAACAGGAAGTGTGAGAGAAAGTAAACGATGGCGGCAATGAAATGCATTCTTTTTTTCTTCCTCAGTAGAGCAATTATAGAAGCCAATTATTGTTTGCGTAATTGCGGTAATTGTACTAACTGTCAACATTACATTTTTCTGGCAGGTGAGAAACCCTATAAATGTGCCTGGGAGGGATGTGACTGGCGGTTTGCCCGTTCTGACGAGCTCACAAGACACTACCGTAAACACACAGGCGCCAAACCCTTCAAGTGCGCAGCTTGCGGCCGCTGCTTTTCCCGCTCGGACCACCTCGCCTTACATATGAAAAGGCATCAGAACTGAAAGACACTTTCTAAGAAGTCAGTTTATTGTAAATAAGGCCTAGAGACTTTTAACGGGAGTTCTAAAAGAACAATATGAATAAAGCAGAGCGAATAAACTTCGTGAGGTCCTCACGTAAACGAAAAACGCCCAAAGAAGTCTTTTACTTTTATTCTGGAATTACATCAATACTTTTTTTTCTAAAAGCCAACGTTCATTGAAAGGAAAACAATTCATTTGTCCACAATGTCTTCCAGTTGACACCATGACTTTCATTGTATGGAGGAATTTTGAAAAACACTTGTAAACGGTAATATCACTGGAACAAAAACTTTGGCCATCTTCCAGACATCTATTAAAATGTTTCCTTAATGGGAAACCAGTTGTAGTTAGTCACATTCAATAACACTTGTTCTGTAATGTTGAAGGCGTTTCATTACTCATTCAAGTGTCTTCATCAATTCTAATCAGGGCCGTGGCGGGGGGGGGGGGGGCTGGGGCAGGAGGGGAAGTTGCCCTGCCCTGCCCTATCATGTGAGGTGGGGGGCACCCAGGGATGGGACAATGGTGGGCAGAAGCATGAATTGTAGGGATGGGGATGCCTCAAGTTCCTTTTACTATAAGGCTGACAAGAGTAGTGACAGCGGCATCACTACTTCTGTCAGCCCAGCGCTTGAAGCAGCAAAGTGAGGAGAGAGCCAGGAGGAGGTGCAGGATGTGCTCTCTCTTCCCCTCCTCATAAGCTCACACATAATGAAGGGGGGCTGCGTAATAATTTGCCATTGTTGCCCTGGGGACTGAATGATCTTTTCCTGGCACTGGGTGCGCCACTTAAAAAGTTATCTGCTGCCACAAGCTGACAGGAGTAGTGACAGCAGCATCACTACTCCTGTCAGCTTAGCATAGGAAGTGACAAATAGAATCAGGAAAGCAGAAGCGAGGTGGGAGGAGGTGCGGACTTTGCTCTCTACCCCCTCCAGCTCCCCCTCCTGCCACTGCAGCGCTACTGCATAGGAACTGTCAGATCGGGACTGTGTAGGGCAACAGAGATGGGGTCGGGTATGAAGACTTTGGGAATCATAGGTTTGTGCTGGGAGGGGGGATTTGTACTGGGAGGAGGGGGAATTTTTGTTTGGGCTTGCAATGGGAATATACTGTATGCTTAGGGGTAATCATGCAGATTAGTTTGCTGACATATAATGCTTATACATCTTGGAGGGGGGTGCAGTTTTGCATCTTCGCCCTGGGCGCTAGATAACCTTGTCCTGGCAGTGGCACTAATTCCTATGAACTTGAATGAATGATAAAATGTCTTCAACATTATGGAACAAATCCAATTGAATGTAACCAACTTATACTAGCGTTTCTATGACCTGGATGAATATGAACCTTCACAAATTTCCTCAATGGATAAAAACAAAAACAAAAGTGGACTTCGGGAATCTGCAAGCCTTTGTTGTGCATGAACAGGTTGAAAGACAACAGTCACAAGCTTATTCTATTGGACAGACAAAGCTTCTGTTGAGCAGCTTCCCCTTGCTGTAATAAATACCCTTACTGGTTTATAAATGGTGCTGGAACACTGTGTAAAGTAGATTTAGATTTAACATAAACAAGACCAGGGGTCTCCAAACTGCGGCCCTGGGGCCGGATGTGGCCCTTTGCTTGCCTTCATCCGGCCCTTGGGGCACTAGTTCATCCACTGACACCAACAATGGGGAATCATTTTTGTTGCTGACACCAACAGTGGGGCACTATTTCTCCAACTGACACCATCAAAAGGGCACAATTCCTTCCATTGACACCAACTATGGGGCACTAGTCCTCCCACTGACATCAAAGATATGGTATTGTTTACTCCCACTGGACAAATTTGACTCCCGATGGCCACAGTCTGGCCCCCCTAAAGTCTGAAGGATAGTAAACTGGCCCTTTCTTTACAAAGTTTGGAGACCTCTGAACAAGACCTTCATGGTGTGCTATTAGAGATCATCAATGAAAAATGACGGCACATCTAAACTAGGGAACGGTTGGGTTGATGTGACTTCGACATAGCAAGTAGTAACTTATTGTAACGAGAATCAACCCATACATTGTCATATCAACTTGTGCGTTGAACAGCCAAAAGGAGAACTGACCTGTACGAGTTTTCTATAGAGAGAGACAGAAAGATTGTGTTTGCCTCCATGCAAGACTGAAACTGACCTCATGTGCCCAACATGATCCATCTTTTTTTTTGTAAGTTGATGTAATAGGAAAACATTCATGGAAAGAAGCGCACCTTCTGCACCATGAGCAAAAATGTTACGTAAGCTTCTTCATTTTTCATTTCTGTGGACATGCTGGAAATTGTGATCCAAAATAATTCTATCCAATAACTGGGTAAAAATGAATCAAAGGGCAGAAATACTCCAATTCGTTGTATTGTGAACACATGAACAAATAACGTGTCTCTAATAACTGGATCTTAGTTACACGAAATGGCCAAAAGTCAAAAGATGGACACCTGACCATCACATCTACTTGAACTTTCTAGATATCTTTTTTTCAAAACCTTAAGCATTGACATGGCGTTGACCCCTCTTAGCAGCTATAACAGCCTCCACTTCTCTGGGAAGGCTGTCCACAATATTTCTGAGGGTGTCTGTGGGAATTTGTGCTTTTTCAGCCAAAAAATCATTTGTGATGTGTGATGGGAAGACCTGGCTCAAAATTCCTAATAAGCCAATGATGTTCAGTAGGGTTGTTGTCATGGCTCTGTGCAGGCAATTCAGGTTTCCCCATACAAAACTAGTCAAATTATGTGTAGCGATACCCCCTAGAGTGCTGCTGATTAAATTTGGGTCATGCCGTTACCCCACATTTCACCGTCCCAGAACTTAAGAGTCTATTTCAAGATAGCTTGGAAAAGATGTGATTGCCAGTCACTTCAGTCTTTTTCTCAATTGCTTTATTAAAGGAACTTGCGGCAGTAGAGGGATAGAGGGTTAGGGGAAGTTCAGATACCTTAGTGCAGATCACTAATGAGGTTCTTGGATCCAGATGACAACAGCTTTCTATCTCTGAATCTGCGACAACCGGATAGGCCTCTCACACCGACCTAGCAGCCGGTATGAAGCACGGACAAAGTCTCTGCCACAGACTTATGTAACCAGCAGTCAGTTAGTTAGAAGTCAGCTGCACAGTACCAGAACCTTTAAGCCATCAGGCAGTACTGTGAGGTAGGTTAACTTGGGTGCATCCTTCAAACAAGTCACCAGGCCCTTCCCGAGAAACCAGCTTTCAGCTCGGTTCTCTCCAGCAAGGTCCTCCCCTGGAATCTTCTCCGCTTGAGTGGCTTCTTCCTGCAGGACAGACAGCACAGGACCACTTTCCGTTACATAGGCCCCAGACAAACTTCTGGGCCTACTTGTAGTAGTGCAGCCTCAAGCCAGCAGGGCCCGAGGTAGAAGAGAGCAATTGTCACATACCTTAGGCCAGGAGGGCCATGGGTAGAAAAGGACATAAAACATGGCGTCTGTCCCTTAAATATCCTCTCCCAGAATGCACAGCAGTAAAACACTCCCACTGGGCTGTTTCTGGGAAAGAGCATTCAATGCACTTGACCTGCTGTAATTCTGACACTGGCCCATAGTGACAGTGACACCTGCTGGCCAGCGAGAAATATGCACAACACAGCCAAACTGGAACAGAAGCAGATTAACTTTACATGATCACTCTGAGCCATACTACAGCTCAGATGCCCCTAAATTTACACATAGCGCCTATTCTAAATAGCAGGGCGCTACACATGTCTTTAAGGTCAGGCCAAGTAATGATGTTTGAAGAGAAGACCTGGTTAGTGTTTCCAATTCATCCCAAAGATGTTCAATAGGGTTGAGGTCAGGACATTCAAATTCCTCAACATCAAACTGGTCAAACCATGTCTTTATGTTCAGGCCAGGTACTGATGTTTCAAGATCATTTGTGATGTGTGATGGGAAGACCTGGCTCCAAATTCCAATTAATCCAATTGTCTTCAGTAGGGTTGGGGTCATGGCTCTATGCAGACCAAAAGCTTTTTCCACACTAAACTCATTAAATTGATTAAAATGTCTTTATGGAGTTGGCTTTGTGCACAGGTATCACAGTCAGGGGGTCAGGCTAGGAGACCAGTAGCCATGGCAGTAGAGAGGCTCCCACCGACCAGCAGGTTAAGTAAAGTAAAGTCACCCTGGTGGATGACGCGGGCTACCTGAGGCACGAGGTCTAAGCATTTCACCAGAGCTCATGATGGTGGAGATGGGTTGTGCTATGTGTTAGTACCAAGTCACAGTCCTCATGATCGCCCCACCGGGAGATGAGCAAGCGTGAGTCCAGTAGCAAAAACAGCAGGTTGGGATCAAGCAGACCTGTAGTCAGTAACAAGCCAAGGTCAGTAACAAATGGTTGCAGGTTGGGATCAAGTGGAAGCATGGTCGGGGAACAAGCCAAAGGTCGGTAATGAGTGGTAGGGAAGATACAGGAGCGAAAGGAGCAAGTTATTGGCTGGAGAGAGCACAAAAATCTGGTAAACAGGAGGTGTAAAGTCATGGCGTAAATAGGAAGTTCATGAAAGGAGCAAGGCGTTCAAGGTTCAACAGAAACAAGACAGAAATTAGGTTTCTCCAAGTAATCAGGCAAGGAGCTGTCCAGCATGTCAGGGGGCTCAAGAAGAAGATCTACTGCCAGGTGCAGCAGAGGTTGTGAGTTCAGATCCCAGTCTTGACAACAGGGGTGCAGTCATACTCCAAGGGGCCTCCACTAAACTGTTATCACAAGGTTGGAAATGCAAAATAGTCCAAAATGTCTCTGTATGCTGCACCTGAGATTAAACCTTTAGAAGGGTTTCCTCATACATTTGGCCATATAGCAGATGTGCTGATCAGGTGTCCAAAGCCATTTATGCCTTGTACACACGATCGGAATTTCCGATAACAAAAGTCTGATATAATTTTTTCATCGGAAATTCCGACCGTGTGTGTGCCCCATCAGACATTTTTCCGTCGGAGTTTAGAAAGAGAACATGTTCTAATTTCGGAAATTCCGTTCGTCTGTGTGGAACTCCGACGGAGAAAAAAACACGCATGCTCAGAATCAAGTTGACGCATGCTCGGAAGCATTGAACTTAATTTTACTCGGCTCGTCGTAGAGTTGTACGTCACCGCATTCTTGACGGTCGGAATTTGTCGTGACAGTGTGTATGCAAGACAGCTTGAACGGAATTTCGTCGGAAAAATCAGTCGGAGTTTATCCCGACGGAAAATCTGAACGTGTGTGCAAGGCCTTAGTGTACTGCAATCATGACATGTAATCTTGTACTTATAGATTGTCAAATGAAATTTAGTATGGATAAAATATACATACTATACTGTCAACAGACATACTTTACAAGTGTCATTTTTATGAAAAACCAACCTGTAGAAGTTATTGACTGTAAAAAAACATATGCATTTATGTTCTCTTCCTGACCACTTACATAAAAGAAAGCAGTGTGCTGTGATAGTGACATTTTATAGATACTGTTGTATATGGACGCATTCACTGCTGACTTCAAACTGTCACGAACGTGAATTGAAAACGTAATGGTGAACAAGGATCATGGATTAATGTTTCTATTCAGACCATTTTACAAGATCATATGTATCATTTATCAAAGTGCTATTTTCCAAAAAGACACTGTCACTAGACCATGGACCAAGTGACGGTGCCTCCTAGTTGTCTACCGCCCCAACAAGGTATACTCACCAATCCATACTCCCTCACAGACTCATGGATCAATGTTTCTATTCAGACGATTTTACAAGATCATATGTATCATTTATCATCTCAAAGTGCTATTTTCCAAAAAGACACTGTCACTAGACCATGGACCAAGTGATGGTGCCTCCTAGTTGTCTACCACCCCGGCAAGGTATACTCACCAATCCGTACTCCCTCACAGACTCATGGATCAATGTTTCTTTTCAGACCATTTTACAAGATCATATGTAACATTGTATCATTTATCATCTCAAAGTGCTATTTTCCAAAAAGACACTGTCACCAGACCATGGACCAAGTGATGGTGCCTCCTAGTTGCCTACCGCCCCGGCAAGGTATACTCACCAATCCGTACTCCCTCACAGACTTATGGATCAATGTTTCTAATTAGACCATTGTACAAGATCGTATGTAAAATTGTATCATTTATCATCTCTTAAGTGCCATTTTTAAAAAGACACGGCCACTAGACCATGGACCAAGTGATGGTGCCTTCCAGTTGCCTACCGCCCCGGCAAGGTTTACTCACCAATCTCTACTCCCTCACAGCCTCTTGGCTGCAGGAGTCCACCCTAAACAAGCTCTGGCGTTGGGCCCTACTCGGTCTGGGCCAGATGATGTCACTGCCTCCCATGTGACAGTGTTTGGACTTGGCGATTGGCCACTCAGACCCAATCACTGAAGAGGTTACAAGCTGTCTTATACCCAGAAACACTGCCCCATTAAAACAGTAGCATGAGGGTTCTGTTAAAATGCAGAGGTAGCAATGGATTGTGAATTGGGGAGTATATCTGGCTGGGATGGGCTGTCAGGAAGTCACTGTTGCTCCGGGCTGAATGGGCAAAGGGGCAGTTTCTTTTTAAAGTGACTCTGCCTCTTTCTGAGGATGTTTTTTATCAATTTTTTCTAAAAAAGCCTGTCTGCAAAAGAAAACAATTGTCAGGTCACCTGAGGCCAAATGACAGATGCACACTGTTGAGGTCAGGAGTGCACCGCTACGGTAGTGGACCCTACAGCTGACTGCTGCGGATGGAACTTTGGGTGGTTAAGGAAGGCAGGCCCACTTGAGAACCAAGACAGATCCCACAGGGAGCTAGAGCATAATATTTCCCAGGGCGCGGAGTCTAAGAGCCAGCAGGTGTTCACCAGAGTCTCTAGCAGTGAGGATGGACTGGGCTGCAGCTGGCTCCAGGTCGCGGCCCCTAGCGTCTCCCAGCTCACGCTCACAGTAGGCTACAGGAGGATAGTAAGGGGATAAGCAAAAGGTCGGGGCGCCTAGCAGACAAGGATAAACATAGGACATGACAAGGTCAGGGTCACAAGCGGGCAGGGATAGTCGAGAACAAGCCAAGATCGGTAACTGGAATCAGACGTAGAAGACACAGCAAGTCGCACATGAAAGCTAACATACAAAGTTGATCAGCAGGGCTGACTTGCAGTGCACAGGTTAATATAGAGTTCTCTGATAGGGCCTGGGGTGGAGCCATGCTTGGAGGAGAGATTACTTAAGCAGCCAGGTGAGAGTGTCTGGCCTCTAAGGTGAACACATGGAGGAGAAGGTGAGCTTACAGACAAACATTACTGCATATCCATGACAACAATAAAGACCCATCCTGGCCAGACCAGCCAATTTTCTCTACGGAAGAATCTTAAGCATCCAACACTTCCAGGTGTGTCAGATGCCTGGCCCTACAATGTATCCTAGCGCAATAACTTTCTTGACTTTAAAGTCCCAGTATTTGGCGGTATCCTCTTAGCTATATATTCCCTTTGGGGATGTTGGCAACGATTCTGTGGGTTTTTCCTGGTGAATACACAAGCAAACAATGGGGTTGATTTACTAAAGACAAAAAGACTGTGCACTTTGCAAAGTGCAGTTGTGCTCTGCAAGTGCAGTTGCTCCAGATGAGGTAAAGCTTTACTCTGCAAAAAGTACCCAATCACGTGCAAGGAAAATAAAAAAAATGCATCTTTGCTTGCACGTGATTGGATGATGGAAGTCAGCAGAGCTTTTTGCTCATTTACTAAGCTCTGGAGCAACTACTCGTGCAGAGGGCAACTGCACTTTGGAAAGTGCACAGTCCTTTAGTAAATCAACCCCAATGTGTGCTGTGTACTCTTCCACCAGGCCCTCTATCCAGTAATAGTGTATGGGCCAGCAGATGGAACCACAGTGCCTGGCGGCGATCACAGTCATCCCACACACATGGAATTTTTTGGATGCTGAAGATTCTGCCACAGGCCATACTTTGCAAGAGGACAAAGTAAGGAGAGATAAGTATTATGGATCTTTATTTGCAAGGGGCAGTTTTTTACGAGGGTTCTTCAAAAAGTTTCCGCACTTTTTTTTTTTAACTCTGTTAAATATAAAACAGTGTGGAACCTTTTTGAAGTCCCCCTCATAGAAATAAGGCAACTTTAAAGCCTCGTACACACGGTCTGACTTCAAACAAACTTTTCCGTGGATTTTTGTACGAAGGGAGTTGGCCGGGCACACCCATAGCATACACACGGCAGGACTTTTCTGCAAACTTTCCCAAAACTTCCCCAACATCACGTGGTTTTTCTGCTCTTTTCTGCTCTTTACTGCCACCCTTTGGTCAACTTCTGCTATTGTTGGTTAATTTTAACATTGGTTCTGGGCATGTGTGTTTGTACTTCGGACAAAAGTCCGATGGATTTCTGTACACACGGTCTGATTTTTTGGAAAACTTGCTCATTTCGAAGTTTGTTGGCAAAAAGTCTGACCGTGTGTATGGGCCTTTACACACTTCGGAGACTGAAACAAAAAGAAAGAATGCTATAAACTTTTTTGCTATCCCCTCTTTAGTGGTGGAACAAGATATACCGTATTTCACTGACTCTTCTAATGCAACAGGCAGCACCACAGCCAATGTCTGAGTATTGTTGTCTAAATATTTTTTTTTTCCTTTTTACCAATTGAAATGAAAAACTTGTAAATTTTATTTTTTATTTGAAATATTAAATAAATAATTACACAACAGTCGCATTTTATTTTCTTGCTTTCTTGCAGTTACATTAATTTTCCTTAGTAAATGTAATGTGGTAAAGTTTCACTTTGTAAAGAATACCCAATCAGATGCAAGGAGATTTTTTTTTAACCACTTAAGCCCCGGACCATTTGGCTGGCCAAAGACCAGGCCACTTTTGGCAATTCGGCACTGCGTCGCTTTAACTGACAATTGCGCGGTCGTACGACGTGGCTCCCAAACAAAATTGACGTTTTTTCCAACAAATAGAGCTTTCTTTTGGTGGCATTTGATCACCTCTGCGGTTTTTATTTTTTGCACTATAAACAAAAATAGAGCCACAATTTTGAAAAAAATGCAATATTTTTTACTTTTTGCTATAATAAATATCCCCAAAAAATATATTAAAAAAATGTTTTCTCCTCAGTTTAGGTCGATATGTATTCTTCTACATTTAAAAAAAAAAAAGCGTTTATTGATTGGTTTGCGCAAAAGTTATAGCGTCTACAAAATAAGGGATAGTTTTATGGCATTTTTATTAATATTTTTTTTTTTACTAGTAATGGCGGCGATCAGCAATTTTTATCGTGACTGCGACATTATGGCGGACACATCGGACACTTTTGACACCATTTTGGGACCATTGTCATTTTTACAGCGATCAGTGCTATAAAAATGCACTGATTACTGTAAAAATTACACTGGCAGTGAAGGGGTTAACCTGTAGGGGCGCTGAAGGGCTTACGTGTGACCTAGGGAGTGCTTCTAACTGTTAGGTGGCGTGGCTTGCCGTGACACGTCACTGATCGCTGTTCCCGATGACAGGGAACACGATCAGTGACAGTGTCACTAGGCAGAACGGGGAGATGTTGTGTTTACACTAACATCTCCCCGTTCTTCAGCTCTGTGACACGATCGCGGGACACCGGCGGCGATCGGGTCCGCGGGTCCCACGGGCGCGGTCACAGAGCTCGCGACAGGGTCGCGAGCGCGCCCGCGCGCGTGCGACCACACAGCTCGCAAATTAAAGGGGACGTATATATATGCCCATTTGCGCAGCCGTGCTATTCTGTCAACGTATATCCTCGTGCAGCGGTCGGGAAGCGGTTAAACAAGCATTTTTGCTTGCACGTGATTAGATGATGGAACTCAGCAGCGCTTTACCACATTCACTAAACTCTGGGGACGGGACAGGAATCCTTCCCACGCCCCCCTTCTGGCAGAAATAAATTTTCATCAGTACACAGTGAGGCAGAGTCAGATCATCCATAAGGAATCCCAGGAGCCTAGGGCCCAATAGATTGCCAGAGGCCCAGTCTACAATGTTCATGCTAATTCAGTAAACTGAAGTGGAGAGTGCAGATGGTCAAATCACGGGAGAGGATGTACTTGTAGACATTTTTAGCATGGTAGGGTCATGTTAGTGCAGACAATTCTGATGGGGTGGCTTCTCTGTGCTCATTGCAATTCTTTTCAACGTCAGTCAAAGGGATGGAGAAGGCCAAAGGTACTTCCTTGCCTAGGGCCCCATTCTGCCTCAAGAGGTCACTGTTCGAAGACTAAAGTTTTAATAGGAAAAATCATGGTCAGGAAGGCTTTTATATCAGAAGGGACTCTGAATGTGCCTGTGTAGCCCTGTACACACGGGCAGGAATCTCGTCGGGAAAAAAAACTTTGGTTTTCCCGACGAGATTCCCGGCAAGCTTTCCTTGCTCGCCGAGTGTACACACGGCCATTCAAAAGAACCGCCGTTCTTTTGAATGGCAATGTCAGGAAGGGCACACCAGAAATGTCAATGGCGATATCGGCGCATCTTCGCGCATACGCGGTAGTGGCGCATCGGCGCACGCTGATGTGCGCATGCGTGATAGCGGTGCGCGCGCGGGCACGCGCGGGAGCGCGCAGCGGCGGCTCATGGCGCCAGATGGGGCTATTTAAAGGGGCTGATGGCTGGGCTCTGTGCTGTTCGGTCTACAGCGTTACCTGAGACCTCTGACCCCTGCTTACCTGAATCCCGCTCCAGCTGACCCTTCCTGGCTTGTTTGACCATTCTTGCTGATCTGCCTGTACCTGACCCCCGGCCTGTGTTGACTACGTTCCTGCCTGCTCCTTCTGCTACCTTGTTGCCAGCCCGTTGCCGAACCTGCCTGTACCTGAGACCTGCCAGCTGCCTAAACCTGCTCATACCTGATCCGGCTCCGGTACTTACCTGTACCTGAGACCTGCCAGCTGCCTAAACCTGCTCATACCTGATCCTGCTCCAGTACTTACCTGTACCTGAGTCCTGCCAGCTGCCTGAACCTGCTCATACCTGATCCTGCTCCAGTACTTACCTGTACCTGAGACCTGCCAGCTGCCTGAACCTGCTCATACCTGATCCCGCTCCAGTACTTACCTGCTTGGGACTGGTGTACCCACGCTTCCAGCCCATCTGACCGCACCTGCCTGAGCTCCAGTTGTTAGTCTGTCAGCTGTTTCCGGATCCATTCCAGTCTCCGTCCCAGCTCCGGTCCAGCGCACCACCAGCGACTTTACCAGGCTCTCGTGCGACTCTGCACTCCTGCGCCTCCTGTCTTCACTACCAGGGGCCTCGAGTAAGAGGTGTAAGGGAGGCCTCCCTCTGCATAATCAGACTCTTCCACCAGGTACGTGACAGTACCGAACAGCCAGGTCAGAGTCTGTGCAGGGAGCCTCTTTCATGGAGGGTTTCCGCTTACACCTCAAAGACCTCACCCAGACTGTTGAAATCGCACAAAATGCATATATCCGACTGGAAGAAAGCATCCAGGCTCTTTCCTCACCTATCACGGCCCCGCAAAGAGCTACTTCAGCAATAGCAACGTTACCTCCAGAAACCGGGGTTCCTGCGCCTGAAAGATTCACCGGTGATCACCGACTACGAGGGCAGAAGTCAGAGAGACCTATGAGGTCGTCCTGTCCAGCCTGGAAATTAGCCCGAGCCTCTAACATCAGCAGCCTGACATCTTCTACCACTGCTGCACCCACATCTGATGTCCCTGAACCCAGGCAACTCGGAGTGCCCCGTCCCTCACTTTCCCCTGAGGAACGTCAACGCCGACAACACGAAAACTTCTGCCTGTATTGTGGGAAACCAGGGCATTACGTGAGGTCATGTCCAGCCAAGATCCGCAAGGGTCGAATTATCTTCTCTGCCAGCACGCCCATCCTGCCAACCCACCTGGCTCTCCCCATTGTATTACAGCTTCCGGGAAGAAGTATTCCTGTCTCCGCTATAATAGACTCTGGTGCCTGTAGCTGCTTTATGGACTTGTCTTTTATCACAAAACATCAAATCCCTTTGCAACCTAGGGCCCAGGGACTTTCAGTACATCTGGCAGACGGGTCTGCTATCAAATCCGGACTAGTGACTCAGCAGACTATACCCTTGCCTGTCATTATTGCCGATAGTCACAAGGAATTGTTACGCCTGGATGCCATCGCATATCCGCTGTTCCCCGTAATCCTTGGCATGCCATGGCTCCAAGCACATAACCCTCTTATCAACTGGGTCGGAGGGGAGGTTAAGTTTCACTCTTCCTACTGCCTCCAACACTGCTTGCCGAAATTCTCTTCTGATCCGCCATCCTTGTTATGCTTGGACTCTGATGTTGAAACACGCTTATCTGTACCAGTTGCATACCATGACTTTTTAGATGTCTTTAGCAAGAAAGGAGCTGAAACTCTCCCTCCACATCGGCCATATGACTGCCCGATTGATCTCATCCCGGGTGTTGAGGTCCCTTTTGGAAGGATTTTTCCTCTGTCAGAATTGGAGCTTGTCGCCCTAAAAGATTATATAGACGATAATCTAAAGAAGGGCTTCATCCGCCCCTCCACTTCTCCAGCAGGAGCGGGTATCTTCTTTGTGGAGAAGAAGGATCGTTCCCTTCGCCCATGTATAGATTATCGTGAACTCAATAAGGTTACGGTCAAGAACCGTTATCCCCTGCCCTTGGTACCCGAATTGTTCCAGAGGTTGGGAGCAGCAACCATATTTACAAAACTGGATCTCCGAGGGGCATATAATCTGGTACGGATACGGGAGGGAGACGAGTGGAAGACGGCTTTTCGCTCCCGATTCGGACATTTTGAATATCTGGTGATGCCGTTCGGCCTATGCAATGCCCCAGCAACATTCCAGCACTTTATCAACGATATCTTCCGCGATTACCTAGACCTGTTCGTTGTAGCATATCTGGACGACATCTTAATTTTCTCTGCTTCCCTTGATGACCACCGCAGACATGTTAAAAATGTATTGAGCAGACTGCGACAGCACGGGCTATACGCCAAGCCAGAGAAGTGCGAGTTCGAGCGACAAAGCATTACTTTTTTGGGACTAATCCTCTCCACCGAAGGTGTCAAGATGGACCCACAAAAGGTCACTGCCATCTTAGACTGGCCAGCCCCAGTGGACAAAAAGGGCATCCAACGCTTTGTCGGGTTCTCGAACTTCTACCGAAAATTCATCAGGGGATTTTCAGCCATCATATCACCAAACACACAACTGACCAAACAAGGCATCCGTTTCCAGTGGTCTCCTGAAGCTCAAAATGCTTTCGAGTCTCTTAAGAAACTATTTACTTCCGCACCGGTTCTGAAGCACCCTGACCCAACATTGCCCTATGTATTGAAAGTAGACGCGTCAGAAACGGCAGTCGGAGCAGTACTATCCCAAAGGCGGGGACCCAAGGCTTTGTTACACCCAGTCGCCTTTTTCTCCCGCAAACTGTCTAACTCTGAAAGGAATTATGATGTCGGAGATAGAGAACTTCTGGCCATTAAAAATGCATTGGAAGAGTGGAGGTACCTTTTAGAAGGAGCAGCGCACCCGATCCTAATCTATACGGATCATAAGAACCTGGAATATCTGAGGACTGCCAAGAGACTCAAACCACGCCAGGCTAGATGGGCACTCTTCTTTTCCAGGTTCTCTTTTCATCTCACGTACAGGCCAGGATCTAAAAACACCAAACCTGATGCACTCTCTCGGATGTTCTGTGTTACCAGGGAATCCGCACCGCCCGACACTATCCTGTCCTCTGAGAACTTCCTGCTACTTCAGGGAGACCTGCTCTCTCAAATTAAACAGGCTTCTGTAAATGCCCCTTCATCTCTGGGAATAACGTTGCAGGCCAGAGATGATTCTACTTTGGCACAAGGACAAAATATTCATACCAGAAAACCTACGTGTCTCTGTTTTGGGATTATGTCATGACCACAAATTAGCCGGACACTTCGGTATCCGTAAAACTGCTGAACTTGTGCAACGCACATTCTGGTGGCCTCAAGTGGAAAAAGACTGCAAGGGCTATGTAGAGTCCTGTACCACTTGCACACGAAATAAGAACAGCAAAACCAAAGCATGGGGCTTGTTGAAGCCGCTATCAGTCCCGAAGAGACCCTGGAAGAATATCTCGATCGATTTTATCGTGGAACTTCCTCCATCTGACGGGTTCTCCACCATCTTTGTGGTGGTAGACCGATTATCCAAAATGGCCCACTTCCTACCCATGAAAGGCACACCATCGGCCCCAGAAACAGCCCAAATTTTTGTGAAAGAAGTTGTTAGGCTTCACGGAGTTCCAGCAAACATCGTGTCAGACCGGGGGGTACAATTCACCTCAAGGTTTTGGAGGTCTTTATGTGAAACCTTGGGAATCGAGTTATCATTTTCTTCCGCATACCACCCCCAAACGAATGGGCAAACGGAAAGAACCAATCAAACTCTGGAACAATACTTACGGTGCTTCTCCTCATACTCACAAGATGATTGGGCCGCACTACTTCCGTTAGCGGAATTCGCTTATAACAACTCCATCCACTCTGCCACAAAACAGTCTCCATTCTTTGCCAATTACGGATTCAACCCATCATTTCTGACCAGTACCTTCCCGGAGAGTTCTGTAACTGCCGTTCTTGAAACCATAAATTTCTTTGATACCAACAACAAACTACTACAGACAACTATGACTAAAGCTCAAGAATATAACAAACAGGTCTTTGATAAGAAGAGGCGGGGAGAATTAATACTGGAACCTGGTGATCGGGTTTGGCTATCCACTACAAATCTAAAACTAATGTGCCCCTCTAAGAAGTTGGGCCCTAAATTTATGGGACCCTTCCCGATAAAAAGAAGGATCAACGACGTGTCTTACGAGCTGGAACTGCCAGACTCCTTCAAAATACATCCTGTCTTTCACGTGGCTTTACTAAAACCTGTAACCCCTGATCCATTCCCTGACCGGGATACAGGCCCACCCGAACCAATATTAGTTAACGGGACAGAGGAATTCGAAGTCGAAGCAATCCTGGACTGTAGGAAAAAGAGAAATCAGATCCAGTATCTCGTCAAATGGAAAGGTTATGGCCCAGAGGAGAATTCGTGGGAACCCGAGGATGATGTCCATGCTGAAAGACTTATTCAGGCATTCAAGAGATCCCATCCTTTGAAGCTCGCCCGGTTGGGCATCCGGAGGCTGCCCATTGGGAGGGGGCAATGTCAGGAAGGGCACACCAGAAATGTCAATGGTGATATCGGCGCATCTTCGCGCATGCGCGGTAGTGGCGCATCGGCGCACGCTGATGTGCGCATGCGCGATAGCGGTGCGCGCGCGGGCACGCGCGCCAGCGCGCAGCGGCGGCTCATGGCGCCAGATGGGGCTATTTAAAGGGGCTGATGGCTGGGCTCTGTGCTGTTCGGTCTACAGCGTTACCTGAGACCTCTGACCCCTGCTTACCTAAATCCCGCTCCAGCTGACCCTTCCTGGCTTGTTTGACCATTCTTGCTGATCTGCCTGTACCTGACCCCCGGCCTGTGTTGACTACGTTCCTGCCTGCTCCTTCTGCTACCTTGTTGCCAGCCCGTTGCCGAACCTGCCTGTACCTGAGACCTGCCAGCTGCCTAAACCTGCTCATACCTGATCCGGCTCCAGTACTTACCTGTACCTGAGACCTGCCAGCTGCCTAAACCTGCTCATACCTGATCCCGCTCCGGTACTTACCTGTACCTGAGACCTGCCAGCTGCCTAAACCTGCTCATACCTGATCCTGCTCCAGTACTTACCTGTACCTGAGACCTGCCAGCTGCCTGAACCTGCTCATACCTGATCCTGCTCCAGTACTTACCTGTACCTGAGACCTGCCAGCTGCCTGAACCTGCTCATACCTGATCCCGCTCCAGTACTTACCTGCTTGGGACTGGTGTACCCACGCTTCCAGCCCATCTGACCGCACCTGCCTGAGCTCCAGTTGTTAGTCTGTCAGCTGTTTCCGGATCCATTCCAGTCTCCGTCCCAGCTCCGGTCCAGCGCACCACCAGCGACTTTACCAGGCTCTCGTGCGACTCTGCACTCCTGCGCCTCCTGTCTTCACTACCAGGGGCCTCGAGTGAGAGGTGTAAGGGAGGCCTCCCTCTGCATAATCAGACTCTTCCACCAGGTACGTGACAGGCAAGAATGCGGTGACGTCATCGACTACGACGAGCATGCACTCGTCACATTCGATGCCATCGCCGCCATCTTGCTACACTCTACACTACCCTTGTAAGCTACCACGCATGCGTCGAAGTCCCATCGAGCATGCGCGGGCTTACCTGGGGACAGGTAAGCATACAAGCCTCGTACACACGCAGGGTTTTCTCGGCAGGAAACACCTTACCTTGGACCAGGTAAGCATACAGACGACCGGTTTTCTCGGCAGGAAAACTCTGCAGAGAATCCGGACGAGGAAAATAGAGAGCAGGTTCTTTATTTTTCTCGTCGAGATTCCCGGCAGTTTTCCCGACGAGAAACCATACACACGACCGGTTTTGTCGGCAAAAAGCTCTCCCAGCAGTTTTCTTGCCGAGAAAACCGCCCGTGTGTACGAGGCTTAAGTGTTTGGAGTGTGCCTGTGAGAATTTGTGCCTATTCAGCCAAAATAAAATTTGTGAAGTCAGGTACTGATGTGGATAAGAAGACGTGGCTCACAATCAGCATTCCAATACATCCCAATGGTGTTCAGTAGGGTTGAAATCAAGGATTTGTGCAGGCTACTCTAGTTTCTCCACACCAAAAAGGTCAAACCATGTCTTTAAAGTGATTGTAAAGTCTTGTTTTTTTTTTTCTCTAAAAATAACAAACATGTTATAGCTACCTGCTCTTTGCAGTGGTTTTGCACAGAGCAGCCCGATCTTCCTCTTCCTGGGTCCCTCTTCGGTGCTCCTGGCTCCTCCCTCCTGTTGGGTGCCCCCATAGCAAGCTTGCTATGGGGGCACCTGAGCCAAGTCACAGCTCCCTGTATCCATTTAGACACAGAGCTCCCGTTTGGCCCAGCCCCCTCTCTCCTGATTGGCTAACTGACTTTGATTGACAGCAGCTGGAGCCAATAGTGCCGCTGCTGTGTCTCAGCCAATCAGGAGGAGAGTCCCGGATGGCCAAGGCAATCGTGGACATCGCTGGATAGAGATGGGACTCAGGTAAGTATTAGGGGGGCTGAGGGGTTCTGCTGCACACAGAAGGTTGTTTTATCTGAATGCATTAAGATATTAACCACTTAACAACCACCTGCCGACAAATAACGTCGACAAGGTGGTTGCTTAACTCCGGGAGGACGTTATATAACGTCCTCCCAGAATCGCGCTCCCGCGCGCCCCCTGGGGCGCGCACACGGGAAACTCCGTGACCGCCGGGTCCAGAGGACCCGGCGGATCACGAATCGCGGTAAATCGCCGCTGATAGCGGCCGTTTACCACGTGATCGCTCCGTCAAATGACGGAGCAATCACTTGTAAACAGACCGGCGTCATTTGATGACGCCGGTTCCTCCCTCCCCTCTCTGTACCGATCGGTACAGTGTGAGAGGGGAGGGGGAGGGAGCGGATGGCAGCAGCAGCACTGTGGGCTGGATCTGTGACAATTGCAGTCACAGATCCATCCATCCATCCATCCCTGCTCAGCCATCCCTGTGCTATACCCTGCCAATACTCTGCAATACACCCTGCCAATACTCTGCAAAATACCCTGGTGCAATACTCTGCAATACCCTGGTGCAATACTCTGCAATACCCTGGTGCAATACTCTGCAATACCCTGGTGCAATACTCTGCAATACCCTGCGAAATACTCTGCAATACCCTGCGAAATACTCTGCAATACCCTGCGAAATACTCTGCAATACCCTGGTGCAATACTCTGCAATACCCTGCGAAATACTCTGCAATACCCTGGTGCAATACTCTGCAATACCCTGCACAATACTCTGCAATACCCTGCACAATACTCTGCAATACCCTGCAAAATACTCTGCAATACCCTGCACAATACTCTGCAATACCCTGCACAATACTCTGCAATACCCTGCACAATACTCTGCAATACCCTGCACAATACTCTGCAATACCCTGCAAAATACTCTGCAATACCCTGCGCAATACTCTGCAATACCCTGCACAATACTCTGCAATACCCTGCACAATACTCTGCAATACCCTGCACAATACTCTGCAATACCCTGCACAATACTCTGCAATACCCTCCACAATACCCTGTGCAATACCCTCCACAATACCCTGTGCAATACCCTCCACAATACCCTGTGCAATACCCGTGCAATACCCTGCCATACACCGCAATACCCTGCCATACACCGCAATACCCTGCCATAGTCCGCAATACCCTGCCATAGTCCGCAATACTCCGCAATGCCCTGCAATACTCCGCAATGCCCGGCAATACTCCGCAATGCCCGGCAATACTCCGCAATGCCCGGCAATACTCCGCAATGCCCAGCAATACTCCGCAATGCCCGGCAATACTCCGCAATGCCCGGCAATACTCTGCAATAACCACTTCCCGCCCTCCGGCCGTCATATGACGTCCTTGACTTTGTGCGGGGATATCTGAATGATGGGAGCAGCTACAGGCATCATTCAGATATTAGCTTTTTCAGCCGGCGATTCCCTACACCATAAGAACAATCATAGCGGCTGTTCCGCCGCTTGATCATTCTTACGGGAGGCGAGAGGGGATGTCCCCCCGCCGCCCTCCGGTGCTTCTACCGACTCACCGCTACGATCAAAGCCAGGATTGTTTTTTTTTTTTTTTGTATTTTTTTCAGGCTTCCCAGCCTAGAGGTGAGATGTGGGGTCTTATTGACACCCCCCCCATATCTCACTGTAAAGAGGACCTGTCATGCCATATTCCTATTACAAGGGATGTTTACGTTCCTTGTAATAGGTATAAAAGTGATCAAAAAAATGTTTAGGGCAGAAAAACATGTCAAACTAAAATAAATAAAGTAAAATGAAGAATAAATTTTTTATTTTTTTTTTAAAGCGCCCCTGTCCCCGTGAGCTCGCATACAGAAGCGAACGCATACGTAAGTCCCGCCCACATATGAAAACGGTTTTCAAACCACACATGTGAGGTATCTCTGCGAACGTTAGAGCGAGAGCAATCATTTTGGCCCTAGACCTCCTCTGTAACTCAAAACATGTAACCAGTAAAAATATTTAAAGCGTCGCCTATGGGGATTTTTTAAGTAGCGAAGTTTGGCGCCATTCCACGAGTGTGTGCAATTTTTAAGGGCGACATGTTAGGTATCTATTTACTCGGCGTAACTTCATCTTTCACATTATGCAAAAACATTGGGCTAACTTTACTGTTTTGTTTTTTTTTAAGCACAAAACATTTTTTTCCGTAAAAAACACGTTAAAAAAATTGCTGCGCAAATATCGTGCGAGATAAAAAGTTGCAACAACCACCATTATATTCTCTAAGGTCTTTGCTAAAAAAACATATATAATGTTTTGGGGTTCTATGTAATTTTCTAGCAAACAAATGATGATTTTTACATGTAGGAGAGAAATGTCAGAATTGGCCTGGGTGCTCCAGAACGCCTGAAGGTGCTCCCTGCATGTTGGGCCTCTGTATGTGGCCACGCTGTGTAAAAGTCTCACACATGTGGTATCGCCATACTCGGGAGTAATAGCAGAATGTGTTTTGGGGTGTAATTTGTGGAATGCATATGCTGTGTGTGAGAAATAACCTGCTAATATGACAATTTTGTGAAAAAAAAAAAAAGAGAAAAAAAAAATCTTGATTTTGCAAAGAATTGTGGGAAAAAATGACAACTTCAAAAAACTCACAATGCCTCTTTCTGAATACCTTGGAATGTCTTCTTTCCAAAAAGGGGTCATTTGGGGGGTATTTGTACTTTTCTGGCATGTTAGGGTCTCAAGAATTGAGATAGGCCGTCAGTACTTCAGGTGTGATCAATTTTCAGATATTGGCACCATAGCTTGTGGACTCTATAACTTTCACAAAGACCAAATAATATACACCAATTTGTACTTATTTTTACCAAAGATATGTAGCAGTATAAATTTTTGCCAAAATTTATGAAGAAAAAATAGTAATTTGCAACATTTTATAACAGAAACAAAAAAAAAATCATTTTTTTACAAAATTTTCAGTCTTTTTTCTCTTATAGCGCAAAAAATAAAAAACCCAACAGTGATTAAATACCACCAAAAGAAAGCTCTATTTGTGTGAAAAAAAGGACAAAAATTTCATATGGGTACAGTGTTGTATGACTGAGTAATTGTCATTCAAAATGTGAGAGCACCGAAAGCTGAAAATTGGTCTGGTTATTAAGGGGGTTTAAGTGCCCAGTGGTCAAGTGGTTAAACCTTCTGATTTTACAACCACTTTAAGGTCAGGCCAAGTAATGATGTTTGAGGAGAAGACCTGGTTAGCATTCCAGTTCATGCCAAAGATGTTCAGTAGGGTTGAGATCAGGACACTCAAGTTCCTCCATGCCAAACTAGTCAAACCATGTCTATATGGTCAAGTCAGGCCAAGTGATGATGTTTGATGAGAAGACCAGGTTAGCATTTCAAATTATCCCAAAAGTGTTCAGTATGGTTGAGGTAAGGACACTCAAGTTCCTCCTCACCAAACTGGTCAAGCCATGTCTATATGGTCAAGCCAGGTACTGATGTTTGAAGAGAAGACTTGGTTAGCATTCCAATTCATCCCAAAGGTGTTGAGTAGGGTTGAGGTCAGGGCCCTCTGCAGGACACTCAAGTTCCTTCACAGCAAACTGGTCAAGCCATGTCTATAGGGTCAAGCCAGGTACTGATGTTTGAAGAGAAGACCTTGTTAGCATTCCAATTCATCCCAAAGGTGTTGAGTAGGGTTGAGGTCAGGGCTCTCTGCAGGACACTCAAGTTCCTTCACACCAAACTGGTCAAGCCATGTCTATATGGTCAAGCCAGGTACTGCATTCCAATTCATCCCAAAGGTGTTGAGTAGGGTTGAGGTCAGGGCTCTCTGCAAGACACTCAAGTTCCTCCACACCAAACTGGTCAAGTCATGTCTATATGGTCAAGCCAGGTACTGATGTTTGAAGAGAAGACCTGGTTAGCATTCCAATTCATCCCAAAGGTGTTGAGTAGGGTTGAGGTCCGGGCTCTCTGCAGGACACTCAAGTTCCTCCACACCAAACTGGTCAAGCCATGTCTATATGGTCAAGCCAGGTACTGATGTTTGAAGAGAAGACCTGGTTAGCATTCCAATTCATCCCAAAGGTGTTGAGGTCAGGGCTCTCTGCAGGACTCTCAAGTTCCTTCACACCAAACTGGTCAAGCCATGTCTATATGGTCAAGCCAGGTACTGCATTCCAATTCATCCCAAAGGTGTTGAGTAGGCATGAGGTCAGGGCTCTCTGCAGGACACTCAAGTTCCTTCACACCAAACTGGTAAAACCATGTGAGCTGGTGTGGAACACAGGGGGACAGTCATGCTGGAACAGAAAAAAGAGCTTCACCAAACTGTTACCACAAGGTTGGAATTGTACAATTGTCTAAAAAAAAAAAAAAGTAATTTCATGCTGTAGCATTAACAGTAATGCCTTGTACACGCGATTGGATTTTCCGTCGGGATAAACTCAGACAGATTTTTCAGACGGAATTCCGTTGTCTTGCCTACAAACTGTCACACCAAATTCCGACCGTCAAGAACGCGGTGACGTACAACACTACGACGAGCCCAGAAAAAGTTTAATGCTTCCGAGCGTGCATGTTTTTTTCTCTGTCTGAGTTCCATATAGACGAACGGAATTTCCAATAAAAAAAAAAATTTGTCAGGAAAAAAAGAGAACATGTTCTCTTTCTAACTCCGTCGGAATTTCCGACTGAAAAAGTCCAATGGCACACACACGGTCGGAATATCCGATGAAAAAATTCCGTCTGACTTTTTTCATCGGAAATTCCAACCGTGCGTACAAGGCATAACTCTAAACTGGAAGCACCTGAACTTAAGGTCCGCACACACGGTCTGACTTTTTGCCCACAAATGTCAAAATGAGCAAGTTTTCCCAAAAATCAGACCGTGTGTACGCTCCATCGGACAAACTTTTTCGGTTTTCATCAGACAAAAGTTCGCTCTGCAAACGGACAAACTTTTCGGCAACAAAAGTCCGATGGTGCGAAGTCTGACCGTGTGTACAGAAATCTATCAGACTTTTGTCCGAAGTACAAACATGCATGCCCAGAACCAATGTTAAAAACAACCAACAAAAGCAGAAGTTGACCAAAGGGCGGCGGTAAAGAGCAGAAAAGAGCAGAAAAAACACGTGATGTTGGGAAAGTTTTGGGAAAGTTTGCAGAAAATACCTGCCGTGTGTATGCTATGGGTGTTCCCGGCCAACTCCCTTCGAACAAAAATCCACGGAGAAGTTTATTTGAAGTCCGACCGTGTGTACGAGGCTTTAGTCTATTAGGAAGGTTCCCATGTTCTTGGTCATATAGGTAGATGTGATGGTCGGGTGTCTACCAACATTTGATCATACAATGAAAATATTGCCAACTTCTGCATTAAATTTGACTTGTCTTTTCTTAGATCTCCTCAAAATGTTTAACATTATGGGGACCATTTTTTCTCTAGATTACTGTCACCAGCCTATAGGTAAGCAGCAAGTAAAAAAAAAAAAAAAACCCTTTTTTAAAGCGGAGGTCCGCCTAGAAAAAAAAATATTAAAAGCCAGCAGCTACAAATACTGCAGCTGCTGACTTTTAATAAATGGACACTTACCTGTCCAGGGTGCCCGTGTTGTCGGCGCGAGTCGCTGTCTTCTGGGACCCGTGTGTTTACCAAAAGACAGCGGGGGGAGGGGCGTGACCCCCGCGGGAGTCTATGCCCGGAAGTGGGTGCAAATACCTGTATTATACAGGTATCTGCACCCCCTTCCCCCCGGAAAAGTGCCAAATGTGACACCAGAGGGGGGGAGGGTTCCGAAAACCGGAGGTTCCATTTTTTGTGTGGACCTCTGCTTTAAGAGCTTTTTTTTTTTTACTAAGTTAACATGGTAGAAGGTATGAAGTAGTATACTGTATATAATTCTTTCACGGGATATGTCACCCATAATAGGTTTTGTATATAAGAAAGCCGCAACTCATAGCCTGGCTACTCTGTCCGCCAAGTGATGTGACTCACAGTGTTGGAATGTAAATAGTGACAACAAGGACTCAAGAAGCATACGCCCTACAGTCATGTCAAGATTTGTTGTGTGACACCTAGCCAACCAGGATTGCTGAGTTTATGAACACCAAAAAAAATGCAAGGTTTATTTTTAAATATATATAAATAATTCACTTTCTGAAAGCCCAATTAAACGTTTTGTTTAAATCAACTAAATACACGATGACCTTTTCTCAACCAGGGTTCAGGGGCACTTTGGGGTTCCTTCAGAGGTTGCTGAGGGTCACTCCTATGCTGGCCACCAATGTAAGGGTCACTTCTATGCTGGCCACCAATCTAAGAGGTCACTTCTACAATGATCACCAATGTAAGGGGTCACTTCTATGCTGGCCACCAATGTAAGGGGTCACTCCTATGCTGGCCACCAATGTAAGGGGTCACTTCTATGCTGGTCACCAATGTAAGGGGTCACTTCTATGCTGGCCACCAATGTAAGGGGTCACTTCTACGCTGGCCACCAATGTAAGGGGTCACTTCTATGCTGGCCACCAATGTAAGGGGTCACTTCTATGCAGTCCACCAATGTAAGAAGTCACTTCTATACTGGCCACCAATGTAAGGGGTCACTTCTATGCTGGCCACCAATGTAAGAGGTCACTTCTATGCTGGCCACCAATGTAGGGGGTCACTTCTATGCTGGCCACCAATCTAAGAGGTCACTTCTACAATGATCACCAATGTAAGGGGTCACTTCTATGCTGGCCACCAATGTAAGGGGTCACTTCTATGCTGGCCACCAATGTAAGGGGTCACTTCTATGCTGGCCACCAATGTAAGGGGTCACTTCTATGCTGGCCACCAATGTAAGGGGTCACTTCTATGCTGGCCACCAATGTAAGAGGTCACTTCTATGCTGGCCACCAATGTAGGGGGTCACTTCTATGCTGGCCACCAATCTAAGAGGTCACTTCTACAATGATCACCAATGTAAGGGGTCACTTCTATGCTGGCCACCAATGTAAGGGGTCACTTCTATGCTGGCCACCAATGTAAGGGGTCACTTCTATGCTGGCCACCAATGTAAGGGGTCACTTCTATGCTGGCCACCAATGTAAGGGGTCACTTCTATGCTGGCCACCAATCTAAGAGGTCACTTCTACAATGATCACCAATGTAAGGGGTCACTTCTATGCTGGCCACCAATGTAAGGGGTCACTTCTATGCTGGCCACCAATGTAAGGGGTCACTTCTATGCTGGCCACCAATGTAAGGGGTCACTTCTATGCTGGCCACCAATGTAAGGGGTCACTTCTATGCTGGCCACCAATGTAAGGGGTTACTTTTTTGCTGGCCACCAATGTAAGGAGTCACTTCTGTGCTAGCCACCAATGTAAAGACTTACTTCTATGCTGGCCACCAATGTAAGGGGTCACTTCTACAATAATCACCAAGGTAAGGGGTCACTTCCTTCTATGCTGGCCACCAATGTAAGGGGTCACTTCTATGATGGCCACCAATGTAAGGGGTCACTTCTACAATGATCACCAATGTAAGGGGTCACTTCTACAATGATCACCAATGTAAGGGGTCACTTCCTTCTATGCTGGCCACCAATGTAAGGGGTCACTTCTATGCTGGCCACCAATGTAAGGGGTCACTTCTATGCTGGCCACCAATGTAGGGGGTCACTTCTATGCTGGCCACCAAAGTAAGAAGTCACTTCTATGCTGGCCACCAAAGTAAGAAGTCACTTCTATGCTGGCCACCAATGTAAGGGGTCACTTCTATGCTGGCCACCAATGTAAGGGGTCACTTCTATGCTGGCCACCAATGTAAGGTGTCACTTCTACAATGATCACCAATGTAAGGGGTCACTTCTATGCTGGCCACCAATGTAAGGTGTCACTTCTACAATGATCACTGTAACGGCAGCCCAAGTATGAAAGGGGTTAACGCCGTTTAAGGTATTCCCTCTCTGGACACACATCCACTGCCGATCCTCCACAGTCAGGCGACCGCTTCCCATAGGATTAATCCTTCCAAACATACGAGACAAGCGTTCTGTGTTGAAGTTCCAAAAACAGGGAATGAATTTATTACAAGCACATGGTAACACATTTCTCTTCAAAACCCTTCCCTCACATCCTTGGGGAACAGGGCGGGTTAAACTGTCCAATGACAATGGTCATACAGGTCAGGTGTGTTCAAACTTCTCTTTCAGTAAACAGTCTTAGCAGGAGGGGTCACAGAAAGACACTTAAACATCCCATAATAGGCAGCCAGACGGTCTACCAGCTCCAATCCACATCACCACAGTAGCAGACTTAATTACCACAAGCCACAATAGACAATAGAATGCAATCACACCCCATCACAGTAAATATTACACAACAGCCCACACACAATATACACCCAATATATACCATGTATATACAGCATTGAATATGACTATCACAGATCATGGTGGGGTTCTCATTCCCCCTGTGCCCCAAGTGACCCCTGTCACAATCACCAATGCAAGAGGTCACTTCTACAATGATCACCAATGTAAGGGGTCACTTCTATGCTGGCCACCAATAAGGGGTCACTTCTATGCTGGCCACCAATGTAAGGAGTCACTTCTACAATGATCACCAATGTAAGAGGTCACTTCTACAATGATCACCAATGTAAGGGGTCACTTCTATGCTGGCCACCAATAAGGGGTCACTTCTATGCTGGCCACCAATGTAAGGAGTCACTTCTACAATGATCACCAATGTAAGAGGTCACTTCTACAATAATCACCAATGTAAGAGGTCACTTCTATGCTGGCCACCAATGTAAGGGGTCACTTCTACAATAATCACCAATGTAAGGGGTCACTTCTATCCTGGCCACCAATGTAAGGGGCATAGGTGTGCGCAGCTTATTGCATTAGGGTGTGCACCCCAAAGCTTAAACACACATGTGTGTGTGTGTGTGTATGTATATATATATATATATATATATATATATATATATATATATATATATTTATATATTTATATATATATGGCAGAGGTTGGTGTCAGAGCGGTGGACAGTGTCAGTAGGGCAGAGATTGGTGTCAGTTTTTTGTTTTTATAATTTTTTTATTATTACTTAAAATTTAATATTTTTTATTATTTTTGACAATATTTTTTTTACAATAATTTTTTTTTTTCCCCAAAAAATTTAGGCTCTCCATTGAGGGACTTTGGTGAAATATTAGGGGTCTAAACAGCCCTCGTCTCACTTTTGGGAAGGAGAAATGGACTGAGGACAGCGACTCCCCAGTCCCTTTCTTTGCAGCCAAGCAGCATGGGGGAATCTGCGCAGCACAGGGTGATTAGGGTGTGCCCAGGCACATCTGGCACAGCCTGTGCGCACACCTATGGTAAGGGGTCACTTCTACAATGATCACCAATGTAAGGGGTCACTTCTATCCTGGCCACCAATGTAAGGGGTCACTTCTACAATGATCACCAATGTAAGAGGTCACTTCTATGCTGGCCACCAATGTAAGGGGTCACTTCTACAATGATCACCAATGTGAGGGGTCACTTGTAGGCTGATCATCAATGTAAGGGGTCACGTCTATGCTGGCCACCAATGTAAGGGGTCACTTCTATGCTGGCCACCAATGTAAGGGGTCACTTCTATGCTGGCCACCAATGTAAGGGGTCACTTCTAGGCTGATCATCAATGTAAGGGGTCACTTCTATGCTGGCCACCAATGTAAGGGGTCACTTCTAGGCTGATCATCAATGTAAGGGGTCACTTCTTTACTGACCACCAATGTAAGGCATCAATTCTACACTGACCACCAATTTAAAGAGTTACTTCTACAAATGATCACTAATGTGGGGGTCACCTAAACACTGACCATCCATGTAAGAGGTCACTACAGTTTTTTTTTTTTTTTTAACAAGAAGCGGTTTATTCAAATCTTTACATTACAAGTGATGAACAGGCACAGTCGGTAGCATTTACATTACAATAGGGATTACCACATAGAGCAATTCGCTGGTATCCCAGAGGAGAAAGGGGTGTGAGACACCTAAAATACAGTAGGATGGTCCTCTCACTACAGTTTTTACTGTCTGTATTCCTTACCGGCTATTCTTAGTATTTATTTTATGTCATGACTATTAAATAAACCCCATTCTTTATTCTTTTATTTAAAGATCTTAACCTACTGATCACGCTAATGTAACATGAGCTTTAGATCTAAAAATCTTTGTGGGTGTTCCCTTAAACCTGGGAACTGTTTCAAGGGTTCCTCCAAGGCTGAGAAAGGCTTTTCTGCATCCATTGAAAACAAAAGTGGTGCAAAGACCTACGCTTGGTTTTCTTTAGAAAGCAGCTACAGCCTGAGTAGACAGTTCCCTGTCAGCATGGTGCAGAAAAGGGTCATTACTGTCTGGGGGAAGCAGTGGTCTGTCTGCAGAGGTCCAACGCTCAACCTGCTGAGTCAGAGCTAGGGCTCAACAATCATTATCATCATAGGTCTGATTCAGCAGAGAGCTCATCAGAGCTCTGCAGAGAGGATCAAAAAAAAAAAAGAGATGTTCTCCGTGGTACTAACACACTTTCTGTCCTAAGTTGACAATGCTGCTTGGAGGTCAGGCAGCCATCTTGAATGCACTCAGTTGAGCCAAATAACTTGCCTGCATGTCTTTGGCATGTGGGAGGAAACCTACGCAAGCACAGAGAGGACATGCAATCTCCGTGCTGATAGGATTTGAACCGAGGACCCCCCTGCTACCAAGCAGAAGTCCTAAACACTGAAGCCCTGTACACACAGGCGGGAATCCCGTTGAAAAAAAAACATCGGTTTTCTCGACGGGATTCCTGGCAAGCTTGTCTTGCCAAGCCCTGTGTACACACGCAACCATTCAAAGGAACCGCCGTTCTTTTGAATGGCAAGAACGCGGTGACGTCATCGACTACGACGAGCCGGCGCTGGTCACATTTGATGCCGTCGCCGCCATCTTGCTACACCCCACACTAAGCTTGTATGCTACCGCCAGGGCTGTCTTTAATGTTGATTGGACCCTGGGCAAGAAATTTCTTGGGGGCCCCCCATGCAATTTTGCTCTCCACCTGCTCTGAGACATACAATAAAAATCAGCTAGACTTAAAATCAGTTTACTGTATCAGATCAGGCAGTGATTGCGATTGGTTGCCAGAGGTTACAGCATATCATTACCACTTACTGACTGGATGCTAGAGGTTACAGCACACATTACAGCTCACATATTAGTTGCTAGAGGTTACAGCACATGATTTCTTCTTGTTGATTCGTTTCTAGATATTACTGTACAGTAATACTGCTCACTGATTGGTTGCCAGAGGTTACAGCACATCATCTCTTCACTGCAGAGGGGCATAATATACATATGAATGCCGCCTTTATTTACATAAGAATGCCGCCTGCCTCATCTATTTACATATGAATGCTCCTGTTATTTACAATATGAATGACGATTATTTACATGTAAACACAGGGTCTGCAGGTGAGTCATCTGTACACAACAATAGGGCAGAGCTGGGCAGCATTAGTAGCAGCGCTTCACACTGAGATATCAGGACACAGCAAAGGACTAAAACTTCAAGGGACAAGGGAATTTAAACTGGGATAGTTGGCAAGTATGAGGCAGCTGCTTTGGGCCCCACAACAATGACAGGGCCCAGGGCACCTGCCCCTTTTGCCCTGCCTTAAAGACGGCCCTGGCTACCGCGCAGTCTTTTCGAGCATGCGCGGGTTTACCTTGGACCAGGTAAGCATACAGACGACCGGGTTTCTCGTCAGGAAAACTCTGCCGAGAATCCGGACGAGAAAAATAGAGAGCAGGTTCTCTATTTTTCTCGTTGAGATTCCCGGCAGTTTTCCTGCCGAGAAACCATACACACCAATGGTGTTCTCTGCAAAAAGCTCTCCCAGCAGTTTTCTTGCCGAGAAAACTGGTCGCGTGTACGAGGCTTAAGCCACTTTGTTCTGCGGTTTAGATACAGTTTAACAGCCCCAAGAATCAGCGTATAGTAGGAAGAAGGTTAAAAGTAAAGCCTAGCTTTATTTGTATTTTAACAATCAATAAACACTGAACATTTACAACCTGGAGGAATGGAACATACTTTATGGATAGGTTGACCTACGCACAAGGTTACTGTAATATGAATATCTCTTCAATGCCATCCTTTCATACAGATGACAATGTCTTACTGCTTGGGTTAAACATTACTTAAAAGCTTTTCTGCCAATAAAATATATAATAGCAGTGGCGCTGGCCTCTTCTTTCACGTCTCTTCTCCTTCAACCCTATAAAACTAGTTAAACATCACCCAAGCTGACATTTTCCATAAGCCTTCCTTTACTTGGTTCTTAACATGATGAATTGTTGTGCTAAATACTGTAGGCGAGTAGTGATGAGCCGAACACCCCCGGGTTCGGTTCGCACCAGAACCCGCGAACGGACCGAAAGTTCGAACGAACATTAGAACCCTATTAAATACAATGGATGCGAACGTTCGAATTCTAAAGTGCTAATTATAACAACTATTATGCATGTTATTGTCCTAAAAAGGGTTTGGGAACCCGGGTTCTGCACCAGGGGACATGTATCAATGCAAAAATAAGTTTTAAAAACGGTCGTTTTCCGGGAGCAGTCATTTTAATGATGCATAAAGTGAAAAAAAAAAAGTCAAATATTCCTTTAAATATCGTACCTGGGGGGTGTCTAAAGTATGCCTGTGAAGTGCCACGTGTTTCCCGTGTTTAGAACTGTCCCTGCACAAAATGACACTTCTAAAGGAAAAAAAAGCCATTTAAAACTGCTTGCGGCTTTAATGTAATGTCTGGTCCCGGTAATATGGATGAAAATCTTTAAGAAAAATGGCATAGCTACCCCATGACCCCCCCCCCTACCCCAGCCCATTACCAGCCCCTTTGGGTCTTGTATGGATATTAAGGGGAACCCCGCACATAAAATAAAAAAGGCCCTATATACTCTGAACAGCCGTATACAGGCGGTGCATACAAGACAGGGACTGTAGGTTTGTTCTTATGTAGAATGTGTTTGTAATTTTGAACAGGTACATTGTTGAAGTGTAGCTCCAGACCAAAAATCTATTTTTAAACTTTTTGGAAAACATAGGTAAGGGTTATCACCCCTGTAACATTTGTTTTGCTGTCTGTGCCCCTGTTCAGAACATTTCACCTCACTTTCCGTCCTAATGACAACTGTTTTTGAAATGTGGTGTTTTTCTTGAAACAAGGATTGCTGATAAAGCATCAGTACAGAGGAGACACCTTTCTCCCATATTTATTCTTACAGGAGAGAATTTTCCTTCCTAGTGGTAGATTTCCTCTCACTTCCTGTTGTCTTCTTGCGTTTGCAAGTAGGAGTCGTTTGTAAGTTGGATGTTTGAAAGTAGGGACCTGCCGTATATACTCTGCAGAAATAGGCCCCTTAGTTGTTGGTGTTGGCACAACACTGTAAGCACTCACAGTTACTCTTGGTTGGTGCTGGAACGCCCTGCTGTCAACTATTATATCAGGAATTTTAATTACATATAATTGTTGAACAGTGGTAGTAAAAATTGGGCCTTTGATGGTGGTGCTGGTGCCACAACACTGTAAGCCCTGACAGTTACTCTTGGTGGGTGCAGCAATGGGCCCTGCTGTGAATTATTAGATCAAGAATTGTAATTACATGCCCCTGTTGAACAGGGGCTGAAAAATTGGGCCTTAGGCACTGGTGGCACAACACTGCAACCCTTCACAGATACTGTACTTGGAGCACAGCAATGAGCCCTGTTGCAAAGTATTGCTTCAAAAATTGTAATGACACGCCCCTGTTAAACAGGGGCTGAAAAATTGGGCCTTAGGCACTGGTGGCACAACACTGCAACTCCTCACAGATACTGTACTTGGAGCACAGCAATGAGCCCTGTTGCAAAGTATTGCTTCAAAAATTGTAATTACACGCCACTGTTAAACAGGGGCTGAAAAATTGGGCGTTAGGCACTGGTGGCGGCACCCATAAACAAAAATGATCTTCCAAGCTATCATCATCAATCGTATCATTGAGGACTCGGAGGAGGAGGATAGCCAGTCAACATAACAGCACAGGCACTCAGCATCAGCATCAGTCTTGAAGGGATGTGACATTTTAAAATCAATTAGTCTGTTATATCAGCATCAGGTGTGTGGTAGCTGGTGGTGATCCAAGACTGGTTCATCTTGATGAAAGTCAGTCGATCAACCGAGTCGGTGGACAGGCGCACCCTGTGATCCATGACAAATCCTCCAGCAGCACTGAATGTGCGTTCCGAAAGAACGCTGGATGCAGGACAGGCCAGTAGCTCAATTGCATACTGTGCAAGCTCTGGCCAGTGATCCATCCTCAAGACCCAGTAAGCCAGAGGATTTTCGGTGGGGAAGGTGTCCAAGTCTGACCTTGCCCCTAGATATTCCTGCACCATGTTTATCAGACGCTGGCGATGGTTGCTGGAACCGATCATACTTTGGGGCTGCGGACTAAAGAATTGTCTGAACGCATCGGTCAGACGGCCACCTTCCCCACCGCTCCTTCTTTGACTGGCCGAAGCCTCAGCAACTCGTTGTCCAGGACCAGGAGTTTGCAACCTCCCAGTCTCTGGGAACGCGTTGCACAGACCTTTCTGCAAGGCCTCCCGGAGTTGTCTCATCCTCTGCTCCCTCTGCGACGGTAACATAAGGTCCGCAACCTTACCCTTGTACCGTGGATCAAGGAGAGTGGCCAGCCAGTAATGGTCCCTCTCCTTGATCCGAAGAATACGAGGATCCTTCCGCAGACTTTGCAGGATCAGGGAGGCCATGCAGCGTAGGTTTGCTGAGGCATTCGCTCCGGAGTCCTCTGGGTCACTAAGGACGACATGATCCGCAGCCACCTCCTCCCAGCCACGTACAAGTCCACTGGTTTCTTGGGACTGTAAATCATCCCTAAAAGACTGCTGCTGATGATGCTGAGTGCCAGCCTCCACCTCCATGCTGACACAATCCTCCTCCTCCTCCTCCTCCTCCTCCTCCTCCTCCTCTTCCTGTGCGATGGGTGGGACAGAAGGAACACTGTCTGGGTAAAGGGGGCCTTGAGAGGCAAGGAAGTCCTCCTCTTCCTGCCTCTGTTCTGCCTCAAGTGCCCTGTCCATTATTCCACGCAGCGTGTGCTCCAACAGGTGGACAAGAGGTACAGTGTCACTGATGCATGCACTGTCACTGCTCACCATCCTCGTGGCCTCCTCAAATGGTGCCAGGACAGTGCATGCATCCCTGATCATGCCCCACTGGCGTGGAGAAAAAAAACCAAGCTCCCCTGACCCTGTCCTGGTGCCGTAGTCGCACAGGTACTCATTGATGGCCCTCTGCTGCGTGTGCAGCCGCTGCAGCATGGCCAACGTTGAGTTCCACCTGGTGGGCATGTCACATATAAGGCGGTTCTTGGGCAGGTTCAACTCCTTTTGCAGCTCAGCCAGGCGAGCACTGGCATTATAAGATCTGCGGAAATGCACACAGACTTTCCTGGCCTGCCTCAGGACATCCTGTAAGCCCGGGTACCTGCCCAAGAAGCGCTGCACCACCAGGTTAAGGACGTGAGCCACACAGGGCACATGGGTCAGTTGTCCCTGTCGGAGGGCGGAGAGGAGGTTGGTGCCATTGTCGCAAACCACCATTCCTGGCTTAAGCTGGCGTGGCGTCAACCACCTCTCGGCCTGGCCCTGCAGAGCAGACAGGACCTCTGCCCCAGTGTGGCTTCTGTCCCCCAAACACACCAGCGCAAGCACGGCATGGCATCTTTTTGCCTGCGTACTTGCGTAGCCCCGTGAACGGCTACGGAGCACCGCTGGTTCATAGGACAAACCACAGGAAGAGGCCATGGAGGAAGAAGAAGAGGAGGGGGTGGAGGAGAGAGGTGTGTCACAACCAGTAGTAGCATTTTGGAGGCGTGGCGGTGGGACAACCTCCAACACTACTGCACCTTGTCCTGAATCCTTCCCAGCTGCCAAAAGAGTGACCCAATGGGCCGTGAAAGAAAGGTAACGTCCCTGTCCATGCCTGCTGGACCATGAGTCAGCGGTAATATGCACCTTACCGCTGACCGCCCTGTCCAGCGAGGCCAAGACATTGCCTTCCACATGCCGGTAGAGAGCCGGAATAGCCTTCCGTGAGAAAAAGTGGCGTTTGGGAACCTGCCACTGAGGAACCGCACATTGCACAAACTCACGGAAGGGGGCCGAGTCTACCAACTGAAAAGGCAGCAGTTGAAGCGCTAGCAATTTAGCCAAGCTAGCATTCAACCGCTGGGCATGTGGATGGCTGGGAGTGAACTTCTTTCGACGGTCCAGCAGCTGGGGCAGGGAAATTTGCCTGCTAGAATCGGACGTTGGTGTACTGCTAGCAGAGTGGGCGCAAGTACTTGGCTGTGACACACCTAATTCTACACCTTCATTCCTCTCAGTGCATGTTTCAGAGAGGACTGAAGTTATAGTGGGGTTGGAGATCCCAGCTGATGCGGTGCAAGGAGAGGTCCGCTTTGTTCTTTGGTGTGGGTCTTTGAGGTAGGCTTGCCAACGAGCTGCATGGCAGGTCAACATATGTCTGGTCAGGCATGTGGTACCCAAGCGGCTGATGTTTTGGCCACGCGATATACGCTTGAGACATATGTTGCAAACAGCAGCTGTGCGATCTGATGCACTAGCCTCAAAAAAGGCCCACACCAAAGAACTTTTTGAATGACGGGCAGAGGCAGCGCCCTGCACAGGCGGAGCTCTGCGGTGTGATTCCGTCGGTGTACTGCCCTTACGCTGGCCACCAAAGGGCATCCTGCCTCGTTGGAGATGTGCCTCCTCCTCATCCTCCTCCTCCTCCTCTCTCCTATTAGGCACCCACGTGGAGTCATTGACCTCATCATCCCCTCCCTCCTCATCACTGGAGCCAATCTGGCAGTATGCTGCAGCTGCTGGAACATGACTGCCAGATTGGTGTCCTTCTTGAGCATCCCCTCTGTCTGCTCTCACGCTACTGCCTTCCTCTAGCTGGGTTTCATCATCAGACCCTTCGAAACGCTGGGCATCCTCCTGGAGCATGTACCCAACACTGTGCTGAAACAGTTCGGGGGACTCCTCAGGAGGAGGACATGGTGGGTCTAGGGAAGGAGTGACTGATGATTTGTCTGACATTGATACCAGGGAAGACGACGCTTTGGCAGCTGCTTTTCCAGTACCCTGAGCCTGGGTGAGAGAGGATGAGGAGGAGGAGGAGGGCTTGGTCATCCACTCTACCAAGTCTTCGGCATGATGTGGCTCAACATGTCCAGCTGCCGAAAAGAAGGACAAGCGTGTCCCATGGCCATGTGCTGATGACAATGCACCGCGTCCACGACCAGCACTGTTGCCCCCAGACACAGAGCCTGCTTGCCCTCTTTTATTGCCTCCTGACTGTCTGCCTCTCCTTGTTTGCCTTCCAGACATTCTAATAGATGGCCTGCAGGGAGATGGGAAAAAAGCAATAAGGGCTACCTTCAGGTGTCCTTCTCTGTCCCTTGAAACAAGGACTTTCACAGTGAAAGAAACTGACACTGTCCCTACCTAGAGTTTTCTGTCCCTAGAATAAATGTTTTTTTTAATCACAATATAGCACAAGGACAATTCACTCAATGTCTCTCCAGGTCCCTGGAAACAAGGACTTGCAGAGTGAAAGAAACTGACACTGTCCCTACCTAGAGTTTTCTGTCCCTAGAATAAATGTTTTTTTTAAGCACAATATAGCACAAGGACAATTAACTCACTGTCCTTACAGGTCCCTGGAAACAAGGACTTGCAGAGTGAAAGAAAAAAAACACTCTCCCTACCTACAGTTTTCTGTCCCTAGAAAAAATGTTTTTTTTAATCACAATATAGCACAAGGAAAATTAACTCACTGTCCTTACAGGTCCCTGGAAACAAGGACTTGCAGAGTGAAAGAAAAAAAACACTCTCCCTACCTACAGTTTTCTGTCCCTAGAAAAAATGTTTTTTTTAATCACAATATAGCACAAGGAAAATTAACTCACTGTCCTTACAGGTCCCTGGAAACAAGGACTTGCAGAGTGAAAGAAACTGACACTGTCCCTACCTAGAGTTTTCTGTCCCTAGAATAAATGTTTTTTTTAATCACAATATAGCACAAGGACAATTCACTCAATGTCTCTCCAGGTCCCTGGAAACAAGGACTTGCAGAGTGAAAGAAACTGACACTGTCCCTACCTAGAGTTTTCTGTCCCTAGAATAAATGTTTTTTTTAAGCACAATATAGCACAAGGACAATTAACTCACTGTCCTTACAGGTCCCTGGAAACAAGGACTTGCAGAGTGAAAGAAAAAAAACACTCTCCCTACCTACAGTTTTCTGTCCCTAGAAAAAATGTTTTTTTTAATCACAATATAGCACAAGGAAAATTAACTCACTGTCCTTACAGGTCCCTGGAAACAAGGACTTGCAGAGTGAAAGAAAAAAAACACTCTCCCTACCTACAGTTTTCTGTCCCTAGAAAAAATGTTTTTTTTAATCACAATATAGCACAAGGAAAATTAACTCACTGTCCTTACAGGTCCCTGGAAACAAGGACTTGCAGAGTGAAAGAAACTGACACTGTCCCTACCTAGAGTTTTCTGTCCCTAGAATAAATGTTTTTTTTAAGCACAATATAGCACAAGGACAATTAACTCACTGTCCTTACAGGTCCCTGGAAACAAGGACTTGCAGAGTGAAAGAAACTGACACTGTCCCTACCTAGAGTTTTCTGTCCCTAGAATAAATGTTTTTTTTAATCACAATATAGCACAAGGAAAATTAACTCACTGTCCTTACAGGTCCCTGGAAACAAGGACTTGCAGAGTGAAAGAAACTGACACTGTCCCTACCTAGAGTTTTCTGTCCCTAGAATAAATGTTTTTTTTAATCACAATATAGCACAAGGACAATTAACTCACTGTCCTTACAGGTCCCTGGAAACAAGGACTTGCAGAGTGAAAGAAACTGACACTGTCCCTACCTAGAGTTTTCTGTCCCTAGAATAAATGTTTTTTTTAATCACAATATAGCACAAGGACAATTAACTCACTGTCCTTACAGGTCCCTGGAAACAAGGACTTGCAGAGTGAAAGAAACTGACACTGTCCCTACCTAGAGTTTTCTGTCCCTAGAATAAATGTTTTTTTTAAGCACAATATAGCACAAGGACAATTAACTCACTGTCCTTACAGGTCCCTGGAAACAAGGACTTGCAGAGTGAAAGAAACTGACACTGTCCCTACCTAGAGTTTTCTGTCCCTAGAATAAATGTTTTTTTTAATCACAATATAGCACAAGGAAAATTAACTCACTGTCCTTACAGGTCCCTGGAAACAAGGACTTGCAGAGTGAAAGAAACTGACACTGTCCCTACCTAGAGTTTTCTGTCCCTAGAATAAATGTTTTTTTTAATCACAATATAGCACAAGGAAAATTAACTCACTGTCCTTACAGGTCCCTGGAAACAAGGACTTGCAGAGTGAAAGAAACTGACACTGTCCCTACCTAGAGTTTTCTGTCCCTAGAATAAATGTTTTTTTTAATCACAATATAGCACAAGGACAATTAACTCACTGTCCTTACAGGTCCCTGGAAACAAGGACTTGCAGAGTGAAAGAAACTGACACTGTCCCTACCTAGAGTTTTCTGTCCCTAGAATAAATGTTTTTTTTAAGCACAATATAGCACAAGGACAATTAACTCACTGTCCTTACAGGTCCCTGGAAACAAGGACTTGCAGAGTGAAAGAAACTGACACTGTCCCTACCTAGAGTTTTCTGTCCCTAGAATAAATGTTTTTTTTTAAGCACAATATAGCACAAGGACAATTAACTCACTGTCCTTACAGGTCCCTGGAAACAAGGACTTGCAGAGTGAAAGAAACTGACACTGTCCCTACCTAGAGTTTTCTGTCCCTAGAATAAATGTTTTTTTTAATCACAATATAGCACAAGGAAAATTAACTCACTGTCCTTACAGGTCCCTGGAAACAAGGACTTGCAGAGTGAAAGAAACTGACACTGTCCCTACCTAGAGTTTTCTGTCCCTAGAATAAATGTTTTTTTAAATCACAATATAGCACAAGGACAATTAACTCACTGTCCTTACAGGTCCCTGGAAACAAGGACTTGCAGAGTGAAAGAAACTGACACTGTCCCTACCTAGAGTTTTCTGTCCCTAGAATAAATGTTTTTTTTAAGCACAATATAGCACAAGGACAATTAACTCACTGTCCTTACAGGTCCCTGGAAACAAGGACTTGCAGAGTGAAAGAAACTGACACTGTCCCTACCTAGAGTTTTCTGTCCCTAGAATAAATGTTTTTTTTAAGCACACTATAGCAGAAGCACAAAACACACTGACACTCTCCCTACCTATCCTTCTCTTTCCCTAAACTAAAGGAATCCAGGTTAAGCAAGAAAGAAATAACAGTCACTGTCCCTGCCTATGCTACTCTATCCCTGCTCCGGAACACACTACACTAGGCCGCCGTGCTGGCGGCCTTTTATAGTGTGGGGCGTGTACTAAACACCCTCAGCAATAATTGGCCACAGGCATCCTGCCTGTGGCCAATCATTGCTCTCCTCGCTGCCGGCGCTGTGATTGGCCAAGCATGCGGGGTCACAGTGCATGCTTGGCCAATCACAGCGCCTGGATGACACTGCGATGGCGTAGTGCATTGTGGGCCGTTCGCGTCACTCGAATTTGGCGCGAACGGCCCAAATCGTTCGATCTTCGTCGAACGATCGAACAGCCAATGTTCGAGTCGAACGTATGTTCGACTCGAACACGAAGCTCATCCCTATAGGCGAGTGTGAGACAAGGTCCTCTGGCATGAACTTATGAAACAAGTCTTTCCTCATCCCCTAAGGCAGCCGCCTTTCTCAGCCTTTTTACCAAGGAAGAACGCCTAAAATAATCTTTAGTGTTCGGGGAACCTTTACAAATACCAATTCATCAGGGGTCAATGGCAAAAATGCCAAGGTCAGAATGCAACCCTTGCAATGGTGGTCAGAATACCATCCTAACGAAAAATAATTGGGTGATGCTGCTGGCTTTGCCAACTGATATTGGTCCTGGAACTTTGCAGGCTTCTTCAAAGGGGATGGTCAACCAACCACAGCTCAAGGAACCCAAGGCAACCTGTTGGGGGAGCCCTAGGGTTCCATGGAACCCTGGTTAAGAATGGCTGCCCTAAGGAAATAGAATACTCTCTAGATCAGGGGTCTCCAAACTTTCTAAATAAAGAGCCAGTTTACCATCCTTCAGACTTCAGGGGGGGGGCCGGACTGTGGCCAGCGGGAGTTAGAAAATTCCCCAGCATCAGTGGGGGTAGACAATGTCCCAGACTTGGTAAATAGTCAGAGTAAAAAAATCTACAAAGCGCCTGTGGTCAGTAGGAGGAGGAATAGTGCTCCATCATTGATGTCAGTGGGAGAAATGATGCCCCATCGTTGGTGTCAGTGGGAGGAATAGTGCCCTATCATTGATGTCAGTGGAAGAAATGGTGCCCCATCAACGGTGTCAGTGGAAGGATTAGTGACCCATTGTGGGTATCAGTGGATGGAATAGTGCCCCATGGATGGTGTCAGTGGAAGGGGAATAGTGCCAGATCATTGCGATCAATGGGAGGAATAATGCAACATCATTGATGTCAGTGGGACAAATTCTGCCCCCCTCGTTGGTGTCAGTGGAAGGAAAAGTTCCCCAACATTGGTGTCAGTGGAAGGAGTAGTGACCCATTGTTGGTATCAGTGGATGGAATAGTTCCCCAATGGATTGTGTCAGTGGAAGGGGAATAGTGCCTCATATTAGTGGGAGGAACAGTGGCCCAAGGGCTGGATGAAGGCAAGCAAAGGGTCACATCTGGCCCAGGCGCCACAATTTGGAGATCACTGCTTTAGATCTGGGATCTCCAAACTTTTCAAACAAAGGGCCAGTTTATAGTGCTTTAGACTTTAGGAGGGCCGTATTGTGCCCAGCGGGGGGCAGAAAATGTCCCGGGCCCGACATCAGTTAGAATAATAATGGCCTCAGGGTTGGTAGTCAGTAGGAGGAGGAGTTGTGCCCCTATTAATAGGAGGAATAGAATCCCATCATTAGTACCAGAGGAAGAAATAGTGTCCTCTGGTTGGCTGTCAGTGGGAGGAATAGTGCCTTATATCAGTGGGAAGAATAGAGCCCCAAGGGCCGGATAAAGGCTAGCAAAGGGCCACATCTGGCCCAGGCGCCACAATTTGGAGATCACTGCTTTAGATCAATGATCTACAATATTACTTTCTGTAAATTAGAATTTTTTTGCAACATATCAAGCCCTTCGACCTACATTTGTGGTTTGGGGGGCCGTAAATCCCCATAGTTCATTGTGGCTCACTGACGGTTACCAAATCACTCAAGTGGCCCTTGCTATGTGAAAGGTTGAGCACCCCTGTAGTACATTATGGTCCTGACCAGGGATGAGCCGAACACCCCCCTGTTCGGTTCGCACCAGAACCTGCGAACAGACAAAATGTTCGTGTAAACTTTAGAACCCTATTAAATACAATGGACTTGAACGTTCGAAATCTAAAGTGTTAATTATAAAGGCTAATTTGCAAGTTATTGTCCTAAAAAGTGTTTGGGGACCCGGGTCCTGCCCCAGGGGACATGTATCAATGCAAAAAGAAGTTTTAAAAACGGCCGTTTTTTCGGGAGCAGTGATTTTAATAATGCTTAAAATGAAAAAATAAAAGTGAAATATTCCTTTAAATTTCGTACCTGGGAGGTGTGTATGATATGCATGTAAAGTGGCACATGTTTCCCGTGCTTAGAACTGTCCCTGCAAAAAATGTCATTTTTGAAAGAAAAAAATGCATTTAAAACTGACTCGCGGCTATTAATGAATTGTCGGCTCCCGGCAATACATACAAAAGTCATTGATAAAAAAAAAAAAAAAGCGTGGGGGTTCCCCAGAATTCAATTACCAGGCCCTTCAGATCTGGAATGGATATTAAGGGGAACCCCGCCGCAAATTTAAAAAAAAATTGACGTGGGGTTCCCCCAAATATCCATTCCAGGCCCCTTAGATCTGGCATGGATTTTAAGGGGAACTCCACCCCAAATTTAAAAAAAATGGCGTGGAGTCCCCCTAAAAATCCATACCAGACCCCTTATCCGAGCACGCAACCTGGCCGGCCGCAGGGGAAAAGGGGGGGGACGAGAGAGCGGCCCCCCTCCCTCCTGAACCGTACCAAGCCACATTCCCTCAACATGGGGAGGATGTCCCCATGTTGATGGGGACAAGGGCCTCATCCCCACAACCCTTGCCCGGTGGTTGTGGGGGTCTGCGGGCGGGGGGCTTATCGGAATCTGGAAGACCCCTTTAACAAAGGGGACCCCCAGATCCCGGCCCCCCCTATGTGAATTGGTAAGGGGTACATTGTACCCCTACCATTTCACGAAGAAAGCGTAAAAAAATGTTTAAAAAAAACACACAAACACCTTGAAAAAGTCCTTTATTAAAAAAAAAAAAAAAAAAAAAAACATTCCAGCGGTGAAATCCAGTGTCCCGCGGCGATCCCGATGTCCAGCGCTGTCCTTCATTGGTTGTGCCTGAGCGGACCTGATGGGGAACTCCCTCTCAGTATTTTAAATGTATAGACCCGCCCCTTCTAAAGTTCCCCATCAGGTCCGCTCCCTCGGTATGTCGGACCCGCCTACGTCATTGGCTTGAGCGGGGAACTTCCTTCACTATGTAAATTTAAATTACACAGTGAAGGAAGTTCCCCGCTCAAGCCAATGACGTAGGCGGGTCCGACATACCGAGGGGGCGGACCTGATGGGGAACTGCTCTCACTTTGGTAATACATGTATAGACCCGCCCCTTCTCATGTTCCGCATCTGGTCCGCTGAGAGGACCTGATGGGGAACTTTAGAAGGGGCGGATCTATACATTTAAAATACTGAGAGGGAGTTCCCCATCAGGTCCGCTCAGGCACAACCAATGAAGGACAGCGCTGGACATCGGAATCGCCGCGGGACACTGGATTTCACCGCTGGAATGTTTTGTTGTTTTTTTTTTAAATAAAGGACTTTTTCAAGGTGTTTGTGTGTTTTTTTTAAAAAAAAATTACGCTTTCTTTGTGAAATGGTAGGGGTACAATGTACCCCTTACCAATTCACATAGGGGGGCTGGGATCTGGGGGTCCCCTTTGTTAAAGGGGTCTTCCAGATTCCGATAAGCCCCCCGCCCGCAGACCCCCACAACCACCGGGTAAGGGTTGTGGGGATGAGGCCCTTGTCCCCATCAACATGGGGACATCCTCCCCATGTTGAGGGCATGTGGCTTGGTACGGTTCAGGAGGGAGGGGGGGCCGCTCTCTCGTCCCCCCCTTTTCCCCTGCGGCCGGCCAGGTTGCGTGCTCGGATAAGGGGTCTGGTATGGATTTTTAGGGGGACTCCACGCCATTTTTTTAAAAAATTTGGGGTGGAGTTCCCCTTAAAATCCATGCCAGATCTGAAGGGCCTGGAATGGATATTTGGGGGAACCCCACGTCAATTTTTTTTTAAATTTGCGGCGGGGTTCCCCTTAATATCCATTCCAGACCTGAAGGGCCTGGTAATTGAATTCTGGGGAACCCCCACGCTTTTTTTTTTTTTTATCAATGACTTTTGAATGTATTGCCGGGAGCCGACAATTCATTAATAGCTGCGAGTCAGTTTTAAATGCATTTTTTTCTTTCAAAAATGACATTTTTTGCAGGGACAGTTCTAAGCACGGGAAACATGCGCCACTTCACATGCATATCATACACACCCCCCAGGTACGAAATTTAAAGGAATATTTCACTTTTATTTTTTCATTTTAAGCATTATTAAAATCACTGCTCCCGAAAAAACGGCCGTTTTTAAAACTTCTTTTTGCATTGATACATGTCCCCTGGGGCAGGACCCCGGTCCCCAAACACTTTTTAGGACAATAACTTGCATATAAGCCTTTATAATTAGCACTTTAGATTTCTCCCATAGATTTTTTGAATTTGCCGCGAACACCCCAATTTGTTCGCTGTTCAGCGAATGGGCGAACAGGCAATGTTCGAGTCGAACATGAGTTCGACTCGAACTCGAAGCTCATCCCTAGTCCTGACCCCTGCACGGTATACATTATGTCGTAGGTTTTAATCCTGACCCCTGAACTGTATACCCTTCAAAATAAGGGTTATGTTGCACGTTATAGTCCTGTCCTCCGCATACACGATGTGGTTACAAAGTTAAGCATTCAACAAATACATTTGACAAGCATTCTTGTTCCTTTTCCAACACATCAAAACCACAACAAAAACGCGCCAAAAACACATCATAAATGCTATAGGTGCGTTAACGAGTGTTGATTCGTTCTTCATAATCAACACATGTGCGAAGGAGCCCTTACATAGCCTTCTCTCCTCTCATAATAGCAACTTGATCAGTAGCTACAGATATGAACAGGATTACGATTATCAGGATTAAGGATTAAAGCGTCTTTTACAGTGCCTTGAAAAAGTATTCGTACCCCTTGAAATTTTCCACATTTTGTCATGTTACAACCAAAAACATAAATGTATTTTACTGGGTTTTTTTTTGTGATAGACCAACACAAAGTGGCACATAATTGTGAAGTGGAAGGAAAATGATAAATGGTTTTCAAATAAAAAAAAAAAAAAAATCTGAAAAGTGTGGCGTGCGTTTGTATTCAGCCCCCTTTACTCTGATACCCCTAACTAAAATGTTGGGAACCAATTGCCTTCAGAAGTCACCTAATTAGTAAATAGAGTCCACCTGTGTGTAATTGAATCTCAGTATAAACACAGCTGTTCTGTGAAGCCCTCAGAGGTTTGTTAGAGAACCTTAGTGAGCAAACAGCATCATGAAGGCCAAAGAACATACCAGACAGGTCAGGGATAAAGTTGTGGAGAAGTTTAAAGCAGGGTTAGGTTATAAAAAAAAATACCCCAAGCTTTGAACATCTCACAGAGCACTGTTCAATCCATCATCGGAAAATGGAAAGAGTATGGCACAACTGCAAACCTACCAAGACATGGCCGTCCACCTAAACTGACAAGGAGAGCATTCATCAGAGAAGCAGCCAAGAGGACCATGGTAACTCTGGAGGAGCTGCAGAGATCCACAGCTCAGATGGGAGAATCTGTCCACAGGACAACTATTAGTCGTGCTTCTCCACAAATCTGCCCTTTATGGAAGAGTGACAAGAAGAAAGACATTGTTGAAAGAAAGTCATAAGAAGTTTATGAGAAGCCATGTGGGGGACACAAACATGTGGAAGAAGGTGCTCTGGTCAATTGAGACCTAAATTTAATTTATTGGCCTAAATACAAAACACTATGTGTGGCTGAAAACGAACGCTGCACATCACCCTGAACACACCATCCCCACCGTGAAACATGGTGATGGCAGCATCATGTGGTGGGGATGCTTTTCTTCAGCAGGGACAGGGAAGCTGGTCAGAGTTGATGGGAAGATGGATGGAGCCAAATACAGGGCAATCTTAGAAGAAAACCTGTCTGCAGTCACAAGTCTGCAAAACAATATATTTACTTTTTTATTTTTAAGCAGAGACCCTAGAGAATAAAATGTAAACTTTTTGAAGTTTAATGCACAAAAAAACACAATAGATTACCCAATTGCTTGTAAAATATAAATGATAATGTTACGCCGAGTAAATAGATACCAAACATTCTGCACTAAACTACGTAAGACACGACAAACTACATAGTTTATTATCCATAGGCGACGATTTAAAAGCCTTTACGGGTTAGGGTTTCCACTTTAGATTTACAGAGTAGGTCTGGTGCTAGAATTACTGCCCTCAATCGGACGTTTACAGTGATACCTCACCTGTGTGGGGCGATCACTGTTTGAGTCTGTGCGGTACCGACACGTGCGTTCACCTTTGCACGTGAGCACGGGGGGGTGGGACACTTATATTTTTTTTTGTGTATTTTTTTTCTACTTTTACACTGTCGCTTTACGTTTTTCATAATCACTTTTATTGTTATCACAGGGAATATATATAGGCTGGATCATTTGTTGCTACTTTCAATAAATGATTGTAAATTCGCCTTCCAACTTGGATTTCATTTTTTCATGTGGAAACAACCTTGAGGCAGTAGCCAGGGGTAGCAGCCCAAGCCCCCAAAAGGGGCTTACCGCCACCTTACTATTAAGTTGGGCTAAAATCATCAGAGGAGAACTCTTCCCACCCACCCCCACCAATACCTAGGTATTGACCTTCAACTGATTGAATCAGTCCAACGTGATCTCCAGCTCTTAAAGTGGGTGTAAACCTGCAAGACAAAGGCATAATGAGCTATTATGCATAGTACAGCACCGGCCAGTGACATGTCGTCCTGGAGTTACTTCTGGGTATCGCGGCTCCGGCACTGTGATTGGCCGGAGCCGCAGCATGCGCGCGGGAGCCGCCAGTCACTGCATGACCTCCTTTAGAAACGGCACGATCTGTTTCTAAAGTGTGCATGCGCCGTAGACATCGGCGCAAGTCTCTATTGTAAATATCTCCTAAACCGTGTAGGTTTAGGAGATATTTCCAGCACCTACAGGTAAGTCTTAATCTAGGCTTACCTGTAGGTAAAACTGGTTGTATAGGGTGTACAACCACTTTAAGAGCTGTAATAGCAATAGGCAGTGACAGGTACTGTATATATATGAAAAAGGGGGCTCTCAGATACTCTTAACAAACTTAATTAATAAGTGATACCTTATCTAATAAATTATTAAGTGAATAATTCTTAAATATAAACACCAACACAATCCGGGTTACACTATGGAGTTCTTTTGCTTGTATTTCACATGGTCCGCCTGATAACCGAGGGAGGAGTTTCAAACATTTCTCTACCAGTATTGTCCATATGTGTGCAGGCACAATCCTGCTCAAGCTGTTTGCGACCTTCTTTTTAACCAAAGAGGTCCACATCCTTTGGTAAGCGCAATCTACTATTTGTGCACTTCGGGTGTTAGCTTCATATGAAGATTTGGTGAAGGATTAACTCTTTGCACTATTCTGAAGAAATTAACCGCAATATATTATGAACATTATTTGTTGAAATATTTTTTCACTTATTGGATTCGTTACACATTTGATTTTTCATTAACTTAATTAATGGGACTTTTCTATAATTGAGTGTTATAGATTTGTTTTGATTGTTGTGGGCTTGACAGCACACTATTTTTACGATTGGGACTAATCGATCTATATATGGTGTTTTTTAATTCACCTTTTTGTGTTTAGGCATCCCAGGATTGTGTTGGTGTTTATATTTAAGAATTATTCACTTAATAATTTATTAGATAAGGTATCACTTATTAATTAAGTTTGTTAAGAGTATCTGAGCGCCCACTTTTTCATATATATACATTCACTCAGATAGGAGCTAAAGACTCCATCCGCAGGGGAGCAGCCGTTATATATAATTTGTATATTTATTTATATATAATTTTTTTTCACATAATTTTGCATATATTAATTGGCGCTGAATCACAGCATTAGAGTGACAGGTACTCTTTACTGAGAGACCCCAGATCGCTCCTCTGCCCTTAAAAGCTTTGGATCATACCAAGATCAGTATGATCAGACACTTTTTTCAAACACATAAGGATTTGTTTACTTTATAACTGCAAAGCCGGAAGTGATTAAAAGCCAGGTTGCCTCAGTTTCCTATGCCTTCCAGTCTCCGATCAGCTCTACGGTGAGCCGGTGTAACCGCTGGCTGGATGCTAGGGTCTCCCAGTAGGATGGGGGAGCCCAAGAGAGCCGCAGAAGGCCAATTAGCCACTAGGATTGCTTTTACGAGAAAGCCAACCGCCAGCTGAAAAAAAACAATACCACCGGTAGGCCGCTGGTCGTCAAGTGGTTGTACAACGCCAAGAGCTCCAAAAGAGGACAACCTAGCCTCCTACCCAGGTAACAGTCTGCAAGTGAAATGGAAGAGACACATGGAGGAAAGGAGGAAATGCTGCTCACCCCAAAAAATATGATATGGGAAAATCCCCCAGTGGGGTTTTTAGGCAGCTAAATTCAAAAAATAGCAAGGTGTATGGTGAAAAGTTTTATTGTATAAAAGTAGATTAGAATCATGAACAGTTGAGATATGAGCTCTGGTATAAAATCTTGTACATTATATACACACAGCAAGCATACAAATTGTCATGCAACTAGACATAAAACATGTACAGGCATAGGACAATTACTGACGCATTTCAACCCCTTGTAGGGGGTCTTCTTCAGAGGTTTTTGATGCTGCTGTAACAAAATGCGTAAATAAGAAAAATTTTGCTCCTACAAATTAGTGAGGAAAACATACATTATGTATAAATAAATTGCATAGTACATGGAGTACATGCCTATACACAGTTTACTGTGTATAGGCATGAATGACTTGAGCCAGAGTTTTCATTAAAAAGTAGTTCCAAAGGATCCCAGATGGGCCTCCCAGCCTGGTGGCATCCAGAGAGGATGGGCCGCAAGGAGGGGCGTCACATGCGGCCTACAAGGAGTCACAGGTATATGGAGAGAAAGTCCACAGGACGGCCAGCATGGAGGGGGGGAGGAAGGGGGAAAGGGGGGGGGGATACCAGCACCTAAGGCAGAGTTTTAAATATATAACTAAAAAATTGCTTAGAAATAAAATTGAAATATTTCAATGTGTTTTTAGTAAGCGAGTGGACAGCAGAAAACGCCAGTCTGCAAGTGGGGTGCATGGCAGCTCTCAACAGAATATTGGGCCTGAAGCAAAATTAAAAAGTAAAGTCTATGTTGTCCATGGTCAACCACAGGAGGAAAAATTTAAATATTTTTAGATGTTTCATTAAAAAGTGATAACCCCTAATTGTAGCCTCTACATGCCAGTAACATAACAACTCTTCCAAAGTGTATACCACCTCCTGTAACCAACACCCCCCATATTTAGAAGAAATACACCTGTAAGAAGGGGCCTAATTTTGGAACCCAAGCACAAGGCTCTACCCCAACTCCAGCCCTGCTAGAACACGATCCCACCTGCTGAAGCCAAAACCTCCTCCATCTTGTGCCCTGCTGCTTGCTGTAGGCCTTCAAGACATTGTAGGCCATAGACCCTTATATCTCAAAGAAGGAATGTTCACACAATAAATAGCTTTGCTGCACTTTACTGGTGTTGTTTAGAAAACAACATTACAGTCATATCACATCTCTTCCTTCAGGCTGCTTGCAAGTTAATTTAGTGGAGCCAAGTGGCAGAACTCATTCCAGAATTAGGCTCCAGGATACAGCCCAGACCCGTGGGACTCTGGGACTTGGTTGAAATTCCAGGAAAGTCCCGCAGGATCCGGGACGGTTGGGAGGTATACTCCTGGGCACCCTCCAGGGAACAGCCTTACACAAGGATCTCCAATTTGGCTTGAAAGACATTTTGGAATCCACCTTGGCCTCCACTTTCTTAAAGGGACAGAATGACTACAGCCAGCTCCTCCTGCATACAGGTCCACTCCACTCGGCCTCTTGCACTGTCCAGGGCCTACATGCTCACAGGTGTTGGGTGTGTAGCTCTGTGTCCCCTCCTCACCTAGCTTATATGTGGGTGCTTTCTCACCACCGACATCACTTGGGGGAGGGCTCTAACCAAAAGGGGCCCAACACCTAGTGTCACTACCTGTTGTACCAGACACTATTCTGGTACAGAGTCACCCAGTGGCAAAGAGGCTAACTGCACCTGCCTACACAACTCCTCACTGTACAGTATTATCCTTAGCAGGTGGTCGGGTCCTTTAGGCCAACTAGGGGATATAAGGACATACAAAGAGGCAAGCCTGAGTAAGAGGAGTAAAAGACCCCTGGAAGAATCACTGGTTGTGTTGGGTTCTGCTGTCTTCAAGAGGTTGAGTTGGATTGAAAGCTCCTGCACTCATTGGCACACCCTTGCAATCATATTTTATGTCCAAACACTGCCTGGTAGACCAGAAAACACAGTAAAATTTACAATGACAAACAGCAATGCCCTCGGTTATAGATAACAGCTAAACACAACAAGTAATGAGTTTCAATTTATCTAGGCAGCTCTAGAGAAGACCTTCACAAATTCAAGGTACTATTAGAGTATACGTATGCTCTAACGTTAAGTAAGGCATCTCTAACCTGAGGCCAATTTTGTCCAGTGGTATAGGATCTGCCGGTGTTGGGGCCCTTAGAAGTCCAACTGGAGAGATTTACAATCTTACACATACCTGCAAGCGCTCAGTCATCTTGAAAATGCGACTGACCTTTACAGGTTGCATATATTGAATATGATCAAGGTGAAAATAGCAGAAACTAGAAAGAACATATTTTCAGGTATGCAGGTTGACTTCTATGGGAATCGGTGCAAAAAAAAAAAAAGGTTACAGATAATATTTTTGCTATTTCATGTTGGTGTACGTGGGATCCAGTGTGGGACGGAGTGTGGGAGAGTATAGAGAACTGCGATTAGCACACGTTGGCCTGTCAGTATTGGCTCCCTTTGAGTGCTTCTCTCACTGTGCAAACAGTCTAATGGCTGTTACTTAATGTGTAAATAGCTCACATTTTATCTGCTGTTAATCGGAAAGCTAGAAATAATCACAGAGGTGACAAAGGGCACTCAACTTCTCACGCATCTTAGCAAGTTACCTACATGAAGTTTACAACGCTGATGATGGACAGAATAATAATTATGATAAAATGCTATATACTGTATGTATTTACGTATGTAGAATTATCAGTGCTAGACGGGACAAAGAAACCATCTTCCTGGTTCTACAGCATTGCTCCCCCTGCCGGCCAAAAAAGGAAAATGTAATTTTACCGTTGGCAAGTAGGGATGAGGCGAACACCCCCCGAACACCACCAGCACATGCGAAAGGACCGAAAGTTTGCGCGAACATTCGAACACCGTTAAAGTCTATGGGACTCCAACGTGAAAAAACAAAAGTGCGAATTTTAAAGGCTAATATGCAAGTTATTGTCCTAAAAAGTGTTTGGGGACCCGGGTCCTGCCCCAGAGGACAGGTATTAGTGCAAAAAAAAGTTTTAAAAACTGATGTTTTTTCGGGAGCAGTGATTTTAACCATTTAACGACCGCTCACTGTATATATACGTCGGCAGAATGGCACGGACAGGCACAATCATGTACCTGTACGTGCCTGCCTTCGTATAGCTGGGGGGTCCAATCGGACCCCCCTTCTATACAGTGAGCGGTCGGCATCGTTCCGGGAGCGATCCGTGATGAGGGGACGGCCATTCGTTTCCGGCCACCCCCTCGCGATCGCTCCCGGCGAATGAGAATCTTCCTCTGCCTGTGTAATGTTTACACAGGCAGGAGGAAGTGATGTCATCTCTCATGCGGCGCTCACATATACCGAGCGCCGTTGAGAGAAGACATCAGGTTAGTACACTGAACAGCACACTGACACCAGCACACATAGGCACACGATCGCCCCCCCAGGCCCCCCCTAGATCACCCCCCAGTCACAGTGTCACTGATTGCAGTGACCATTTATTTACTGATCACTGCAATCAGTGACATTTGTGACTGTAAAAGTGTCAGGGCAGAGTGTTTTAGGTCCAGTGTAGCCCCCTAACCCCCCCTAATAAAGGTTTAACCCCTTGATCGCCCCCAGGTAACCCTTTCACCCCCTAGCACCACTGTCACTAAGCGATCGTTTTTCTGATCGCTGTATTAGTGTCGGTGATGCCGATAGGTAGCCAGTTATTTTTTTTAGGTTTTCTTAGCGTCAGGTACCCCCATATATTACTGTAGCGGCCTCCTCACTCCCCTCTTTGCATCAGCTTGTCTTTCTCTTGTCTAGGGGTACCTCAGAGGGGAGAGAGTGGGGTCACCACGCCAAGCCTTCACCACAGATGTCTGTGCGGTGTAAGCAAAGTTCTTTCTCTACCTTTGGGTCAGTGTTGTGCACCTGGAGTTACCTTGAACAATGTCCACCAGAAAAGAGCCCCACACCATTAAAGTCCAGCACTCCTTTATTCTTCTCTTTTGAACAGCACAATCAGTTAGATTCCCTTAAAGAACAGAACAAACAAGGAGGTGTGGATGTGAGTAGGCCCAGACACAATGAACTCTCCACTTTCCTCCCTGAAAGTGGGCTGAGGTCTCCGAGCGGGGGGGGGGTTTCCTTCCAGGCGGTCTCCGATGGGAGACTCACCTGTCACTGGCAATTTGCTGCACCCGGTCTTCAAGTGAGTATCCAATCCCTGGGTTCCCTAGGACCTCCTTCCCTCGCGAAACTCAGTGGTGGGCACTGAGCTCCAGACCTCCATCCGAGTATCTCACCCCAGGCCAAAGGTGCCTGGGATGGAACACGACCTCCGGACGTCCTCTAGGCCTAGGCCGCCTAGGGGACCGACACGAACCACCGCCCTCAGGCTGAAGGTGCCTGAGACTCGACCCCTGCCAAAGATGGCCGGCCCCCCTTTATACCCTCTCCCAGCAAGCACGGCGGGTTCCCCGCCCCACCATACCGCTGCGGAGGGAGGACAAAAAGGAGGCACGGCACACAGCAATGGTTCAACCCCAGCCCAGGGCGACAGTGCCACCTGCTGGGCCGCAAGGAACTGCACACTGCTGGTGTCTCTGCCAGTTTTAAATAGAGAGAAAAGTGTATACCCTCTACATTACCTAATAAAGGTTTAACCCCCTTGATCGCCCCCCCAGGTAACCCTTTCACCCCCTTTTGCCAGTGTCACTAAGCGATCGTTTTTCTGATCGCTGTCTTAGTGTCGGTGATGCCGATAGGTAGCCAGTTTTTTTTTTTTAGGTCCGCCGCAGGTTTTTATAGCGTCAGGTACCCCCATATATTACCTATTAAAGGTTTAACCCCTTGATCGCCCCCCAGGTAACCCTTTCACCCCCTTTTGCCAGTGTCACTAAGCAATCGTTTTTCTGATCGCTGTATTAGTTATGCTGGTGCCGATAGGTAGGCAGTTATTTTTTTTAGGTTCGCCGCATGTTTTTATAGCGTCAGGTACCCCCATATAATATCTAATAAAGGTTTTAACCCCCTAATTGCCCCTAGTTAACCCTTTCACCAGTGATCACCGTATAAGTGTTACTGGTGACACTGGTTAGCCAATTAGTTATTTTGTTATTTAGGTTCCCCGTCAGGTTTTTATATAGCGTCAGGTACCCCCATATATTACCTAATAAAGGTTTAACCCCCTGATTGCCCCTAGTTAACCCTTTTACCAGTGATCACCATATAAGTGTTACGGGTGACGCTGGTTAGTTAGTTTGCTTTTTATAGTGTCAGGGCACCCGCCGTATATAACCCAATAAAGGTTTAACCCCCTGATCGCCCGGCGGGTGATATCAATTAGGTTTTAGCATCAGAGAGGGTCTGCGTCACACCCCAGGCAGCGTCAGGTTAGTGCCAGGAACGCTAACACCCACGCGTGAAGCATACACCTCCCTTAGTGGTATAGTATCTGAACAGATCAAAATCTGATCTGATCAGATCTATACTAGCGTCCCCAGCGGTTTAGAGTTCCCAAAAACGCAGTGTTAGCGGGATCAGCCCAGATACCTGCTAGCACCTGCATTTTGCCCCTCCGTCCAGCCCAGGCCACCCAAGTGCAGTATCGATCGATCACTGTCACTTACAAAACACAACACACATAACTGCAGCGTTCGCAGAAACAGGCCTGATCCCTGCGACTCCAGTGCTGTAGGAGGTGATTTCACCACCACAGTTTAAAAAAAAAGAGCATATATGCCAAAGCAGGGGGGCAGCAGGGGCGGAGGAGCGATTTTGCTCCTAATGCCGCGTACATACGGTCAAAATTCAGACGGAGGCTTGCCCGTGGAAAAGTCCGACCATGTGTGTGCGGCATAACTTTTGCGGGAGGATGCCCCCATGCTTCGGCATATATAAATGGTCCATGCATGCCCATCATTAGAAGTGGGTGGATGAAGGGCGGTATTCTAATGGTGGGCATACCCACCGATCAATCTCTTTTTTTCGTTCAGCCAACAGGCTGCATGAAAAAAAAGATTACAATACATGTCCAGCAAGGACCAGCAACGTACTGGTATATTGCTGGACTTTGAATGGTTATACCAGATTGATGCCTGCGGGTTTAGGTATCATCTTGGTATTATTCTTTTCAGCCAGCGGCCGGCTTTCATGTAAAAGCAATCCTAGTGGCTAATTAGCCTCTGGACTGCTTTTACAAGCAGTGGGAGGGAATGCCCCCCCCCCCCCAGATATAAAAAGCGCCATTGGGAAATTGGGAAAGCATTTTATCACACCGATCTTGGTGCGGTCAGACGCTTTGAGGGCAGAGGAAAGATCTAGGGTCCAATAGACCCCAGTTTTTTTCAAAAAAAGAGTACCTGTCACTACCTATTGCTATCATAGGGGATATTTACATTCCCTGAGATAACAATAAAAATGATAAAAAAAAAAAAATATATGGAAGGAACAGTTTAAAAAAAAAAAAAAAAAAGCAAAATGAATAAAAAAAAAAAAAAAAAAACACCCCTGTCCTGCCCTGCTCTTGCGCAATGGCGAACGCAAGAATCGGTCTGGCGTCATATGTAAACAGCAATTGCATCATGCATGTGAGGTATCACCGCAAAGGTCAGATCGAGGGCAGTCATTTTCGCAGTAGACCTCCTCTGTAAATCTAACGTGGTAACCTGTAAAGGCTTTTAAAGGCTTTTAAAAATGTATGTAGTTTGTCGCCACTGCGCATTTGTGCGAAATTTTAAAGCATGTCATGTTTGGTATCTATGTACTCGGCCTAAGATCATCTTTTTTATTACATCAAACATTTGGGCAATATAGTGTGTTTTAGTGCATTAAAATTAAAAAAAGTGTATTTTTTCCCAAAAAAATGCGTTTGAAAAATCGCTGCGCAAATACTGTGTGGAAAAAAAAAATGCAACACCCACCATTTTAATTTGTAGGGCCTTTGCTTTAAACAAATATATAATGTTTGGGGGTTCAACATAATTTTCTTGCAAAAAAAAAAAAAATGTTTTCATGTAAACAAAAAGTGTCAGAAAGGGGTTTGTCTTCAAGTGGTTAGAAGAGTGGATGTAAGCTTCCTAATGTTGTGTATAAAATGCCAGGACAGTTCAAACCCCCCCCCCCAAATGACCCCATTTTGGAAAGTAGACACCCCAAGCTATATACTGAGAGGCATGTCGAGTCCATGGAATATTTTATATGTTGACACAAGTTGCGGAAAAAAGACAATTTTTTATTATTTTTTTTTTTTTTGCACAAAGTTGTCACTAAATGATATATTGCTCAAACATGCCATGGGCATATGTGGAATTACACCCCAAAATACATTCTGTGGCTTCTCCTGAGTACGGGGATACCACATGTGTGAGACTTTTTGGGAGCCTAGCCACGTACGGGACCCCAAAAACCAAGCACCGCCTTCAGGCTTTCTAAGGGTGTAAATTTTTGATTTTACTCCTCACTGCCTATCACAGTTTCGGAGGCCATGGAATGCCCAAATGGCACAAAATCCCCCCAAATGACCCAATTTTGGAAAGTAGACACCCCAAGCTATTTGCTGAGAGGTATTGTGAGTATTTTGCAGATCTCGCTTTTTGTCACAAAGTTTTGAAAATTAAAAAAAAAAAAAAAAAAAATGTTTTTTCTTTCTTCATTTTCAAAAACAAATGAGAGCTGTAAAATACTCACCATGCCTCTCAGCAAATAGCTTGGGGTGTCTACTTTCCAAAATGGGGTCATTTGGGGGGGGGGGTTTGTGCTATTTTGGCATTTTATGGCCTTCGAAACTGTGATAGGTAGTGAGGAGTGAAATCAAAAATTTGTGCCCTTAGAAATCCTGAAGGCGGTGCTTGGTTTTCGGGGTCCCGTACGCGGCTAGGCTCCTAAAAAGTCCCACACATGTGGTATCCCCGTACTCAGGAGAAGCAGAAAAATGTATTTTGGGGGGCAATTCCACATATAACCATGGCATGTGTGAGCAATATATCATTTAGTGACAACTTTTTGTAATTTTTTATTTTTTTTTGTCATTATTCAATCACTTGGGACAAAAAAAAAATATTCAATGGGCTCAACATGCCTCTCAGCAATTTCCTTGGGGTGTCTACTTTCTAAAACGGGGTCATTTGGGGGGGTTTTGTGCTATTTTGGCATTTTAAGGCCTTCGAAACTGTGATAGGTAGTGAGGAGTGAAATCAAAATTTTGCGCCCTTAGAAATCCTGAAGGCGGTGCTTGGTTTCCGGGGTCCCGTACGTGGCTAGGCTCCTAAAAAGTCCCACACATGTGGTATCCCCGTACTCAGGAGAAGCAGCAAAATGTATTTTGGGGTGCAATTCCACATATAACCATGGCATGTGTGAGCAATATATCATTTAGTGACAACTTTTTGTAATTTTTTATTTTTTTTTGTCATTATTCAATCACTTGGGACAAAAAAAAAAATATTCAATGGGCTCAACATGCCTCTCAGCAATTTCCTTGGGGTGTCTACTTTCTAAAATGGGGTCATTTAGGGGGGGTTTTGTGCTATTTTGGCATTTTAAGGCCTTCGAAACTGTGATAGATAGTGAGGAGTGAAATCAAAATTTTGCGCCCTTAGAAATCCTGAAGGCGGTGCTTGGTTTTCGGGGGCCCGTACGCGGCTAGGCTCCTAAAAAGTCCCACACATGTTGTATCCCCGTACTCAGGAGAAGCAGCAAAATTTATTTTGGGGTGCAATTCCACATATAACCATGGCATGTGTGAGCAATATATCATTTAGTGACAACTTTTTGTAATTTTTTATTTTTTTTTGTCATTATTCAATCACTTGGGACAAAAAAAAAACTATTCAATGGGCTCAACATGCCTCTCAGCAATTTCCTTGGGGTGTCTACTTTCTAAAATGGGGTCATTTGGGGGGGGGGGGGTTTGTGCTATTTTGGCATTTTAAGGCCTTCGAAACTGTGATAGGTAGTGAGGAGTGAAATCAAAATTTTGCGCCCTTAGAAATCCTGAAGGCGGTGCTTGGTTTTCGGGGGCCCGTACGTGGCTAGGCTCCTAAAAAGTCCCACACATGTTGTATCCCCGTACTCAGGAGAAGCAGCAAAATGTATTTTGGGGTGCAATTCCACATATAACCATGGCATGTGTGAGCAATATATCATTTAGTGACAACTTTTTGTAATTTTTTATTTTTTTTTGTCATTATTCAATCACTTGGGACAAAAAAAAAAAATATTCAATGGGCTCAACATGCCTCTCAGCAATTTCCTTGGGGTGTCTACTTTCTAAAATGGGGTCATTTAGGGGGGGGTTTTGTGCTATTTTGGCATTTTATGGCCTTCGAAACTGTGATAGGTAGTGAGGAGTGAAATCAAAAATTTGCGCCCTTAGAAATCCTGAAGGCGGTGCTTGGTTTCCGGGGTCCCGTACGTGGCTAGGCTCCTAAAAAGTCCCACACATGTGGTATCCCCATACTCAGGAGAAGCAGCAAAATGTATTTTGGGGTGCAATTCCACATATAACCATGGCATGTGTGAGCAATATATCATTTAGTGACAACTTTTTGTAATTTTTTTTTTTGTCATTATTCAATCACTTGAGACAAAAAAAAAAAATATTCAATGGGCTCAACAGGCCTCTCAGCAATTTCCTTGGGGTGTCTTCTTTCAAAAATGGGATCATTTAGGGGGGTTTTGTACAGCCCTGCCATTTTAGCACCTCAAGAAATGAGATAGGCAGTCATAAATTAAAAGCTGTGTAAATTCCAGAAAATGTACCCTAGTTTGTAGACGCTATAACTTTTGCGCAAACCAATAAATATACGCTTATTGACATTTTTTTTACTGAAGACATGTGGCTGAATACATTTTGGCCTAAATGTATGACTAAAATTGAGTTTATTTGATTTTTCTTATAACAAAAAGTAGAAAATATCATTTTTTACACAATTTTCAGTCTTTTCCCGTTTATATCGCAAAAAAATAATTAAAAAAAAAAATCGCAGGGGCAATCAAATACCATTAAAATAAAGCTCTATTTGTGGGAAGAAAAGGACGCAAATTTTGTTTGGGTACAACATTGCATGTCCGCACAATTTCCAGTTAAAGCAGCGCAGTGCCAAATTCTGAAAACACCTCTGGTCTTTAAGCTGCATAATGGTCCGGGGCTTAAGTGGTTAATAATGCTTAAAGTGAAATATTCCTTTAAATATCGTACCTGGGGGGTGTCTATAGTATGCCTGTAAAGTGGCGTGTGTTTCCCGTGTTTAGAACAGTCCCTGCACAAAATGACATTTCTAAAGCAATAAAAGTCATTTAAAACTGCTTGCTCCTGTAATGTAATGTCGGGTTCCAGCAATAGGGATGACAAATATGGATATTAAGGGGAACCCTGCACCCAAATTAAAAAAAGAAAAAGGTGTGGGGCCCCCAGGCCCTATATACTCTGAACAGCAGTATACAGGCGGTCCAAACAAGACAGGGACTGTAGGTTTGTTCTTAAGTTGAATCTGTTTGTAATTTGGGACAGGTACATTTTGTAAGTGTAGCTCCAGCCAAAAAATCTATTTTTAATCTTTTTGGATATCCTAGGGAAGGGTTATCATCACACCTGTAACATTTGTTTTGCTGTCTGTGCCCCTGTTCAGAAGATTTCACCTCACTTTCTGTCCCAATGACAATTGGATTTTGAAAATTTGGGGTTATTAGGGAAACAAGGATTGGTGATAAAGCATTAGTGGAGACACCTTTTTCTCACATTAACTCTTACAGGAGAGAATTTCCCTTCCTAGGGGTAGATTTCCCCTCACTTCCTGTTGTCTCCTTCCGTTTGCAAGTAGGAGTCGTTTGTAAGTCGGATGTTTGAAAGTAGGGGACCGCCTGTATATACTATACAGCCTGCCCTATATACTCTGCAGAAAATTGGGCCTTAGGTGTTGGTGGTACCAGAACACTGTAAGCCCTCACAGTTACTCTTGGTGGGCACTGAAATGGGCCCTGCTGTGAAATATTATATCAAGAATTGTAATTACATGCCCCTGTTGAACAGGGGCAGAAAAATTGGGCCTTTGGTGGTGGTGGTGGTGCCACAACACTGTAAGCCCTCACAGTTACTCTTGGTGGGCGCAGAAACGGGCCTTGCTGTGAAATATTAGAGCAAAAATTGTAATTAGGCACCCCTGTTAAACAGGGGCAGAAAAATTGTGCCTTAGGCGGTGGTAGTGATGGTGGTGGTGGAGGCACAACACTGTAAAGCCTCACAGATACTCTTGTTGAGCGCAGGAACGGGCCCTGCTGTGAAATATTAGATCAAAAATTGTAATTACACGCCCCTGTTAAACAGGGGCAGAAAAATTGGGCCTTAGCCACTGGTGGTGGTGCCCAGAAACAAAAATGTTCATAGAAGCTATCAACATGAACATTAAGGAGGAATAGGATAGTCACTCAGCATAACAGGATAGTCACTCAGCATCAGCATAGGCGGTCTTCAAGGGATCTCACATTGATAGAAAAATGTATCGGTTACATCAGCATCAGGTACTTGGTAGCAGGTGATCCAAGACTGATTCATTTTTATGAAGGTGAGCCGATCAACTGAGTCTGTGGACAGGCGCACTCTGTGATCAGTTACAAAGCCTCCAGCAGCACTGAATGTGCGTTCAGATAGAACACTGGATGCAGTAGCTCAATTGCATACTGTGCAAGCTCTGGCCAGTGATCCATCCTCAAGACCCAAAAAAACAAGGAGAGAGGCGCCTCTGAGATAAATATCAATGTAACATTTATTAATAGTGTAGCGGGGGTCTAAATCTAGGGGGAGCACCTGGGTGGTAGTATGATCCAGGATGTACCAATCATGAGAGGGTTTAGACCACTTAAGTCATGGAGGACTTTGGTAGTGTGCTGTTCTCCTTGGCCTGTGGGTGGCGATGTTGTCCCGAGTCAAGGTAGAACCACTGCTGTAGTGCTGCACCCTTTTTGTCCTGCTCTGGCAGTGGTACAGCGGGGCGGGGAACCTGCTGTGCCGGCTGGGGGGAGGGCATAAAAGGGGGTAGACGCCCTCGCCACAAGGTCTTTTTGCTATCCCGCGCCCAGGCACCCTTGGCCTGGGTGCTGGCGGTCCGGAGTTCCGGCCCAGGTGCCCATGGCCTGGTTGGAGCAGTGTTGGCGTCCATCTCAGGCACCTTAAGCCTGGGGTGAGGTACTACACCGGAGGCCTGGGGCCCAGTGACTTCGACTGGGCTCCGCAAGGGTGGATGAGTCCGAGGGACCCTGAGGTGGATGGGGCCCGTATCTGAGGAGAGGAGGCCGGAGAGGTTACCCTTCTGAAGAGCATGGAGCAGCATCAACCCGGTGACAGAGGGGCCTCTGGTAACTCCCTTGGAGGGACATCTTCCCCCTGACAGGGGCCGCAACGCAGCGAAGGTACTCCAGTTCATGTTCTCTAGAGTCGCTGGTAGAGACTCCGAAGATTCAAGTTCTCTCTCAAGCCGATGGCTGTAGCAACCGCTGGTGAAACCACAGTGGTTTAGTTTGATTGTTAGGACTGTGCCTCGACCTGCTCACCCCACCGTATTGAACTGTTTTATGGGTCCCAACCAGTCGGCTGACAAAGGACTGTTTATTCGTGTGCTATAATAAACAAGAGTTGGACTCTTATCGGTGTGTGGTACTCTGGTTAATGGGAGCGAAGGGAAGTGTCAGCACAACAGACTTGGCTTTTAAAGAAACACACAGGCCCAAGGAGAACAACAGGTACTGGCTTTCACCTCACCCGCTGCAATGGGGAGGACATGGGCCATGGCGCATCTCACTCTTGCATACAAGATACCCCTAGACAAGAGCTATTGGATAACCGATTCACGAGAGAAGGGAGTGAGGCCGCTACAATAGCAATGTTCACTCACATGTAGAATGAAGTAGTAGTATTCAGCTGGGTGGAAGAGTAGAGGGACTACAAGTCACAGTAGGTCCATGGGGCTGGCACCACAAGAAATCCTGTAAGGGAAGCGTGTGATGACAGGCACGGCAGGAGAGTTCCTTCTGAGAGTTTCTTTCCACAGCCCAGCAGGTTTTAACTTTAATGCAGAGTGAAATGTTCAGTCAGGCAATTCAGATGCAGGTTCCAGGGCAGTGGCTGGGGAAGGACGTCCGAGCCGGATGGCTGGCTGTGCTGCGCTGCGGTCACAAGTGCTCGCTTGGCTTCCGGGTGGATAGAAACACGCGGCCGTGTGATCGGTTCTCAAAACGAGGCTTGGACAGCACAACAGTAGGCCGCGCCGGGTCGTGACGTCATCAGCATGCGAGGCGTTTCGGTGCGGGCTCGCTGTGGATGTTGGGACAGCGGCACTCCTTTGTCAAGCTTGTGCTAAGCCCCCTGAGCTATAATTGGCCACAGGCAACCTGCCTGTGGCCAATTATGGCTCTCCTAGCTGCCGGCGCTGTGATTGGCCAAGCATGCGGGGTCACAGTGCATGCTTGGCCAATCACAGCGCCGGGATTGCACTGCGATGGCGCAGTGTATTGTGGGCCGTTCGCGTCACTCGAATTCGGCACGAACGGCCCAAATAGTTCGATCTTCGTCGAACGATCGAACAGCTGATGTTCGAGTCTAACGTATGTTCGACTTGAACACCGAGCTCATCCCTAGTGTAGAGTGTACTTTTCCACTGGCCACCAATGTAAGGGACACCCTTCTCCAATGACCATCGCTGTACAGTGTACTTTTCCATTGACCTCTAATAGGGATGAGCTTCGAGTTCGAGTCGAACTCATGTTCGACTCGAACATTGCCTGTTCGCCCGTTCGCCGAACAGCGAACAAATTGGGGTGTTCGCGGCAAATTCGAAAAATCTATGGGAGAAATCTAAAGTGCTAATTATAAAGGCTTATATGCAAGTTATTGTCCTAAAAAGTGTTTGGGGACCCGGGTCCTGCCCCAGGGGACATGTATCAATGCAAAAAGAAGTTTTAAAAACGGCCGTTTTTTCGGGAGGAGTGATTTTAATAATGCTTAAAGTGAAAAAATAAAAGTGAAATATTCCTTTAAATTTCGTACCTGGGGGGTGTGTATGATATGCATGTAAAGTGGCGCATGTTTCCCGTGCTTAGAACTGTCCCTGCAAAAAATTAGATTTTTGAAAGAAAAAAAGTCATTTAAAACTCGCGGGGTTCCCCTTAATATCCATTCCAGACCTGAAGGGCCTGGTAATTGAATTCTGGGGAACCCCCACGCTTTTTTTTTTTTATCAATGACTTTTGAATGTATTGCCAGGAGCCAACAATTCATTAATAGCCGCGAGTGAGTTTTAAATGACTTTTTTTCTTTCAAAAATAACATTTTTTGCAGGGACAGTTCTAAGCACGGGAAACATGCGCCACTTTACATGCATATCATACACACCCCCCAGGTACGAAATTTAAAGGAATATTTCACTTTTATTTTTTCATTTTAAGCATTATTAAAATCACTGCTCCCGAAAAAACGGCCGTTTTTAAACCTTTTTTTTGCATTGATACATGTCCCCTGGGGCAGGACCCGGGTCCCCAAACACTTTTTAGGACAATAACTTGCATATAAGCCTTTATAATTAACACTTTAGATTTCGAACGTTCGAGTCCATTGTATTTAATAGGGTTCTAAAGTTCACACGAACATTTTGTCTGTTCGCAGGTTCTGGTGCGAACCGAACAGGGGGTGTTCGGCTCATCCCTGACCTCTAATATAAAGGACACCCTTCTCCACTGACCATTGAAGTAGAGTGTACTTTTCCACTGACCACCAATGTAAGAAAGACCCTTCTACAATGACCATTGATGTAGAGTGTTCTTTTCCACTGGCCACCAATGCAAGCAACGCCCTTTTCCAATGACCATTAATTAACAGTATACTTTTCCATGGACCTCCAATGTAAGAAAGACCCTTCTCCAATGACCATTGATGTAGATTGTACTTTTCCACTGTCAATCAATGTAAGAGAATATTACAATTTACATTGTCTGCTTTTTTTTTTTCCGTCATTATTAGTGATGAGTTTGTTCTTGGGTTCGGTCCAAACTCAAGTTCGTCCAAACCCAGAAGTTAGTCGTCATCTCTGAGCCAATGAGCATAAGAGATTCCCTGCCCCACATCTGATGTACACAAAAGGGTGGGGATGCTCATGACATCACTGACCTACTATGGGCACATAGCCATATGAGCTCAATGTCATAAGAAGAAGGGGTGGGGGTTCTGTAGTTCTGGAACAGTTCCTCTCGTAGAGTGACAACGCTGCTCCTTCAGTATAGTAAGTGGTGTCACTTACTATACTGGCAGAATCTCCAGGTGAAAAAAAAGGGGGGAAAAGCCAGAAAATAAAAAACGAATGCAATCATTACCTCTAAGGACTGGAAGGTACAATATGTTACATTTTTGTTCTGTGGTTTAGATACGCTTTAATTGTTTGCCACTAGTGATGAGCCGAACACCCCCGGGTTCGGTTCGCACCAGAACCCGCGAACGGACCGAAAGTTCGAACGAACATTAGAACCCTATTAAATACAATGGATGCGAACGTTCGAATTCTAAAGTGCTAATTATAACAACTATTATGCATGTTATTGTCATAAATAGGGTTTGGGAACCCGGGTTGTGCACCAGGGGACATGTATCAATGCAAAAAGAAGTTTTAAAAACGGTCGTTTTTCGGGAGCAGTCATTTTAATGATGCATAAAGTGAAAAAAAAAAAGTCAAATATTCCTTTAAATATCGTACCTGGGGGGTGTCTAAAGTATGCCTGTGAAGTGCCACGTGTTTCCCGTGTTTAGAACTGTCCCTGCAGAAAATGACACTTCTAAAGGAAAAAAAAGCCATTTAAAACTGCTTGCGGCTTTAATGTAATGTCTGGTCCCGGTAATATGGATGAAAATCTTTAAGAAAAATGGCATAGCTACCCCATGACCCCCCCCCCCTACCCCAGCCCATTACCAGCCCCTTTGGGTCTTGTATGGATATTAAGGGGAACCCCGCACATAAAATAAAAAAGGCCCTATATACTCTGAACAGCCGTATACAGGCGGTGCATACAAGACAGGGACTGTAGGTTTGTTCTTATGTAGAATCTGTTTGTAATTTTGAACAGGTACATTGTTGAAGTGTAGCTCCAGCCCAAAAATCTATTTTTAAACTTTTTGGGAAACATAGGTAAGGGTTATCACCCCTGTAACATTTGTTTTGCTGTCTGTGCCCCTGTTCAGAACATTTAACCTCACTTTCCGTCCCAATGACAACTGTTTTTGAAATGTGGTGTTTTTCTTGAAACAAGGATTGCTGATAAAGCATCAGTACAGATGAGACCCCTTTCTCCCATATTTATTCTTACAGGAGAGAATTTTCCTTTCTAGGGGTAGATTTCCTCTCACTTCCTGTTGTCTTCTTTCGTTTGCAAGTAGGAGTCGTTTGTAAGTTGGATGTTTGAAAGTAGGGACCTGCCGTATATACTCTGCAGAAATAGGCCCCTTAGTTGTTGGTGTTGGCACAACACTGTAAGCACTCAGTTACTCTTGGTTGGTGCTGGAACGCCCTGCTGTCAACTATTATATCAGGAATTTTAATTACATATAATTGTTGAACAGTGGTAGTAAAAATTGGGGCTTTGATGGTGGTGCTGGTGCCACAACACTGTAAGCCCTGACAGTTACTCTTGGTGGGTGCAGCAATGGGCCCTGCTGTGAATTATTAGATCAAGAATTGTAATTACATGCCCCTTTTGAACAGGGGCTGAAAAATTGGGCCTTTCGTGGTGGTGGTGGTGGTGGCGTTGCCACAAGACTGTAAGCCCTCAGAGGTACTCTTGGTGGGTGCAGCAATGGACCCTGCTGTGAATTATTAGATCAAGAATTGTAATTGCATGCCCCTGTTGAACAGGGGCTGAAAAATTGGGCCTTAGGCACTGGTGGCACAACACTACAACCCCTCACAGATACTGTACTTGGAGCACAGCAATGAGCCCTGTTGCAAAGTATTGCTTCAAAAATTGTAATGACACGCCCCTGTTAAACAGGGGCTGAAAAATTGGGCCTTAGGCACTGGTGCCACAACACTCCAACCCCTCACAGATACTGTACTTGGAGCACAGCAATGAGCCCTATGGCAAATTATTGCTAAAAAAATTGTAATTACACGCCCCTGTAAAACAGGGGCTGAAAAATTGGGCCTTAGCCACTGGTGGCGGCACCCATAAACAAAAATGATCTTCCAAGCTATCATCATCAATCGTATCATTGAGGACTCGGAGGAGGAGGATAGCCAGTAAACATAACAGCACAGGCACTCAGCATCAGCATCAGTCTTGAAGGGATGTGACATGTTAAAATCAATTAGTCTGTTATATCAGCATCAGGTGTGTGGTAGCTGGTGGTGATCCAAGACTGGTTCATCTTGATGAAAGTCAGTCGATCAACCGAGTCGGTGGACAGGCGCACCCTGTGATCCGTGACAAATCCTCCAGCAGCACTGAATGTGCGTTCCGAAAGAACGCTGGATGCAGGACAGGCCAGTAGCTCAATTGCATACTGTGCAAGCTCTGGCCAGTGATCCATCCTCAAGACCCAGTAAGCCAGAGGATTTTCGGTGGGGAAGGTGTCCAAGTCTGACCTTGCCCCTAGATATTCCTGCACCATGTTTATCAGACGCTGGCGATGGTTGCTGGAACCGATCATACTTTGGGGCTGCGGACTAAAGAATTGTCTGAACGCATCGGTCAGACGGCCACCTTCCCCACCGCTCCTTCTTTGACTGGCCGAAGCCTCAGCAACTCGTTGTCCAGGACCAGGAGTTTGTAACCTCCCAGTCTCTGGGAACGCGTTGCACAGACCTTTCTGCAAGGCCTCCCGGAGTTGTCTCATCCTCTGCTCCCTCTGCGACGGTAACATAAGGTCCGCAACCTTACCCTTGTACCGTGGATCAAGGAGAGTGGCCAGCCAGTAATGGTCCCTCTCCTTGATCCGAAGAATACGAGGATCCTTCCGCAGACTTTGCAGGATCAGGGAGGCCATGCAGCGTAGGTTTGCTGAGGCATTCGCTCCGGAGTCCTCTGGGTCACTAAGGACGACATGATCCGCAGCCACCTCCTCCCAGCCACGTACAAGTCCACTGGTTTCTTGGGACTGTAAATCATCCCTAAAAGACTGCTGCTGATGCTGAGTGCCAGCCTCCACCTCCATGCTGACACAATCCTCCTCCTCCTCCTCCTCCTCCTCCTCCTCCTCCTCCTCTTCCTGTGCGATGGGTGGGACAGAAGGAACACTGTCTGGGTAAAGGGGGCCTTGAGAGGCAAGGAAGTCCTCCTCTTCCTGCCTCTGTTCTGCCTCAAGTGCCCTGTCCATTATTCCACGCAGCGTGTGCTCCAACAGGTGGACAAGAGGTACAGTGTCACTGATGCATGCACTGTCACTGCTCACCATCCTCGTGGCCTCCTCAAATGGTGCCAGGACAGTGCATGCATCCCTGATCATGCCCCACTGGCGTGGAGAAAAAAAACCAAGCTCCCCTGACCCTGTCCTGGTGCCGTAGTCGCACAGGTACTCATTGATGGCCCTCTGCTGCGTGTGCAGCCGCTGCAGCATGGCCAACGTTGAGTTCCACCTGGTGGGCATGTCACATATAAGGCGGTTCTTGGGCAGGTTCAACTCCTTTTGCAGCTCAGCCAGGCGAGCACTGGCATTATAAGATCTGCGGAAATGCACACAGACTTTCCTGGCCTGCCTCAGGACATCCTGTAAGCCCGGGTACCTGCCCAAGAACCGCTGCACCACCAGGTTAAGGACGTGAGCCACACAGGGCACATGGGTCAGTTGTCCCTGTCGGAGGGCGGAGAGGAGGTTGGTGCCATTGTCGCAAACCACCATTCCTGGCTTAAGCTGGCGTGGCGTCAACCACCTCTCGGCCTGGCCCTGCAGAGCAGACAGGACCTCTGCCCCAGTGTGGCTTCTGTCCCCCAAACACACCAGCGCAAGCACGGCATGGCATCTTTTTGCCTGCGTACTTGCGTAGCCCCGTGAACGGCTACGGAGCACCGCTGGTTCATAGGACAAACCACAGGAAGAGGCCATGGAGGAAGAAGAAGAGGAGGGGGTGGAGGAGAGAGGTGTGTCACAACCAGTAGTAGCATTTTGGAGGCGTGGCGGTGGGACAACCTCCAACACTACTGCACCTTGTCCTGCATCCTTCCCAGCTGCCAAAAGAGTGACCCAATGGGCCGTGAAAGAAAGGTAACGTCCCTGTCCATGCCTGCTGGACCATGAGTCAGCGGTAATATGCACCTTACCGCTGACCGCCCTGTCCAGCGAGGCCAAGACATTGCCTTCCACATGCCGGTAGAGAGCCGGAATAGCCTTCCGTGAGAAAAAGTGGCGTTTGGGAACCTGCCACTGAGGAACCGCACATTGCACAAACTCACGGAAGGGGGCCGAGTCTACCAACTGAAAAGGCAGCAGTTGAAGCGCTAGCAATTTAGCCAAGCTAGCATTCAACCGCTGGGCATGTGGATGGCTGGGAGTGAACTTCTTTCGACGGTCCAGCAGCTGGGGCAGGGAAATTTGCCTGCTAGAATCGGACGTCGGTGTACTGCTAGCAGAGTGGCCGCAAGTACTTGGCTGTGACACACCTAATTCTACACCTTCATTCCTCTCAGTGCATGTTTCAGAGAGGACTGAAGTTATAGTGGGGTTGGAGATCCCAGCTGATGCGGTGCAAGGAGAGGTCCGCTTTGTTCTTTGGTGTGGGTCTTTGAGGTAGGCTTGCCAACGAGCTGCATGGCAGGTCAACATATGTCTGGTCAGGCATGTGGTACCCAAGCGGCTGATGTTTTGGCCACGCGATATACGCTTGAGACATATGTTGCAAACAGCAGCTGTGCGATCTGATGCACTAGCCTCAAAAAAGGCCCACACCAAAGAACTTTTTGAATGACGGGCAGAGGCAGCGCCCTGCACAGGCGGAGCTCTGCGGTGTGATTCCGTCGGTGTACTGCCCTTACGCTGGCCACCAAAGGGCATCCTGCCTCGTTGGAGATGTGCCTCCTCCTCATCCTCCTCCTCCTCCTCTCTCCTATTAGGCACCCACGTGGAGTCAGTGACCTCATCATCACCTCCCTCCTCATCACTGGAGGCAATCTGGCAGTATGCTGCAGCTGCTGGAACATGACTGCCAGATTGGTGTCCTTCTTGAGCATCCCCTCTATCTGCTCTCACGCTACTGCCTTCCTCTAGCTGGGTTTCATCATCAGACCCTTCGAAACGCTGGGCATCCTCCTGGAGCATGTACCCAACACTGTGCTGAAACAGTTCGGGGGACTCCTCAGGAGGAGGACATGGTGGGTCTAGGGAAGGAGTGACTGATGATGAGTCTGACATTGATACCAGGGAAGAGGACGCTTTGGCAGCTGCTTTTCCAGTACCCTGAGCCTGGGTGAGAGAGGATGAGGAGGAGGAGGAGGGCTTGGTCATCCACTCTACCAAGTCTTCGGCATGATGTGGCTCAACATGTCCAGCTGCCGAAAAGAAGGACAAGCGTGTCCCATGGCCATGTGCTGATGACAATGCACCGCGTCCACGACCAGCACTGTTGCCCCCAGACACAGAGCCTGCTTGCCCTCTTTTATTGCCTCCTGACTGTCTGCCTCTCCTTGTTTGCCTTCCAGACATTCTAATAGATGGCCTGCAGGGAGATGGGAAAAAAGCAATAAGGGCTACCTTCAGGTGTCCTTCTCTGTCCCTTGAAACAAGGACTTTGACAGTGAAAGAAACTGACACACTCTCCCTACCTACAGTTTTCTGTCCCTAGAAAAATTTTTTTTTTAAAGCACAATTTAGCACAAGGAGAATTCACTCACTGTCCTTCCAGGTCCCTGGAAACAAGGACTTTGACAGTGAAAGAAACTGACACACTCTCCCTACCTACAGTTTTCTGTCCCTAGAAAAAATGTTTTTTTTAAGCACAATTTAGCACAAGGAGAATTCACTCACTGTCCTTCCAGGTCCCTGGAAACAAGGACTTTGACAGTGAAAGAAACTGACACACTCTCCCTACCTACAGTTTTCTGTCCCTAGAAAAAATGTTTTTTTTAAGCACAATTTAGCACAAGGAGAATTACCTCACTGTCCTTCCAGGTCCCTGGAAACAAGGACTTTGACAGTGAAAGAAACTGACACACTCTCCCTACCTACAGTTTTCTGTCCCTAGAAAAAATGTTTTTTTTAAGCACAATTTAGCACAAGGAGAATTACCTCACTGTCCTTCCAGGTCCCTGGAAACAAGGACTTTGACAGTGAAAGAAACTGACACACTCTCCCTACCTACAGTTTTCTGTCCCTAGAAAAAATGTTTTTTTTAAGCACAATTTAGCACAAGGAGAATTACCTCACTGTCCTTCCAGGTCCCTGGAAACAAGGACTTTGACAGTGAAAGAAACTGACACACTCTCCCTACCTACAGTTTTCTGTCCCTAGAAAAAATGTTTTTTTTAAGCACAATTTAGCACAAGGAGAATTACCTCACTGTCCTTCCAGGTCCCTGGAAACAAGGACTTTGACAGTGAAAGAAACTGACACACTCTCCCTACCTACAGTTTTCTGTCCCTAGAAAAAATGTTTTTTTTAAGCACAATTTAGCACAAGGAGAATTACCTCACTGTCCTTCCAGGTCCCTGGAAACAAGGACTTTGACAGTGAAAGAAACTGACACACTCTCCCTACCTACAGTTTTCTGTCCCTAGAAAAAATGTTTTTTTTAAGCACAATTTAGCACAAGGAGAATTACCTCACTGTCCTTCCAGGTCCCTGGAAACAAGGACTTTGACAGTGAAAGAAACTGACACACTCTCCCTACCTACAGTTTTCTGTCCCTAGAAAAAATGTTTTTTTTAAGCACAATTTAGCACAAGGAGAATTACCTCACTGTCCTTCCAGGTCCCTGGAAACAAGGACTTTGACAGTGAAAGAAACTGACACACTCTCCCTACCTACAGTTTTCTGTCCCTAGAAAAAATGTTTTTTTTAAGCACAATTTAGCACAAGGAGAATTACCTCACTGTCCTTCCAGGTCCCTGGAAACAAGGACTTTGACAGTGAAAGAAACTGACACACTCTCCCTACCTACAGTTTTCTGTCCCTAGAAAAAAATTTTTTTTAAAGCACAATTTAGCACAAGGAGAATTCACTCACTGTCCTTCCAGGTCCCTGGAAACAAGGACTTTGACAGTGAAAGAAACTGACACACTCTCCCTACCTACAGTTTTCTGTCCCTAGAAAAAATGTTTTTTTTAAGCACAATTTAGCACAAGGAGAATTACCTCACTGTCCTTCCAGGTCCCTGGAAACAAGGACTTTGACAGTGAAAGAAACTGACACACTCTCCCTACCTACAGTTTTCTGTCCCTAGAAAAAATGTTTTTTTTAAGCACAATTTAGCACAAGGAGAATTACCTCACTGTCCTTCCAGGTCCCTGGAAACAAGGACTTTGACAGTGAAAGAAACTGACACACTCTCCCTACCTACAGTTTTCTGTCCCTAGAAAAAATGTTTTTTTTAAGCACAATTTAGCACAAGGAGAATTACCTCACTGTCCTTCCAGGTCCCTGGAAACAAGGACTTTGATAGTGAAAGAAACTGACACACTCTCCCTACCTACAGTTTTCTGTCCCTAGAAAAAATGTTTTTTTTTAAGCACAATTTAGCACAAGGAGAATTACCTCACTGTCCTTCCAGGTCCCTGGAAACAAGGACTTTGACAGTGAAAGAAACTGACACACTCTCCCTACCTACAGTTTTCTGTCCCTAGAAAAAATGTTTTTTTTAAGCACAATTTAGCACAAGGAGAATTCACTCACTGTCCTTCCAGGTCCCTGGAAACAAGGACTTTGACAGTGAAAGAAACTGACACACTCTCCCTACCTACAGTTTTCTGTCCCTAGAAAAAATGTTTTTTTTAAGCACAATTTAGCACAAGGAGAATTACCTCACTGTCCTTCCAGGTCCCTGGAAACAAGGACTTTGACAGTGAAAGAAACTGACACACTCTCCCTACCTACAGTTTTCTGTCCCTAGAAAAAATGTTTTTTTTAAGCACAATTTAGCACAAGGAGAATTACCTCACTGTCCTTCCAGGTCCCTGGAAACAAGGACTTTGACAGTGAAAGAAACTGACACACACTCTCCCTACCTACAGTTTTCTGTCCCTAGAAAAAATGTTTTTTTTAAGCACAATTTAGCACAAGGAGAATTACCTCACTGTCCTTCCAGGTCCCTGGAAACAAGGACTTTGACAGTGAAAGAAACTGACACACTCTCCCTACCTACAGTTTTCTGTCCCTAGAAAAAATGTTTTTTTTAAGCACAATTTAGCACAAGGAGAATTACCTCACTGTCCTTCCAGGTCCCTGGAAACAAGGACTTTGACAGTGAAAGAAACTGACACACTCTCCCTACCTACAGTTTTCTGTCCCTAGAAAAAATGTTTTTTTTAAGCACAATTTAGCACAAGGAGAATTACCTCACTGTCCTTCCAGGTCCCTGGAAACAAGGACTTTGACAGTGAAAGAAACTGACACACTCTCCCTACCTACAGTTTTCTGTCCCTAGAAAAAATGTTTTTTTTAAGCACAATTTAGCACAAGGAGAATTACCTCACTGTCCTTCCAGGTCCCTGGAAACAAGGACTTTGACAGTGAAAGAAACTGACACACTCTCCCTACCTACAGTTTTCTGTCCCTAGAAAAATTTTTTTTTTAAAGCACAATTTAGCACAAGGAGAATTCACTCACTGTCCTTCCAGGTCCCTGGAAACAAGGACTTTGACAGTGAAAGAAACTGACACACTCTCCCTACCTACAGTTTTCTGTCCCTAGAAAAAATGTTTTTTTTAAGCACAATTTAGCACAAGGAGAATTACCTCACTGTCCTTCCAGGTCCCTGGAAACAAGGACTTTGACAGTGAAAGAAACTGACACACTCTCCCTACCTACAGTTTTCTGTCCCTAGAAAAAATGTTTTTTTTAAGCACAATTTAGCACAAGGAGAATTACCTCACTGTCCTTCCAGGTCCCTGGAAACAAGGACTTTGACAGTGAAAGAAACTGACACACTCTCCCTACCTACAGTTTTCTGTCCCTAGAAAAAATGTTTTTTTTAAGCACAATTTAGCACAAGGAGAATTACCTCACTGTCCTTCCAGGTCCCTGGAAACAAGGACTTTGATAGTGAAAGAAACTGACACACTCTCCCTACCTACAGTTTTCTGTCCCTAGAAAAAATGTTTTTTTTTAAGCACAATTTAGCACAAGGAGAATTACCTCACTGTCCTTCCAGGTCCCTGGAAACAAGGACTTTGACAGTGAAAGAAACTGACACACTCTCCCTACCTACAGTTTTCTGTCCCTAGAAAAAATGTTTTTTTTAAGCACAATTTAGCACAAGGAGAATTCACTCACTGTCCTTCCAGGTCCCTGGAAACAAGGACTTTGACAGTGAAAGAAACTGACACACTCTCCCTACCTACAGTTTTCTGTCCCTAGAAAAAATGTTTTTTTTAAGCACAATTTAGCACAAGGAGAATTACCTCACTGTCCTTCCAGGTCCCTGGAAACAAGGACTTTGACAGTGAAAGAAACTGACACACTCTCCCTACCTACAGTTTTCTGTCCCTAGAAAAAATGTTTTTTTTAAGCACAATTTAGCACAAGGAGAATTACCTCACTGTCCTTCCAGGTCCCTGGAAACAAGGACTTTGACAGTGAAAGAAACTGACACACACTCTCCCTACCTACAGTTTTCTGTCCCTAGAAAAAATGTTTTTTTTAAGCACAATTTAGCACAAGGAGAATTACCTCACTGTCCTTCCAGGTCCCTGGAAACAAGGACTTTGACAGTGAAAGAAACTGACACACTCTCCCTACCTACAGTTTTCTGTCCCTAGAAAAAATGTTTTTTTTAAGCACAATTTAGCACAAGGAGAATTACCTCACTGTCCTTCCAGGTCCCTGGAAACAAGGACTTTGACAGTGAAAGAAACTGACACACTCTCCCTACCTACAGTTTTCTGTCCCTAGAAAAAATGTTTTTTTTAAGCACAATTTAGCACAAGGAGAATTACCTCACTGTCCTTCCAGGTCCCTGGAAACAAGGACTTTGACAGTGAAAGAAACTGACACACTCTCCCTACCTACAGTTTTCTGTCCCTAGAAAAAATGTTTTTTTTAAGCACAATTTAGCACAAGGAGAATTACCTCACTGTCCTTCCAGGTCCCTGGAAACAAGGACTTTGACAGTGAAAGAAACTGACACACTCTCCCTACCTACAGTTTTCTGTCCCTAGAAAAAATGTTTTTTTTAAGCACAATTTAGCACAAGGAGAATTCACTCACTGTCCTTCCAGGTCCCTGGAAACAAGGACTTTGACAGTGAAAGAAACTGACACACTCTCCCTACCTACAGTTTTCTGTCCCTAGAAAAAATGTTTTTTTTAAGCACAATTTAGCACAAGGAGAATTACCTCACTGTCCTTCCAGGTCCCTGGAAACAAGGACTTTGACAGTGAAAGAAACTGACACACTCTCCCTACCTACAGTTTTCTGTCCCTAGAAAAAATGTTTTTTTTAAGCACAATTTAGCACAAGGAGAATTACCTCACTGTCCTTCCAGGTCCCTGGAAACAAGGACTTTGACAGTGAAAGAAACTGACACACTCTCCCTACCTACAGTTTTCTGTCCCTAGAAAAAATGTTTTTTTTAAGCACAATTTAGCACAAGGAGAATTACCTCACTGTCCTTCCAGGTCCCTGGAAACAAGGACTTTGACAGTGAAAGAAACTGACACACTCTCCCTACCTACAGTTTTCTGTCCCTAGAAAAAATGTTTTTTTTAAGCACAATTTAGCACAAGGAGAATTACCTCACTGTCCTTCCAGGTCCCTGGAAACAAGGACTTTGACAGTGAAAGAAACTGACACACTCTCCCTACCTACAGTTTTCTGTCCCTAGAAAAAATGTTTTTTTTAAGCACAATTTAGCACAAGGAGAATTACCTCACTGTCCTTCCAGGTCCCTGGAAACAAGGACTTTGACAGTGAAAGAAACTGACACACTCTCCCTACCTACAGTTTTCTGTCCCTAGAAAAAATGTTTTTTTTAAGCACAATTTAGCACAAGGAGAATTACCTCACTGTCCTTCCAGGTCCCTGGAAACAAGGACTTTGACAGTGAAAGAAACTGACACACTCTCCCTACCTACAGTTTTCTGTCCCTAGAAAAATTTTTTTTTTAAAGCACAATTTAGCACAAGGAGAATTCACTCACTGTCCTTCCAGGTCCCTGGAAACAAGGACTTTGACAGTGAAAGAAACTGACACACTCTCCCTACCTACAGTTTTCTGTCCCTAGAAAAAATGTTTTTTTTAAGCACAATTTAGCACAAGGAGAATTACCTCACTGTCCTTCCAGGTCCCTGGAAACAAGGACTTTGACAGTGAAAGAAACTGACACACTCTCCCTACCTACAGTTTTCTGTCCCTAGAAAAAATTTTTTTTTTAAGCACAATTTAGCACAAGGAGAATTACCTCACTGTCCTTCCAGGTCCCTGGAAACAAGGACTTTGACAGTGAAAGAAACTGACACACTCTCCCTACCTACAGTTTTCTGTCCCTAGAAAATTTTTTTTTTTAAAGCACAATTTAGCACAAGGAGAATTCACTCACTGTCCTTCCAGGTCCCTGGAAACAAGGACTTTGACAGTGAAAGAAACTGACACACTCTCCCTACCTACAGTTTTCTGTCCCTAGAAAAAATGTTTTTTTTAAGCACAATTTAGCACAAGGAGAATTACCTCACTGTCCTTCCAGGTCCCTGGAAACAAGGACTTTGACAGTGAAAGAAACTGACACACTCTCCCTACCTACAGTTTTCTGTCCCTAGAAAAAATGTTTTTTTTAAGCACAATTTAGCACAAGGAGAATTACCTCACTGTCCTTCCAGGTCCCTGGAAACAAGGACTTTGACAGTGAAAGAAACTGACACACACTCTCCCTACCTACAGTTTTCTGTCCCTAGAAAAAATGTTTTTTTTAAGCACAATTTAGCACAAGGAGAATTACCTCACTGTCCTTCCAGGTCCCTGGAAACAAGGACTTTGACAGTGAAAGAAACTGACACACTCTCCCTACCTACAGTTTTCTGTCCCTAGAAAAAATGTTTTTTTTAAGCACAATTTAGCACAAGGAGAATTACCTCACTGTCCTTCCAGGTCCCTGGAAACAAGGACTTTGACAGTGAAAGAAACTGACACACTCTCCCTACCTACAGTTTTCTGTCCCTAGAAAAAATGTTTTTTTTAAGCACAATTTAGCACAAGGAGAATTACCTCACTGTCCTTCCAGGTCCCTGGAAACAAGGACTTTGACAGTGAAAGAAACTGACACACTCTCCCTACCTACAGTTTTCTGTCCCTAGAAAAAATGTTTTTTTTAAGCACAATTTAGCACAAGGAGAATTACCTCACTGTCCTTCCAGGTCCCTGGAAACAAGGACTTTGACAGTGAAAGAAACTGACACACTCTCCCTACCTACAGTTTTCTGTCCCTAGAAAAAAATTTTTTTTAAAGCACAATTTAGCACAAGGAGAATTCACTCACTGTCCTTCCAGGTCCCTGGAAACAAGGACTTTGACAGTGAAAGAAACTGACACACTCTCCCTACCTACAGTTTTCTGTCCCTAGAAAAAATGTTTTTTTTAAGCACAATTTAGCACAAGGAGAATTACCTCACTGTCCTTCCAGGTCCCTGGAAACAAGGACTTTGACAGTGAAAGAAACTGACACACTCTCCCTACCTACAGTTTTCTGTCCCTAGAAAAAATGTTTTTTTTAAGCACAATTTAGCACAAGGAGAATTACCTCACTGTCCTTCCAGGTCCCTGGAAACAAGGACTTTGACAGTGAAAGAAACTGACACACTCTCCCTACCTACAGTTTTCTGTCCCTAGAAAAAATGTTTTTTTTAAGCACAATTTAGCACAAGGAGAATTACCTCACTGTCCTTCCAGGTCCCTGGAAACAAGGACTTTGATAGTGAAAGAAACTGACACACTCTCCCTACCTACAGTTTTCTGTCCCTAGAAAAAATGTTTTTTTTTAAGCACAATTTAGCACAAGGAGAATTACCTCACTGTCCTTCCAGGTCCCTGGAAACAAGGACTTTGACAGTGAAAGAAACTGACACACTCTCCCTACCTACAGTTTTCTGTCCCTAGAAAAAATGTTTTTTTTAAGCACAATTTAGCACAAGGAGAATTCACTCACTGTCCTTCCAGGTCCCTGGAAACAAGGACTTTGACAGTGAAAGAAACTGACACACTCTCCCTACCTACAGTTTTCTGTCCCTAGAAAAAATGTTTTTTTTAAGCACAATTTAGCACAAGGAGAATTACCTCACTGTCCTTCCAGGTCCCTGGAAACAAGGACTTTGACAGTGAAAGAAACTGACACACTCTCCCTACCTACAGTTTTCTGTCCCTAGAAAAAATGTTTTTTTTAAGCACAATTTAGCACAAGGAGAATTACCTCACTGTCCTTCCAGGTCCCTGGAAACAAGGACTTTGACAGTGAAAGAAACTGACACACACTCTCCCTACCTACAGTTTTCTGTCCCTAGAAAAAATGTTTTTTTTAAGCACAATTTAGCACAAGGAGAATTACCTCACTGTCCTTCCAGGTCCCTGGAAACAAGGACTTTGACAGTGAAAGAAACTGACACACTCTCCCTACCTACAGTTTTCTGTCCCTAGAAAAAATGTTTTTTTTAAGCACAATTTAGCACAAGGAGAATTACCTCACTGTCCTTCCAGGTCCCTGGAAACAAGGACTTTGACAGTGAAAGAAACTGACACACTCTCCCTACCTACAGTTTTCTGTCCCTAGAAAAAATGTTTTTTTTAAGCACAATTTAGCACAAGGAGAATTACCTCACTGTCCTTCCAGGTCCCTGGAAACAAGGACTTTGACAGTGAAAGAAACTGACACACTCTCCCTACCTACAGTTTTCTGTCCCTAGAAAAAATGTTTTTTTTAAGCACAATTTAGCACAAGGAGAATTACCTCACTGTCCTTCCAGGTCCCTGGAAACAAGGACTTTGACAGTGAAAGAAACTGACACACTCTCCCTACCTACAGTTTTCTGTCCCTAGAAAAAATGTTTTTTTTAAGCACAATTTAGCACAAGGAGAATTCACTCACTGTCCTTCCAGGTCCCTGGAAACAAGGACTTTGACAGTGAAAGAAACTGACACACTCTCCCTACCTACAGTTTTCTGTCCCTAGAAAAAATGTTTTTTTTAAGCACAATTTAGCACAAGGAGAATTACCTCACTGTCCTTCCAGGTCCCTGGAAACAAGGACTTTGACAGTGAAAGAAACTGACACACTCTCCCTACCTACAGTTTTCTGTCCTTAGAAAAAATGTTTTTTTTAAGCACAATTTAGCACAAGGAGAATTACCTCACTGTCCTTCCAGGTCCCTGGAAACAAGGACTTTGACAGTGAAAGAAACTGACACACTCTCCCTACCTACAGTTTTCTGTCCCTAGAAAAAATGTTTTTTTTAAGCACAATATAGCACAAGCACAAAACACACTGACACTCTCCCTACCTATCCTTCTCTTTCCCTAAACTAAAGGAATCCAGGTTAAGCAAGAAAGAAATAAAAGTCACTGTCCCTGCCTATGCTGCTCTATCCCTGCTCCGGAACACACTACACTAGGCCGCCGTGCTGGCGGCCTTTTATAGTGTGGGGCGTGTACTAAACCCCCTCAGCAATAATTGGCCACAGGCATCCTGCCTGTGGCCAATCATTGCTCTCCTCGCTGCCGGCGCTGTGATTGGCCAAGCATGCGGGGTCACAGTGCATTCTTGGCCAATCACAGCGCCTGGATGACACTGCGATGGCGTAGTGCATTGTGGGCCGTTCGCGTCACTCGAATTTGGCGCGAACGGCCCAAATCGTTCGATCTTCGTCGAACGATCGAACAGCCGATGTTCGAGTCGAACGTATGTTCGACTCGAACACGAAGCTCATCCCTATTTGCCACATATTTAGAAACAATTTATGTTCAAAAATCAAAGCTAGACAATTTTCTTCAAAACTGGAGAAAGGCGACTCACTTCTTCCTTACTTTTTAATGGCACCATATTTGGGTTGGGACTTCCTTTTCATAAAATGCATCACTAAACACTCCCTCAAAGAGGATTCTACTTGGATTCCTGTTTTGCCCTTCCGCAAACAAACTTTTTAGGCAATCAAATAATCCATCCTAATAGTTGCATTAACTGGAATAACCCATTAATCTTCCAATATTGATCAAAACATTCCTCCTTCACATATTTGCTGTAGCAGTGTGAAAAATTCTTCACTTAACCTGCTGTAAAAAATACACTCTATTGTCAAAAGTATTGGGACGCATGCCTTTACACACACATGAATTTTAATGGCATCGAAAGCCTCGTACACACGGCCGAGATTCTCGTCGAAAAAAACATGTCGTTTTTTTTCGACGAGATTCTTGGACAAGAAACTTGTCCCGGCCGAGTGTACACACGCTCGATTCAAAGAACCCGCGGGAAGAAGGTGGGTTCATTGGAGTATAGGTGGGGGGTGCCATGGGAGTAAAGGTGGGTGGAAGGTGGTGGGTTCATTGGAGTATAGGTGGGGTGCGCCATTGGAGTAAAGGTGGGTGGAAGGAGGTGGGTTCATTGGAGTATAGGTGGGGGGTGCCATGGGAGTAAAGGTGGATGGAAAGAGGTGGGTTCATTGGAGTATAGGTGGGGGGTGCCATGGGAGTAAAGGTAGATGGAAGGAGGTGGGTTCATTGGATTATAGGTGGGGGGTGCCATGGGAGTAAAGGTGGGTGGAAGGAGGTGGGTTCATTGGAGTATAGGTGGGGGGTGCCATGGGAGTAAAGGTGGGTGGAAGGAGGTGGGTTCATTGGAGTATAGGTGGGGGGTGCCATGGGAGTAAAGGTGGGTGGAAAGAGGTGGGTTCATTGGAGTATAGGTGGGGGGTGCCATGGGAGTAAAGGTGGGTGGAAGGTGGTGGGTTCATTGGAGTATAGGTGGGGGGTGCCATGGTAGTAAAGGTGGGTGGAAGGAGGTGGGTTCATTGGAGTATAGGTGGGGGGTGCCATGGGAGTAAAGGTGGGTGGAAGGTGGTGGGTTCATTGGAGTATAGGTGGGGTGCGCCATTGGAGTAAAGGTGGGTGGAAGGAGGTGGGTTCATTGGAGTATAGGTGGGGGGTGCCATGGGAGTAAAGGTGGGTGGAAGGAGGTGGGTTCATTGGAGTATAGGTGGGGTGCGCCATGGGAGTAAAGGTGGGTGGAAGGAGGTGGGTTCATTGGAGTATAGGTAGGGGTTGTCATGGGAGTAAATGTAGAGAGAAGCATTGAGGTTAATGGAAGTATAGATAGGGAGGTTAACGAGAGTAAAGTTAGATGGAAGGAGGCAGGCTCATGGGAGTGAAGGTGGAAGTTTATGGCAGTAGAAGTGGATAGAGGGGTAGGTTCATGGGAGTATTGATGGGGGAGAAGGTACATGGGACTAATGGTTAATGGAGTTAATGGAGTTAATTGAAGAGGGAGGGTTCATGGGATTATAGATGGCGGGGGGGGGGTATGGGAGTAAAGGCAAATGGAAAGAGGTAGGTTAATAGTAGTAAAGGTGGGGGTGTCAAGGCATGGAAGTAAAGGTGGAGGGAAGCATTGAGGTTTATGGGGGTATAGTTGGAGAGGTTCATGGGTGTAAAATTATATGAAAGGAGGGAGGCTCATGGGAGTGCAGGTGGAAGTTTTTTGGGAGCAGAGGTGGATGAAGGGGGTAGGTTCATGGGAATATTGGGGGTACACAGAAGGGGTTTGTGAGGGTCCAAATTGAGGGAGTAAAGGTGGATGGAAGAGGGAAGATTCTTGGGAGTATAATGTAGGGAGGGGTTCAAAGGAGTGAAGGTGGATGTAAGAAGGAGGATTCTTGGTAGAATAGGTGGGGGATGTCGTGGGAGTAAAGGTAAAAGAAAGCGAAGGTTCATGGGAGTATGGATGGGGAGGCTTATGAGAGTAGTGTTAGATGGAAGGAGGGAGGTTCATGAGAGTTTATGTGAGTAGGAGGTGGATGGAGGGGGTACATGGCAGTATCAGTGGATAAACAGGGGAAGGTTTAAGAGAATATAGCTGGGGAGGGAGTATAGATGAGTGTGTATGGGGGGGTTTATGAGCGTACAAATGGGGGCTTCATGGTTCATGGGAGTAAAGTTGGATGGAATGGGGAAGGTTCATTGGAATGTAGATGAGGGGAGTGGAGGAAGGTTTGTGTGCCATTGGCAGTGACTAGGGCTCAGTAGGTAGCCCCAAAGACGATGATGTCTGTTTATATGTCTTCCTTTATATCTTTTGTCCCTAATTTAAGGTTTTCTTTATGAAGAGCCTCTTTTCTCGGGAGTAAGGTAGCTGGAAGTGGTAAGATTAATTGGAGTATAGGTGGAGAGTGTTCTTGAGAGTAAAGGTGGATAGAAGGAGGTGGGGTTCATTGGAGTATAGGTGAGGGGTGTCATGGAAGTAAAGTTGGAGGGAAGCATTGAGGTTTATGGGAGTATAGATGGGGAGGTTCATGGGTGTAAAGGTAAATGGAAGGAGGGAGAGAAGCGCATGGGAGTGTAGGTTGGATGGAGGTGGATGGAGGGGGCAGCTTCATGGAACTATTGATGGGGGAGGGTAAACGTGGAAGTAACAGTGGTTGTACAGCGAACGGTTTAAGAGAGTATAACTGGAGGGGGGTGTCATTGGGAGTTATGGGAGCAAAGGTGTGTGTGGCTAGAGGGATAGGGAGTTTGTGGGAGTCCAAATAGAGGGCTCATGGGAGTATAGGTAGGGGGTTTATCGGATTATAGGTGGATGGAAGGAGGGGAGGGGGTACATGGCAGTAACAGTGGATGGACAGGGGTAGGTTTTAGAGAGTATAGCTGGGGAGGGGGTCATTGGGAGTATAGAGGAGTGTGTGTGTGGGGGGGGGGTACAAATGGGGGGCTTCATGGGAGTAAAGTTGGATAGAATGGGGAAGGTTCATTGGAATGTAGATGGGGGAAGTGGAGGAAGGTTTGTGGATGTTGTACAGGGAGGCCATTGGCAGTGACTAGGGCTCAGTCGGTAGCCCCAAACATGATGATGATGTTTATTTGTCTTCCTTTATACCTTTTATCCTTAATTTTAGGTTTTCTCTCTTAGGAGCCTCTTTTCACGGTTTCCTGTACTTCCAAGCTTTGGGTAGAACTACCTGGTATGTTTTTATGACATAAATCTTCTCTAACTTGCACAGATTACTTTTTGTTTGATACCACACCAGACAAACCACACTTTGGTGTTCTTCATTAAACCCAAAGGTGCAAAATGTAGCATATAGTGCAGCAGTTACACATGAAAATACATGATACGGGGGCGCATGCGCGGAGTCTAGCGGTGCGGTAATGCAGAGCTAGAGCTCCGTACCGTTCGTGGGGAGAGCCGGTATCCAGCGTTAACCCGCAAGTATAATTACATACCAGAGGGGTAGAACAAGTACCAGAGACCCTGTAGTCCATTTTGTGGGCAGAATTATGGCTCAGAGAGGGAGCGGTACCAAGTTTAAAAATCCTGTCATGAAAGCTCCTAAGGGGAGAACCGTGACTAAGGCTGGGTTCACACTGATACGACACGACATTCATCCGACTTTCATCCTACTTTGCTCTGCGACATCAGTCCTACATTGATCCTACATTGGTCCGACATCCATCCGACATTCATGAACAGGATACTACTTTGATCCGACATTGTGCTAGTCTGACTTGTCCTTTGACCAATCAAAACAATCCCAGGGTGACATAAATTCCTTTTACTGCTGCTGTAATCACCATGTCGAATGTCAAATTTCGGATGGTTAGGACAAGGATCCTACTTTGATCCGACTTCAATGATATTCAATGGGCTGAAGTAGGATCAAAGTCGGACAGAAGTAGTACAGGGAGCATTTTTAATGTCGGACCGACTTGTGTCGGACCAGTTAAGACGGCTCTCATAGGGATTCATTGATTTTCACACGTCATGCGACATGAGCTCCTAATGTCGGAGCGTTTGTCGGACAAGTGTGAACCAGGCCTCAAGGGGCACAATCCTCTGCCTCATTCACAGCATCTATGCGCTCACACCAGTTAAACCTGTCACAGCCTATATTCTCAGCTGACTCTGACAATGATTTATTTACCATACAAGACTCTCCTCAGACCTCACAAATAACTCCAGCCATATTTAAACAATTTGAAAATATGCTCCATAAAGCACTAAAGCAGACATCTGATCAAATTACCTCACACCTCACAAGAGAGATATGGGAAATTGGTAAGCGTACAGCTGCCTTAGAGATAAAAACTGAGGACTTAGAAAATATTTCTCTGGAACATTCAATGGAACTTGAAAATCTCAAAGAGGAAAATATCTTGCTTCACAACAAGCTAGAAGACCATGAGAATAGGGACAGGAGGTCCAATTTGCGAATCAGGGGTATCCCTGAGGCAATTCTTGACCTGCAATCTACAATTACTGCACTGTTCCAGGAATTGCAACCAGCCATTCCCATTGAAAGAATGGAATTTGACAGAATTCATCAAGCACTTTCTGCTAAAAAACCTGACGGTCCTCCACGGGACATCATAGTGAAACTACACTACTACCGCACAAAAGAACTGCTTCTGTCATCAGCCAGAGATAAAAAACAGTTAAATTTTCAAGGACATGAATACCAACTGTTTGCTGATTTGTCCCAAACTACAATTTCTAAGAGAAGAGCATTAAAACCCCTTCTTCAGGAACGCCAAAGCCATGATATCCCATATCAATGGGGATTCCCATTCTCTTTAAGATTCGCCTATAAAGGGAAAAGATACACTTGCAGAACCTATGAAGAACTTCAACAAACACTCATAGATCTACATTTAATGGATCCAGATCCAAGAAATACCTCTCTGCGGAGTAGAGCAATGCCCCTTTCATCCAAAGAGCATCACTCCCAACCCAATTTGGAAAATGGAAATCATCCATCCCACAGTCGTTATACATCTCCTCCTCAGGAAAGAGAAGATTCAATGGACTGACAGAAACCTCAAAGAAATCAACCTGTTCGCTTTTACCCTGCTATGGACCTTTTGAAGACATATTGTGCAACACATAGCACTCATTTACAAACTAATGCACAATAATAAGTGTTGCCCCAGATGCAGTCCCTTTTCACTTATACTGATTGCTCATAGTTTTCCAGTTAAGCTTAAATACTAAGCTTAAATACTAAAAATGCTAACCAGCATACGGTTGAAGTTTTTTCTATCTTTTTTTGTCTTTTTTGATCTATTTTTTTTTTTTTTTTTTTTTTTTAGCATGACTTAGGGCAAGCAAAAGTCCTGCTATCCTAGATTTTCTGGTTCTTGAAGAAGAACATTATATAGTTTCTCCTGACGTTCACTAGACTATTGAAGAACATAGGTCATACTTATTTTACCAGTCCCCCCTCTTTGTAAGTCAAATGATTGATCTTATATTACTGAATGGGAACTACTAGAACAACAGTATTATTTACCTCTGGGGATCTTTTTTATTAATTCCCCTAGCCGACAGTTTAATTACTCCTAGTGTGTAAAGGAGGACCCCCAATTCCTGCTCTATCCTCACCCTTTATTACCACCCCTCTAGTTTAGGTAGCTTTCTCACCAGGAGATCCTGGAGCAATCAGCAGATTTTCTTAAATTTTTGTCACCCCTATAGTCCCTCCCCTGGAGTATTTACCTATAATCTTAACAGTTTTCATATGCATTATTAGGTTAACGAATTATTCTTTATCGTATTATTCTTTTCAGATGGCTCTCCCCCCCTTTTGAACGGGAGATCTGTGCGCCCTACTTTGCCTCCCTCATTCGACCACATAAAACATGTGGAAGTCTGACGGAGGCGCTATTTCCCCAGTGGGGGATTTTTGCCCCCACTTGCGGAAAACACTTAAATGTGTCTTTATGTTAGTATATGTATTATTTTGTCTAAACAGTCAAATTTTATTCCATTCTATCACTCTAGTATTCATCTTCTATCTGTTTTCCTTCCCCCTCTTCGAGTCCACTCGGATCGCATTGAATAACACAAATTACTTGGCAACAGGTAAGTCCTCCTTATCCACCCTGCTACCATGGCACCATTAAACATCTTGTCCCTGAATGTTCAGGGACTGAACATTCCTCAAAAACGAACCAAGGCCTTCCGCGTATTTCATGCCAAAAAGGCACACATAGTTTGTTTACAAGAAACTCACTTCACAAAAACCACCACACCCAAATTTATATCCCATTTCTATCCACAAACCTACACGGCCTCGGCTGCCTCCAAGCAACGGGGTACTCTCATAGCCTTCCATCGTTCTACCCCATTTATACTCCAATCACAAATAAAAGATCCTGAAGGACGATACTTAATTCTTACGGGTCACATAGTGGATACCGCAATAACTGTAGTTTCTTATTATGCACCAAATAAACAACCCAATCCATTTATGTCACATTTATTACAAGTAGTGAATGATCATAAAATAGGAACAGTTATGCTCTGTGGTGACTCCAACCAGGTCCTTGTCATGGATATGCAGTAGTGTTTGTCTGTCAGCTTACCTTCCTCCTCATGTGTTCATCTAGAGACCAGACCTCCTTCACCTGGCTTCCTTTATAATCTCCTCCCAGCCTGACTCCACCCCAGGCCCTATCACAGAACACTATATTAACATGTGCACTGCAAGCCTGCTTTGCTGATCAACGTGTTTGTTAGGCATTGTGTGTTTGGGTTCCTGCCTGCCGTGTGCTACGTCTGTCTCTCTGTTACGTTATTGGCTTGTCCCTGACTATCCCTGTCTGCTCGTGACCCTTGACCTTCGGCTCGTTCTTCGTTATCCTTGTCTGCTTGTGGCCCCTGAACTTCAGCTTGTTATTCGGTTCTCTCTTATCGTGTGCTGCTGCTTCCCCTCTTTTCCCCTTATCCTACGGGGCGTGAGCTAGGAAACTCCAGGGGCCGCGACCTGGTCCCAGCCTGCAGCTTAACATCCTCACCACTAGAGGCCCTGGAGAAGACCAGCTGGGTCTTAGACTCCGCGCCCTGGGGAATCTTGGCTCTAGCTCCCGTTAGGATCCCGGTTGTGCTCCTCTGGTCCCGCTTTCCACAACCACCCAGTTTCCTATCCGCAGAAGCCAGCCATAGGGTTCACTACCTCGCGGTGCACTCCTGTCCCCCTACGGTGTGCATCTGTCACCTGGCCACAGGTGACCCTGACAGTCCTCCTCCCATTTCTGGATAAATCCCCGTACACACCATCACAAACAAATGTCAAGAAGTCCTTCTCACAAATCCTATCCAAACATAATTTAGTAGATTCATGGAGAGAAGCCAACCCCACTACACGGAAATACACATACTATTCCCATCCCCACAAAACATTTTCAAGGATTGATCATATATTTCTAACTATAGGCATGCTCCCTGAAATCATTGCTGCAGACATAGTCCCCATTCCATGGTCCGACCATAATGCTGTACTCACCTCCATTAAATCATTATTACCCAAAGGCCATGATCGTACTTGGAATCTCCCAGACACTCTACTCAAACACCCAGCTTATCGCCAAACTATTGAACAAGACATAAAAGAATACATTACCCTTAACTCTAGCCCAGAAATTAGTACTTACAATAAACCCCAAAAAATCCATGGCCCTAGATATATCCCTCACTAAAATAGAATCAGACTCGGCCAAAACTGCACTTCCTTTCATATGGACTGAGAGATCAATCCCCTATTTAGGGATTCACCTAACAGCCTCAAACTTAGATCTCTTTGCAGCAAACTATCCCCCACTCCTCAAACAAATAACAACTCTTTTACAACAATGGACACATCTCCCAATTTCATGGATAGGTAAAATTAATGCAGTCAAAATGACAATTCTCCCTAAAATACTCTACTTATTTAGAGTCTTACCAATCCCTATCCCATCTTATTATCTTAGAATACTCCAAAGAAAAACATCAAACTATGTCTGGGGCTCCAAAAAACCCTGTGTATCGTTACATACACTTTATTTACCGAAACTTAAGGGAGGCCTTGGGTTCCCTAATTTTGCTAATTATTATAGAGTGGCGCATATTGCCAGCCTCACTAAATATCACACTAATGATGATATACCTATATGGGTAATAATAGAAGCAGCAGAATGTGACCCTCTATCTATATCCAATGTACTATGGCTCCTCCCTAAAGAAAGAAAAACCCTAAGTAACCCTATTATAAAACACTTTTTAGCCGTATGGGATAACCTTAGATTTAAACATCAGCTACAATCACCTCACAACCCTCTCTTATCATTCCTTAAAAACCCTGCTTTTTACCCAGCATGGGTCTCACCCAAGTCATTTAGGGTATGGAATTCATTGAATATTACTCGGCTTAATTACCTAACCTCTACATCATCTTTTCATACGTTTCCTACCCTTTGCGACACCTATAACTTGCCGAACTCTGAACTTTTCAGATATCTCCAAATTAAAAACTTCTACGCACCTTTGTTAATTACTGACACCCCTTTATCCCAACTTACAATATTTGAATCTGCATGTTTAAAAGACCCCCATTCAAGAGGACTAATATCGTCAATATACACCCACATTACAATTTACCCAGGTTTAGACAAACCACCTTATGCACGTAAATGGGAGGAGGACCTGGAAAGAGAATTCGATGTGGCTGATTGGTCCAAAATATGGTCTATAACAAAATCTTCTTCACCAAATGTTTTGGCGGTAGAAACCAACTATAAAGTTCTAACCCGTTGGTACCTCGTTCCCTATAGATTGGCGAAATTTACGCCAAACCAAACAGGCCAATGCTTCCGGGGCTGTCCCGACCCGGGCACCCACCTACACATTTGGTGGTCTTGCCCGTTGATACAATTATACTAGAAACAGATATTTGAAACTGCCTCCAGAATATTTGGCTTCACTATACATCCTGACCCAGCCACGGCCTTGCTCAATCTAAAACCAGATTACATCACATATAAACAATTTAAACTTCTCACTCAATTGTTTACAGCAGCCAAACAAACAATTGCAAAAGCATGGAAGACCCCTAAACTGGAAATAGCCGAGACTATACGTAGAGTCAATGGATTTATGGCTCACGCCAAAATGCTAGCCATAGAAAGAGATCAAATTCCAATCTTTGAAAAGTTATGGAACCCATGGATTAAATATCACCTATCTTCGTTCCTCAAAGACTTGATTCTCATGCCATGGTAGCAGGTGGATCATATCGTGAACACTCTATTATCCTGTTGTAATACACAGGTCAAAGACCAATGAACTCGAGCCATCCGAGTGGACTCCTATACCCCCCCCTCCCTCTACTTTCCTACTATCCTATTCTACTTATTTTTAGGTTACCTACTTATCCATTTCTATTTTCATGTCATTTTTACGCTATCTTTTACGTCCATTTAAAGTTCACTTAGATCTTTATTTTTATTTGAAAAGCATTATCTAAGCGGCATTATAATATTGCACTATGTAATTTGTTCTTAATTGTACTAAACCAAATAATATTTGTTTGTTCGTTATCTTACCATCTACTGTAACATACACCTAGTGCGTGGATGTATCCACCGTTGATTTCTGCTTAGCCCTTAGAAACTATACAGCAATATGCACATTGTAGACCATGAATTTACTACTTATTCTTTATAATAGAAATATGTAGTCATTGTTCTACAACCATTATAAATGTATGTTCTGTACATTTCTGTTATATCTCATTCAATAAAATACTTTAACATGGAGAAGTAGAAAATACATGATACATGTCATCTATAATTTGGACACTAGATGGCCACCTAGAAGGCAAAGTTGAAAAAAAAAAAAAAAACTCTATAGGAAGCTTATGAAAATTATAAAATGATAAAACTAGAAAATGTGCATCATCCTAAAGATCAATATAAAAGAGGATTTTTTTTCTTCTTGCTCTTGATGCAGCAGGCATTCAAACCTATGACCTGATATTTGCATTGTGATAATTTTACCCACTTTGCCACAACTTTGGTTGTTTGTGCCACCTCTAGGACCTTATCAGACACTGGAACCACGCGCCCAAGACCTGGTTTTAATATAACTGGGGGGAAGCAGGGGGTATGGAGAGGTCCAAGGAAGTGGGGTAGGGGAAATGTAGGTGGGAGTAGAAAGGGATTCATGGGAGAATGGGGGTGTTCATGATAATACAAGTAGGGGAGAAGGTGCATGGCAATAATTTGGGTGGGGTGCATAGGGTTATAGGTGGGCTCAAAGAAGTACAGGTTGGGGTTGGAGGGCATAAGGGTATAGGGAAAGGTTCAAAGGTAAGGTGAGGGGAGGGTTTATGGGAGTGTGAGGGGTTGGGTTTGAGAGACTACAGATTGGTGGAAGTAGGACGGGCTCATGAGAGGACAGGTGGGGATTTATAGAAATGCGGGGGGAGGGTTCATGTAAATATGGGTGGGGGAAGATGCACTGTAGTACAGGTGGGGAAAGATGCATACAAGTACAGGTGGGGGAAGGTACATGGGAGTACAGGTGGAGGGGGGAAGGTACATGGGAGTACAGGTGGAGGGGGGAAGGTACATGGGAGTACAGGTGGAGGGGGGAAGGTACATGGGAGTACAGGTGGAGGGGGGAAGGTACATGGGAGTACAGGTGGAGGGGGGAAGGTACATGGGAGTACAGGTGGAGGGGGGAAGGTACATGGGAGTACAGGTGGGGGGAAGGTACATGGGAGTACAGGTGGGGGGGAAGGTACATAGGAGTACAGGTGGGGGGGAAGGTACATGGGAGTACAGGTGGGGGGAAGGTACATGGGAGTACAGGTGGAAGGAAGGTACATGGGAGTACAGGTGGGGGGGGGGAAGGTACATGGGAGTACAGGTGGGGGGAAGGTACATGGGAGTACAGGTGGGGGGGAAGGTACATGGGAGTACAGGTGGGGGGAAGGTACATGGGAGTACAGGTGGGGGGGAAGGTACATGGGAGTACAGGTGGGGGGAAGGTACATGGGAGTACAGGTGGGGGGGAAGGTACATGGGAGTACAGGTGGGTGGGAGGAGGTACATGGGAGTACAGGTGGGGGGGGTACATGGGAGTACAGGTGGGGGGGAGGTACATGGGAGTACAGGTGGGGGGGAGGTACATGGGAGTACAGGTGAGGGGGGAGGTACATGGGAGTACAGGTGGGGGGGAGGTACATGGGAGTACAGGTGAGGGGGGAGGTACATGGGAGTACAGGTGGGGGGGAAGGTACATGGGAGTACAGGTGGGGGGGAAGGTACATGGGAGTACAGTTGGGGGGGAAGGTACATGGGAGTACAGGTGGGGGGAAAGGTACATGGGAGTACAGGTGGGGGGAGGTACATGGGAGTACAGGTGGGGGGAGGTACATGGGAGTACAGGTGGGGGGTAAATGGGAGTACAGGTGGGGGGGGGGGAGGTACATGGGAGTACAGGTGGGGGGGGAAGGTACATGGGAGTACAGGTGGGGGGTAAATGGGAGTACAGGTGGGGGGGGGGAGGTACATGGGAGTACAGGTGGGGGGGGAAGGTACATGGGAGTACAGGTGGGGGGAAGGTACATGGGAGTACAGGTGGGGGGGAAGGTACATGGGAGTACAGGTGGGGGGGAAGGTACATGGGAGTACAGGTGGGGGGAAGGTACATGGGAGTACAGGTGGAGGGGAAGGTACATGGGAGTACAGGTGGAGGGGAAGGTACATGGGAGTACAGGTGGGGGGAAGGTACATGGGAGTACAGGTGGGGGGGAAGGTACATGGGAGTACAGGTGGAGGGAAGGAGGTACATGGGAGTACAGGTGGGGGGGAAGGTACATGGGAGTACAGGTGGGGGGGGAAGGTACATGGGAGTACAGGTGGGGGGGGAAGGTACATGGGAGTACAGGTGGGGGGGAGGAGGTACATGGGAGTACAGGTGGGGGGGGAGGTACATGGGAGTACAGGTGGGGGGGAGGTACATGGGAGTACAGGTGGGGGGGAGGTACATGGGAGTACAGGTGAGGGGGGAGGTACATGGGAGTACAGGTGGGGGGGAGGTACATGGGAGTACAGGTGAGGGGGGAGGTACATGGGAGTACAGGTGGGGGGGAAGGTACATGGGAGTACAGGTGGGGGGGAAGGTACATGGGAGTACAGGTGGGGGGAAAGGTACATGGGAGTACAGGTGGGGGGAGGTACATGGGAGTACAGGTGGGGGGTAAATGGGAGTACAGGTGGGGGGGAGGTACATGGGAGTACAGGTGGGGGGAAGGTACATGGGAGTACAGGTGGGGGGAGGTACATGGGAGTACAGGTGGGGGGAGGTACATGGGAGTACAGGTGGGGGGTAAATGGGAGTACAGGTGGGGGGGAGGTACATGGGAGTACAGGTGGGGGGGAGGTACATGGGAGTACAGGTGGGGGGAGGTACATGGGAGTACAGGTGGGGGGAGGTACATGGGAGTACAGGTGGGGGGAGGTACATGGGAGTACAGGTGGGGGGAAGGTACATGGGAGTACAGGTGGGGGGGAAGGTACATGGGAGTACAGGTGGGGGAGGGAAGGTACATGGGAGTACAGGTGGAGGGGAGGAAGGTACATGGGAGTACAGGTGGAGGGGAAGGTACATGGGAGTACAGGTGGGGGGAGGTACATGGGAGTACATGTGGGGGGGGGAGGTACATGGGAGTACAGGTGGGGGGGGAAGGTACATGGGAGTACAGGTGGGGGAAGATACAAGGGAGTACAGGTGGGGGGAAGGTACATGGGAGTACAGGTGGGGGGAAGGTACCTGGGAGTACAGTTGGGGGGAAGGTACCTGGGAGTACAGGTGGGGGGAAGGTACATGGGAGTACAGGTGGGGGGGAGGTACATGGGAGTACAGGTGGGGGGAGGAGGTACATGGGAGTACAGGTGGGGGGGAGGAGGTACATGGGAGTACAGGTGGGGGGAAGGTACATGGGAGTACAGGTGGGGGGGAAGGTACCTGGGAGTACAGGTGGGGGGGAAGATACATGGGAGTACAGGTGGGGGGAAGGTACATGGGAGTACAGGTGAGGGGGAAGGTACATGGGAGTACAGGTGAGGGGGAAGGTACATGGGAGTACAGGTGGGGGGGAGGTACATGGGAGTACAGGTGGGGGGGAGGTACATGGGAGTACAGGTGGGGGGGGGAAGGTACATGGGAGTACAGGTGGAGGGGAAGATACATGGGAGTACAGGTGGGGGGAAGGTACATGGGAGTACAGGTGGGGGGAGGTACATGGGAGTACAGGTGGGGGGGAAGGTACATGGGAGTACAGGTGAGGGGGGAGGTACATGGGAGTACAGGTGGGGGGGGAAGGTACATGGGAGTACAGGTGGGGGGGAGGTACATGGGAGTACAGGTGGGGGGGGTACATGGGAGTACAGGTGGGGGGGGGAGGTACATGGGAGTACAGGTGGAGGGGAAGGTACATGGGAATACAGGTGGAGGGGAAGGTACATGGGAGTACAGGTGGAGGGGGGAGGTACATGGGAGTACAGGTGGGGGGAGGTACATGGGAGTACAGGTGGAGGGGAAGGTACATGGGAGTACAGGTGCGGGGGGGAAGGTACATGGGAGTACAGGTGCGCGGGGGAAGGTACATGGGAGTACAGGTGGAGGGGAAGGTACATGGGAGTACAGGTGGGGGGAAGGTACATGGGAGTACAGGTGGGGGGAAGGTACATGGGAGTACAGGTGGGGGGAGGTACATGGGAGTACAGGTGAGGGGGGGAGGTACATGGGAGTACAGGTGGGGGGGAAGGTACATGGGAGTACAGGTGGGGGGAAGGTACATGGGAGTACAGGTGGGGGGAGGTACATGGGAGTACAGGTGAGGGGGGGAGGTACATGGGAGTACAGGTGGGGGGGAAGGTACATGGGAGTACAGGTGGGGGGAGGTACATGGGAGTACAGGTGGGGGGAAGGTACATGGGAGTACAGGTGGGGGGAGGTACATGGGAGTACAGGTGAGGGGGGAGGTACATGGGAGTACAGGTGGGGGGGAAGGTACATGGGAGTACAGGTGGGGGGAGGTACATGGGAGTACAGGTGGGGGGGAAGGTACATGGGCGTACAGGTGGGGGGGAAGGTACACGGGAGTACAGGTGGGGGGGAGGTACACGGGAGTACAGGTGGGGGGGAGGTACATGGGAGTACAGGTGGGGGGGAAGGTACATGGGAGTACAGGTGGGGGGGAAGGTACATGGGAGTACAGGTGGAGGGGGGAGGTACATGGGAGTACAGGTGGGGGGAAGGTACATGGGAGTACAGGTGAGGGGGGAAGGTACATGGGAGTACAGGTGGGGGGAAGGTACATGGGGGTACAGGTGGAGGGGAAGGTACATGGGAGTACAGGTGGTGGGAAGGTACATGGGAGCACAGGTGGGGGGGAGGTACATGGGAGTACAGGTGAGGGGGGAGGTACATGGGAGTACAGGTAGGGGGGAGGTACATGGGAGTACAGGTGGGGGGGAAGGTACATGGGAGTACAGGTGGGGGGGAAGGTACATGGGAGTACATGTGGGGGGAGGTACATGGGAGTACAGGTGGGGGGGAAGGTACATGGGAGTACAGGTGGGGGGGAAGGTACATGGGAGTACAGGTGGGGGGGGAAGGTACATGGGAGTACAGGTGGGCGGAGGTACATGGGAGTACAGGTGAGGGGGGAGGTACATGGGAGTACAGGTGAGGGGGGAGGTACATGGGAGTACAGGTGGGGGGGAAGGTACATGGGAGTACAGGTGGGGGGGAGGTACATGGGAGTACAGGTGGGGGGGAGGTACATGGGAGTACAGGTGGGGGGGGAAGGTACATGGGAGTACAGGTGGGGGTGAAGGTACACGGAGTACAGGTGGGGGGGAGGTACATGGGAGTACAGGTGGGGGGGAGGTACATGGGAGTACAGGTGGGGGGGGGAAGGTACATGGGGGTACAGGTGGAGGGGAAGGTACATGGGAGTACAGGTGGTGGGAAGGTACATGGGAGTACAGATGGGGGGGAGGTACATGGGAGTACAGGTGAGGGGGGAGGTACATGGGAGTACAGGTAGGGGGAGGTACATGGGAGTACAGGTGGGGGGGAAGGTACATGGGAGTACAGGTGGGGGGAGGTACATGGGAGTACAGGTGGGGGGGGGAAGGTACATGGGAGTACAGGTGGGGGGAAGGTACATGGGAGTACAGGTGGGGGGAAGGTACATGGGAGTACAGGTGGGGGGAGGTACATGGGAGTACAGGTGAGGGGGGAGGTACATGGGAGTACAGGTGGGGGGGAAGGTACATGGGAGTACAGGTGGGGGGTAAATGGGAGTACAGGTGGGGGAAGGTACATGGGAGTACAGGTGGGGGGGAAGGTACATGGGTGTACAGGTGGGGGGGGAGGTACATGGGAGTACAGGTGGGGGTAAATGGGAGTACAGGTGGGGGGAAGGTACAAGGGAGTACAGGTGGGGGGTAAATGGGAGTACAGGTGGGGGGAAGGTACATGGGAGTACAGGTGGGGGGGAAGGTACATGGGAGTACAGGTGGGGGGAAGGTACATGGGAGTACAGGTGGGGGGGGAGGTACATGGGAGTACAGGTGGGGGGGAAGGTACATGGGAGTACAGGTGGGGGGAAGGTACATGGGAGTACAGGTGGGGGAAGGTACATGGGAGTACAGGTGGGGGGAAGGTACATGGGAGTACAGGTGGGGGGGAAGGTACATGGGAGTACAGGTGGGGGGAAGGTACATGGGAGTACAGGTGGGGGGGAAGGTACATGGGAGTACAGGTGAGGGGGGAAGGTACATGGGAGTACAGGTGGGGGGGAAGGTACATGGGAGTACAGGTGGGGGGAGTACAGGTGGGGGGGTACATGGGAGTACAGGTGGTGGGAAGGTACATGGGAGTACAGGTGGAGGGGAAGGTACATGGGAGTACAGGTGGGGGGGAAGGTACATGGGAGTACAGGTGGGGGGGAAGGTACATGGGAGTACAGGTGGGGGGGAGGTACATGGGAGTACAGGTGGGGGGTAAATGGGAGTACAGGTGGGGGGTAAATGGGAGTACAGGTGGGGGGGAGGTACATGGGAGCACAGGTGGGGGGGGGTACATGGGAGTACAGGTGGGGGGAAGGTACATGGGAGTACAGGTGGGGGGAAGGTACATGGGAGTACAGGTGGGGGGAAGGTACATGGGAGTACAGGTGGGGGGGAGGTACATGGGAGTACAGGTGGGGGGGAGGTACATGGGAGTACAGGTGAGGGGGGAGGTACATGGGAGTACAGGTGGGGGGGAGTACATGGGGGTACAGGTGGGGGGGAAGGTACATGGGAGTACAGGTGGGGGGAAAGGTACATGGGAGTACAGGTGGGGGGGAGGTACATGGGAGTACAGGTGGGGGGGAGGTACATGGGAGTACAGGTGGGGGGAGGTACATGGGAGTACAGGTGGGGGGGAGGTACATGGGAGTACAGGTGGGGGGGGGTACATGGGAGTACAGGTGGGGGGGAGGTACATGGGAGTACAGGTGGGGGGGGTACATGGGAGTACAGGTAGGGGGGAGTACATGGGAGTACAGGTGGGGGGGAGGTACATGGGAGTACAGGTGGGGGGGGTACATGGGAGTACAGGTGGGGGGGGAGGTACATGGGAGTACAGGTGGGGGGGGGGTACATGGGAGTACAGGTGGGGGGGGGAGGTACATGGGAGTACAAGTGGAGGGAATGTCTTCAATGATAAGACACATATAGTGTATGTAGCGGGCTCTTCCTCCCCTCTCCCCGTCCCCTCTATTAAAGTTCTGCTTGCAATGTCTCTGGTCTAGGGGTACGATAGGGGAGGGAGAGGGTGCGCTACGCCTGGCTTCCACCACAGATGTATAAGTGGTATCAGCAATGCCTTCCTTTACCTTTGAGCCTGTGCTGCGCATCGGATCCTCCCTCCAAGAGTCTCCAAGAATCTCGTCTGCCAGGAACTGAGCCCCACACCGTTAAAGTCCAACACTCCTTTATTTAACACATAACATTGACTCCCTTGGCTATAGAACAGAAAAGGGGGTGTGGGTGCGAATAGGCCCAGACACAAGTTCGATCCTCCACTCTCCTCCAAAGAGTAGGTTATGGTCTCCGCACGAGGGAAATTCACCTTCCGGACGGTCTCCGACAAGAGGCTCACCCGTCACCGGCAGTATGCTGCACCGGGTCTTCAGATGAGGAGCTCTTCCCGGTCCATTACGCCCACCTCAGATTCAGGCATCCATCTCCGGAGTACCTTAGGATCCTTCCCTCGCGAAACTTAGTGTTGGGCACTGCGCTCCGGACCGCCGTCCGAGTACCTCACCCCAGGCTAAAGGTGCCAGAGGTGGAACACGATCTCCGGTGGTCCTCTAGGCCTAGTCCGCCTAGAGGACGAGCACAAACTCCGTCCGCAGGCTAAAAGGTGCCAGGGACCAACAACCCTGTGACCAAGATGGCCGTCCCTTTTATGCCCTCTCCCAGCAAGCACGGCGGGTTCCCCGCCCCACCATACCGCTGCCCAGAGAGGACAAAATTAAGCTCAGTACACAGCGGTATCCGTCCGTTGGCCCGCAGTGACAGCGCCACCCAGTGGACCTCCGGAGATACACCACTGGTGTAACCGAAAAATTCAAAAACTTACGGCGGGAAAGTAAGTACCCGCTACATACTCCCTCCTGTTATTTGACGCTGGTCCCCAGTGTCTGGAGTAAACCACATCCTAAACAACTGACATGGTTCAGTCCAGAAACCACTAACAATTGAAACAGAAAAAACTTTTTTTTTTTTTTTGGAAACTCTCCTAACGAAGAAGTTGTGTCTGAGCCCCTGTAATAAAAGAGGAGTGAAAGACAACACATTCAACATAAAATCACATTTCAACATTTTACTTTTCCCCCCATCCTAACTAAAAACCTCCTTAGAGTATGTAATCTTGCTGGGATGTTCTCCTGCAGAGGGAAAAGAAATACAATTTAACATGTAAAACCCTGACACATGTATGCGTGTGTATGAGGAAAATAAATTTCTCCTAAAAGAAATTCCTGTTTCTTCAGAGAGTGAATGCGTGAGAAGTGTTTGTAACGTTGCACGACACTGCCACCTGGTGACAGCCTCGCGGTAACTGCACCCGTGGAACTTCTTCTCCTTTCTCTCTAACCCTATCTACCCCAGAGTCTGTGGTCTCCTTGCAGTAAGATAGAAATAAACAGGAACAGTTCCTTCTCTTTTCTGTGGGCATACAAAACACAATTTCCCCAGAAAATTCAGCAGCATGATAATATCGGAGTCTTTCTCTCCTAAAGGTAGAAACGGGGATGTGGCAGAATCAGTGGCTTCAAGTGCTGATCCATAGTCTCTAGATGGTACTCTACATCTTCGCCTTCTTTGCGTTTGATTACTACTTTATCTGCGTGGATGTGTCTTCCCACCATCCATTCTGCCTTGCAGTCTTTAAAGCGCTGTGAAGCCTTTGGAGAACATGTTAGGTATCTGCGGGCGTGTGGAACTTTGAGGTGGGTCCACACAAAGTCATTGTACCAGCGCTCCCGGTACACTTCCACCTCATATAGCAAGTCCTTTGATAAGTAAGGGTACTCCCAGCCGTACTCCGCTGCAACCTTTTGACTGAATAAACGCTGTAATTATGCCAAAGGAGGCATAGTAGCCTTTTCCCCTTCACCAGGCAAAACAACTGAATCTGGATGACGAGGTGCCTTGACCACCTCTATTCTGGGCATTGGGGGCCGCAACAACAGTCTCTTGACCCCAGTGTCAGATACAAATGGTGCCGGGGATGCAGGGACAAGTTGAGGAAAGGATTCTCCTTCAGGCACTGACGCCTCCACCCTGGGTGTGCTCTCCCCTACAGACATAGGTGAATTCCCACTTCCACGGAATGAAGCAAGCGGTACCTTGTCCCAGCCCTTCTTGGCAAACAAGTCATCTATCAGGGCATCATCTCCCGCATCAGAAAGAGATTCTAGGTCGGAGGTGTCACACTCCTCCGCGGGTATGTAGCCCTGTGTGGAAACAGAACATCCACACACCGGGGACTTGCTAGGCCATGCCGTCTCGACACCTCCTCCCTCACACCAAGTCTTCTCTGCCGGCTTACCTTGACCTTTCCTGGGGCGTCCGGAACTCCCGTCAACGGATCCCTCTGGGTCTGGTGTAAGCATGCGAGACGGTCCACCACCACCGCTGGTCGGGGCTACCACGCTGGTTCTTTTCTTCGGTGCCGAACGCTGTGAGACAGTGGTGACCGAGTCAGCATCCTCGGATTTTTCCCGTTGGTGTTTCACGACCTTCTCCGCGGTCGCTGCAGTGTGCGCAGGGGTGACTCTCACAGCCGTGATTCCTCCCTTCTGAGTGACGGTACCTGAAGCCCGGCCTGGGTAGATGGTCTTCGGCCTCTCGACCTCCGGATCCACTTCAAACGTGAACTCCCCACAGGCCTCACAACGTCCGAACGGCTTCAATAGACATACCAGTCCCGAACACCCAGGGCAAATCATGCCCAGGGCCTCAACGTCCATACATGAGTATAGGGCGAATCGACCCCTCGGCTTCAGTCGGATCCCCGTATCCGTTATCGGAGCAGCAGCAGTCAATGTTGTAGTCGCCGGGTGAACTGGAATCCATGAGGCGGGTCCAAACATGGCGACCTGTTGCTGTTCCATCTCACACTGCAGAGTTTTTCATGCCAATGTCCCACGTGTAGTCCGTCACACGTATTGGACTCCTCCCCTTTGCTCCAGTTCGCGGGCTTTTCCACTTTCTAGGTTGAGACACGCCCACGAACTAAGCGGCGGGGGTTGTGTCTGGTGGCGCAGTGCAATTAAAAACCCCCACGTGTAGTCCGTCACACGGCTGAGTTTTCCCCTTTTCACCACTCTTCCTGCGCGGGCCTTTCCCCTTCTGAGGTCATGTCCACGACTTTCGAGCAGGGCTGCACTTTGGCCTATTCGCTTAACTCTGTCTGGCAGACACCTTCTTCCAAGTGATGCACAACACCAGTGGCGGCTGGTGCTCAAATTTTTTGGGGGGGGCGCAAACAAACTGAAAAAAAAAATCATCAATTGCCGCCACTGTGCTCATTAAAACGCAGCCACTGTGCCCAAACGCCACTAGTTTGTCCCCAAATGCAGCCAGTTTGTCCCCCATATGCAGCCAGTTTCTCCCCCATAATACAGCCAGTTTCTCCCCCATAATGCAGCCAGTTTCTCCCCCATAATGCAGCCAGTTTCTCCCCCATAATGCAGCCAGTTTCTCCCCCATAATGCAGCCAGTTTCTCCCCCATATGCAGCCAGTTTCTCCCCCATAATGCAGCCAGTTTCTCCCCCATAATGCAGCCAGTTTCTCCCCCATAATGCAGCCAGTTTCTCCCCCATAATGCAGCCAGTTTCTCCCCCATATGCAGCCAGTTTCTCCCCCATAATGCAGCCAGTTTCTCCCCCATATGCAGCCAGTTTCTCTCCCATAATGCAGCCAGTTTCTCCCCCATAATGCAGCCAGTTTCTCCCCCATAATGCAGCCAGTTTCTCCCCCAATATACAGCCAGTTTGTCCCCCATAATACAGCCAGTTTCTCCCCCATAATGCAGCCAGTTTCTCCCCCATAATGCAGCCAGTTTCTCCCCCATAATGTAGCCAGTTTCTCCCCCATAATGCAGCCAGTTTCTCCCCCATAATGCAGCCAGTTTGTCCCCCATATGCCGCCAGTTTCTCCCCCAAATGCAGCCAGTTTCTCCCCCATATGCAGCCAGTTTCTCCCCCATATACAGCCAGTTTCTCCCCCATATGCAGCCAGTTTCTCCCCCATATACAGCCAGCTTGTCCCCCAAATACAGCCAGCTTGTCCCCCAAATACAGCCAGCTTGTCCCCCCCCCCAGCCCTGCACTTACCTTCCTCGAGTCAGCGCCGTCCTTCTTCCGTCCTCGATGTCTTCTCCCGCCCTCGATGTCACTTCAGCCAATCAGGTTACCGGTAACCAGACCCGGTGAACCTGATTGGCCAGGGAACGCACCCCTGTGCGTCCTCTCATTAGATATTTAGAAGCCGATTACAGCCCTCAGGCTGTAGTCGGGAAGCCTATCAGAGCCTACTGGCTCTGATAGGCACTTCTAAAGGCCAATCAGACGCTGTGATTCAGATGGCCGGCGCTCAAGGGGCCGGCCATCTGAATAGTGGGCGGCAGCAATACATAGGTTCATGCAATGCATGAACCTATGTATTGTTGTGGTGAGTGACGGCCGGGCGCAGAAGCGAGCGGTAGCAGCGCTTCTGCGCCCACTATGGTCGCGCCGCCATGTGTGAAAAAAAGACATTAAAAAAAAAAAACTCTTAAAGGGCCCGTTTTTTTTTTTTTGGTGACCACAGGAGGGGGGGGGGGCGGCGCCCGGGCGCCCCCTATGGACGGGCCACCACTGCACAACACACATCACGGACGAGCCCCCACGTGTAGCGGGCTCTTCCTCCCCTCTCCCAATCCCCTCTATTAAAGTTCTGCTCGCAATGTCTCTGGTCTAGGGGTACGATAGGGGAGGGAGAGGGTGCACTACGCCTGGCTTCCACCACAGATGTATAAGTGGTATCAGCAATGCCTTCCTTTACCTTCGAGCCTGTGTTGTGCATCAGATCCTCCCTCCAAGAGTCTCCAAGAACCTCGTCTGCCAGAAACTTGAGCCACACACCGTTAAAGTCCAACACTCCTTTATTTAGCACATAACATGGACTCCCTTGGCTATAGAACAGAAAAAGGAGGTGTGTGTACGAATAGGCCCAAACACAAGTTCGATCATCCACTCTCCTCCAAAGAGTGGGTTATGGTCTCCGCCCGAGGGAAATTCACCTTCCGGACGGTCTCCGACAAGAGACTCACCCGTCACCGGCAGTATGCTGCACCGGGTCTTCAGATGAGGAGCTCTTCCCGGTCCATTACGCCCACCTCGGATTCAGGCATCCATCCCCGGAGTGCCTTAGGATCCTTCCCTCGCGGAACTCAGTGTTGGGCACTGAGCTCCGGACCGCCGTCCGAGTACCTCACCCCAGGCTAAAGGTGCCTGAGATGGAACACGATCTCCGGTGGTCCTCTAGGCCTAGTCCGCCTAGAGGACAAACACGAACTCCGTCCGCAGGCTAAAGGTGCCAGGGACCAACAACCCCGTGACCAAGATGGCCGGCCCCTTTTATCCCCTCTCCCAGCAAGCACGGCGGGTTCCCCGCCCCACCATACCGCTGCCCAGAGAGGACAAAAGTAAGCTCAGCACACAGCGGTATCCGTCCGTCGGCCCACAGTGACAGCGCCACCCAGTGGACCTCCGGAGATACACCACTGGTGTCACCGAAAAATTCAAAAACTTACGGCGGGAAAGTAAGTACCCGCCACATGTATATAAAAACAATAACCTATATTATGGTGTCAATAAAATAAACGTAGACTAAAATAAAGCCTGCACCGAAACAAGAAAGAAAAATGAATTAGTGTCCATTGGAAACAAAAACATGATGTAATCTCACATTTGGACACTAGATGGCCACCTGGAAATCTAATTTGGAAAAGAAAACAACTATTTTTCTATTGGATGGCTGCAAATTCTTCTAAAATGATAAAGTATGAAAATAAAAATGATCAATTTAGAGCATTTGTAAAGGTTCTTTTGCCTTTTTTTATTTGTTTTTTAAACAAAAGTCTTTAAACAAAACAAGATTATTTTGTTTAGCTAGATGAACTGCATCACCATTTTAAAACGCAATGCAATGTGGCATGCCAGTGCATGTCACCGGGCGTGCGTTTTTTGTGCGCTTAAAGCACACTTTGCGGTGTGAAAGAACCCTAAAACAGGCAATATCGCCTCCTCGTCACCTGACCCCTCTGAAAAGTGACCCACCACAGATCGCTTTTCAGAGGAGTGGCAAGCTGGGCTGCTAGTGTAAAACCTACCTCCAGAACCTCCTTGTAATACCTCTTTCATCACAATTTGATTACGGGGCAATGAGATATCTATGGCGACTGTGTGACGGTAGGGGATTGTTTTTAGTATATCCCAGATTCACATAATCGGGTTTGCTTGAGCACGGCAGCCTATTCATTTTAACAGGCTACCATGCCTGCGTTTCCTGCAGAAAAAAATGCATGCGCCTTTTTCAAAACACGGCTCGCAGGGAAATCGCATGGTCTTTTTGGCTGTGCGATTTCCTTGCAGTTCGATTTTACATGCATTACATACATTTCCCTTTAGTATCAGCTTTTAGCGCAGGTTCACACTGACAGCGGGATTGAACTTGTGCAATTTCATACCCGCATTTCAGTCCCGACTTGGGGGCGGGCGATTTCAGAGACACCTGTGGGGTTTTCTGCAATCGCACTCCCGAATTCGCCAAAAGTAGTACAGAAACTACTTTTGGGGATCGGTGCGGCATCGTAAAGTTGGCGTCGCACCGATTCGGACGGTGCCATTGCCAGCAATAGCCTCCAATTTGGTATGCGATTTGACATGTCAAGTCGCATACCAAATTCCATCAATGTGACCCTAGGCTTACAACTTGGTTCACATCTCTGCGTGTGGCAGCGGGAATCGCAGCGATTCCACCCAACCAAAGTGAAAACACGCTGCTCTTTGAAAATGCGTGTTTTTTTCTTTAACGGCACCCTCACGTGTGTAAAATCGGAGTGCGTGCGTAGGAACCGCGGAGAGATCACATGGTTCGAATGACCAATGCGATTTCTCTGCGGGCAAGGTTTTGAAATAGGTGCATGCACGTTTTTCTGCGGTAAACGCGAGCGCTGCACCTCATTGAAATTAATGGAACTGCCGTGTCCGGCGCGCAAACGCACATTTATGAACCTTGGGTAACCACTTAAGCCCCGAGCCTCTTTTTGACATTTGTTGTTTACAAGTTAAAAATCTTTTTTTTTTTGCTAGAAAATTACTTAGAACCTCCCCCAAACATTTTTTTTTTCAGACACCCTAGAGAATAAAATGGCGGGCATTGCAATACTTTCTGTCACACCGTATTTGCACAGCGGTCTTACAAGCGCAATTTTTTTGGGGAAAAAAAATAAAAATTTACAAATAAAAAAAAAAAAATAAGAAAAAAGTAAAGTTAGCCCAATTTTTTTTTATGTTGTGAAAGATAATGTTACGCCAAGTAAATTGATACCCAACATGTCACGCTTCAAAATTGCGCCCGTTCGTGGAATGGCGACAAACTTTGACCCTTAAAAATCTCCATAGGCAATGTTTATTTTTTTTTATAGGTTACCAGTTTGGAGTTACAGAGGAGGTCTAGGGCTAGAAGTATTGCTCTCGCTCTACTGATCGTGGCGATACCTCACATGTGTGGTTTGAACACTGTTTTCATATGCGGGCGTGACTTACATATGCGTTCGCTTCTGCGCGCAAGCTCGGCGGGATGGGACACTTTCAATTTTTTTTTCTTATTTATGTAAATATATATATATATATATATTTTTCCTGACAGACTCCATGACAGCCTACGTGTGGGTTAATCCCGCCCCTCATACCTCATAGGACCCTTCTCCCATAAATCTTTGCTCTGGGCCAGAGGCCGTGTTCCTTTTTTTGTCCTCCTCTTAGGACCAAGATATAGTCTTACCTTTTTATGAAGTTTTTCTGTAATCCAGGCCTGGCGGTGTGCACGGCGATACGTTGGTGGTTAGCGGTGATCCTCTCTGCAGTCCAGCAATCCTAGCTATTAGCAGGTGGACATGGGCGATATGATGTGCTACCACGAAGAGCTTACTAACCTGGCCATTGGCAGGCAAGCGGCAATATGGCCAAACGTCCCAGCTATTAGCGGGAGGCTTTGTAAACGCCCGATCGTGCGGTGGGTCGAGCGAACAGCTCCCCAGTCCCAGGTTCTGGTCCGGATCGTGCCGTGGTGGTGGTAATGTACAAAGATATTCCTTTTATATGGCAGCCGTATCTCTGTGTTTTGTGTGTCTCCTTATTTTCTATCAAGCTCCAGTGAGTGGCCACGGTGGCTGGAGCGCAGCTGCGTTCCAGCTCGCCGTTTCAGGAAGTCGCTGCGCATCCGCAAGCCGCGAACAAAGATTCCGTGCTTGGTTCGTGCAGGCGCAGTTTCGCCAAAATGGCGGCGGCGGTCGCGCATGCGATTGGCCGCCACCGGAGGGCAACTGCTATGGGGCGGTGACATCGTTAACGGTGGCAGATTTAAATAGCTGTCAAAGCAGCTATTACTTGGGATGACTTGCAGGCTTATGCTGTGTTTACCCAGGCACTGGGCTCTGGTTTACAAGGTAAATTGTTTGCTGCAGGCTCCCTGGGTGCTGGCTATGTTTTGTTATGTGCTCTCTCATGCCTGTTGTCACTCCTGTTTCTCATAAGGCTTTAATGATTCATTTCACTTTCAAACTGCCTTGCCATGGATCTGTCACCGCCCTCTTGTGGCCAACCCTTGCGCTGCAGGTAGGATTTATTTATTTTCTACCTGTGATGCTTGGGTTCACTTATTCAGGAGCTCTTAACCCTTTCTTTTTCACTCAGCTCTTCTAGGTCTGAACACCAAAGCACGGCAAAGACCGTCCTAGGTCTCAACTTTGTCACTCCTCTTCAAGGTCCAGACGTCAGATCTTCCTTTAGATCTAGGTACCACAGATAGGAGTCTAAAACCACCTCTGGGCGTCACTCTCACCGCCACTCCAGCCGCTCTGTGAGGAAAGCCTGCTGGGTATGCGGGGCCCAGGTTCCTGAAGGCAAATCGCTCTGCAAGCGATGCTTTTCTAAAGTCGCATAAGAAAGAGAGGGTGGAGACCAACAAGTGGAAGCACTGGTCAGAAAGGTGGTCCATGAGTCCCTGAGTAAAGGGAATTCTGGTCATACCCACAACCCTGCTGGCGACACTATGTCAGTCCCTATTAGGGATGATCTCAAGGCTCCAGGCCCTTCACAGCCGAGCCATTCCTCAATTGAAGCCTCAGACAGTGAGGTGGAGATAGATGACCCTGGTGCAGGTTTTGAATTTGCCCTAGTACCACAGCTGGTCAAAAGCTGTCAAAGAAGCTTTGAGATGGAAGTGCCAGTGGAGGCACCCTCCAAATAGAGGAAATATTTTAAACACCTCAAAAAAGAACACCCTAATTTCTCCTTTTTGGGTGAACTCAGCGCAATAATTACCGACGAATGGGGTGGTGTTGAAAGGAAGAATTGCCTGTTAATGAAGGTATCAAAAATGTACCCATTTAAAAGCAAGGATGTAAAACACCTGGAGTCGGTTCCTCTCATTGACTCAGCCCTAATGAGGATGGTGAGGCACGTCACACTCCCATTGTAGGATACTGTTTCCTTTAGGGATTGCCTGGAGTGGAAAATTTATACCGCCCTCAAGCGGATCTACATTACAGCGGGTATGACCTGCAAACCAGCTCTAGCTCTCGCAGCCCTTTCTAAAGCGATGGAAGTCTGGGCAGACGACGTAGATGCTTCTCTGAGGAGCATCTCGGAAGAACTGGCCAGGAGCTCACCTATTCATGGGCTAAGGTTGACGTTGGCTTTTCTCGTGGGGCTTCCCTAGACATAATTCGCCTGGTGGCTCGGATCATGCTGACATCTGTCACGGCTAAGCGTGCCTTGTGGCTGCGCCCATGGGTAGCTGACCCTGCCTCCAAGCAGGCATGGTGCAGGATTCCATTTGGGGGTTCGTCCCTCTTTGGGAACATATCGGACAGTGCCATCACCCGTGCCACAGGGGGCAAGTCGGGGTTCCTTCCCCAGGATCGCCGTCTGCTAAACCAGAAGAGAACACAGCCCAGGCAAAGTTCAGATCGAGCAAGGAATGCTCGCTACTATAGGCCTGGCCGTGAGTTCAAGACCTGGAAGAAAAAACAGCCTTCAGGCCAGAAGTTTTCAAAAGGGGCATCTTCCGGTGGACAAGAATCCCCTAAGTCTTTATGATATTTCACCTGCCTAAAACAGAGCGAGTCGGCATCCTTGCCTCTCTCGGAAGAGAAAAAGCGAATTCTCCTGTCTCTCTTGTGGCTCAGGGCGCTGCAATTCCAGTTCCAGATGACAAAAGGTTTTAAGGGGTCTACTCGCCCCCCTTCATGGTGTTGAAGAAAAACGTCTCCTGGAGGCCAGTTATAGACCTAACCCACTTGAATTCTTTTATCTGGAAGGAGAAGTTCAAGATGGAGACACTACTCATGATCAGTCAAGCAATCCAACCAGGCGATTGGCTTGTCTCTATAGACCTGGGGACGCCTACTTCCATGTTCCGATAGCGTCAGAATTCCAGAAATACCTTCGCTTTGCTGTCGATCAAATCCGTCTGCAGTTTACCTGTCTCCCCTTCGGGCTTACAACATCGCCTCGTGTGTTTTCAAAACTTGTTGGCTGTCGTGGCTCTGATCAGGACCAGAGGTATCCGTCTGTATCACTATCTAGACGACCTGCTGTTGTCTCAGGACAAGGAGCAGTTGCTAATCCACAGATCCCAGGTCATCTCCACTCTACTCGAGTTTGGTTGGCTTCTGAATCTGTAAAAGAGCCATCTGGATCCTACGCAGTCCCTGGTATTCCTCGAGGCACACTTCAACGCTATCAAGAGCACCATCTTGTTACCCCTGGAAAAAGCCCAGTGATCCGGGACAGAGTTTGGCTTGCACTGTCGTCCTCATCTCCAAGCCTCTCAATGCCTAAAGTTCATTGGCACCATGGTGGCAACAACACCCATGGTAAAGTGGGCTCAGTGGAAAATGCGGCCCTTCCAGAAGGGTTTCCTCCAGCAGTATAATCCAGGGCTTCGGGATCACTTTATCCAAATAACCTCATCCATGCAGGAGAGCTTTACTTGGTGGCTACAACAGAGGAACCTCCTCAATTGTCACTCCATCGCACCTGTGTCTTGGGTCACCATCACTACAGATGCCAGCAACAGGGGCTGACAGAAGTAGCCCAAGGCATATGGAATTTTCCCTCACACAGGATAGTCTCCAATGTTCTGGAACTCCGGGCAGCGTTCTGCACTCTGCAGGCCTTTCACCACTTAACAGCAGGAGACTCAGTCCTCCTAAGACTGGACAACACAACGGCAGTCGCATACATCAAGAGACAGGGGGGTACTCGCAGTCTCTCCCTGTCAAAGGAAATAGAGCCCATCATGATCTGGGCCCAGAAAAACCTGGCCAATCTGACAGCTGTCTATCTCCCTGGAGTCCCGAACGTTCAGGCAGATTTTCTGTTGAGTTTCTCTGGACAACGAGTGGACTTCCCCCCCGAAGTCTTCAGGTGGGTCCTGTCCCTGGGAGTCATTCCGGAAGTAGACTTGTTCGCCTCCCCATGCAACTTCAGACTAGAGAGATACTACATGAGGTCTTGGTATCCCCAGGCTTTTGGGTAGATGCTCTGACAGACCATTGGCGGTTCCACAGGGCCTATGCCTTTCCCCCGGTTCCTGTCATTCTCCGTTTTTTGTCGAGGCTCAGGATGGAAGAAGCAGAGATAGTGGCAATAGTCCTGTACTGGCCAAACAAGCCATGGTTTCCACTGCTGATGCAACTCAGCTTCCGGACCCAGTTCCTCTACCCTCCAGACCAGATCTCCTATCACAAGGGGCATTTCTACATCCATGCCCGGCCCATCTACATCTGATGATCTGGTTCTTGAGAGGGGAAGGTTGGAGGCCCTAGGCTGTCCAAGTAGGGCCATCTCCACAATATTAAATACCAGAAGAACAGGCACCAACAGGGTCTACCAGAGGATTTGGAAAAAGTTTTCAGACTACACCTCTTCCACTGCAGGTTCTTGCAATAACCCAAAGATACATGATATCCTGGGCTTCTTAGAATCAGGATTGGATCTCTCATTGTCAGTCAGCTCGCTGCGAGTCCAAATCGCTGTAATCTCTGCCTTTACGGGTGTTTCCTGGGCTAGACACCCTGTTACTCAGTAGTTTTTCAGAGGAGCAATAAGGCTCAGACCTCAGAGCCAAGTTTTTCTAATTGGTATCTTCCCCTTGTCCTGGATTTTTTCTTAGGTAGAGAGTTGGAACATGAAGATCAATCGTCTGTCAAATGACTCTCTCTAATAGTTGTCTTCTTGGTGGCTATAACATCGGCCAAGAGGGTCTCTGAAATCAGCTCTCAGGGATGCAAGGGGCCATTTCTAAACTTTTTAATTCCTATGTTGGGTTCAAACCCCAAAAGTGGCATCTGTGTTTCATGACAATCAGGAGATTGCTCTTCCAACGTTCAGATCTACCGAGGATTCCAGTGTTTATCCCTTGGATGTTGGAAAAGCTCTGAGTCAGTATCTTGAAGCTACAGCTTCTTTCCGTCAGACCGACCACCTGCTCGTTCTTTTCACAGGAAGTATAAGGGAATGCGTGCCTCTTCCAGATCTATCGGAGCAGGGATTGTTCAGGCCATTCAGTGGGCCTATAAAGCCAAGGGCTTGGCGCCTCCAGAAGCGGTGACTGCTCACTCAACTAGAAGTGTCTTCATCATGGGCGGCATCACGTCACGTGCCTCCACAAGTTATTTGCAAGGTGGCCTTGTGGTCTTCAATTAACACGTTCATGGCACACTACTGCGTAGAGGTTTACGTATCTTGTCTGTGATGGTGACAATTAAACCTTTTTTATTTTGTCCAGCACTCTGCCCACCCGGGTGTGTATGGCTAGTTATTTCCCACACGTAGGCTGCCATGGAGTCTGTCAGGAAAACGGAAAATTTATATCAAATACTTACCGTAATTTTCCTTTCCTGATGGACTCCATGGCAGCAGGAGTTCCCTCCCAGTGGCTGGAGTAGGCTAAATTATGGAACACGGCCTCTGGCCCAGAGCAAAGATTTATGGGAGAAGGGTCCTATGAGGTATGAGGGGCGGGATTAACCCACACGTAGGCTGCCATGGAGTCCATCAGGAAAGGAAAATTACAGTAAGTATTTGATATAAATTTTCAGTTTTTACACTGTCCTTTTAAAAAAAAAAATTTGGGTCCCTTTTATTTCATATTAGAAGGAATGTAAACATCCCTTGTAATAAAAAAAAAAGCATGACAGGTCCTCTTTAATGTGAGATCTGCAGTCAAAAAGACGTCACATCTCATATTTACACTAAAATGCAAAAAAAAAAAATTAAAAATTAAGAAAATTAAATGTAATTTTTTATTTTTTTTGCAAAAAATTCCCCTTTAAGACCATTGGAGCAGAAGTGATGTTTGACGTCGCTTCCGCCATCCAAAGTTATGGAGCCGAGTGGGGGGCCATCTTTCCCTCACTCGGCTCCAGGCCTGTCAGGGGAGCGGACGCGATCGTCTCCACCGCTACCGACGGCAGCGGAGACGACCGGAGTGCGGCGGGCCCCCCATAAAAGTGATCTTGCGGCGAATCCGCTGCAGAGACCACTTTTATCTGAAAGAGGACCGCCTGCCCATGCTGAAAACACCTGCTGCCATAACAATGGTATTTAGCCTCAAAGTACCGACGTATAACGGCGGCGGTTTGCGGTAAGTGCTTAAAGCCCTGGTACACACTGGTGCCGCTTTTGAAATCGATTTTCCAAGCTGCCGATCGTTGCGATTTGCAGCGGCAATTTCATTGTGGCTTCATTTATCAGAAGTCTATGCACGTCGCAATGAAAATCGGGAGGGAAAAAAAAAAGTAGTGCAGCAACCGTTTTTTTTTTTCCCATAATCGCGGCAATATGAACGGTTCAATTGTCGGCAATGGGGTGCGACTTGTCATGCGATTTTGGAGCTGTCAATGCGTATGACAAATCACACCGGTGTGAATGAGGGCTAAAGTCTCGTACACACGATCGGATTTTCTGCGGACAAAGCGTAGGACTTTTGTCCGAAGGGCATTGGCCAGGAACTTGTCTTGCATACAAACAGCTAGGGATGAGCTCCGGCGTGTTCGCATAGTACACGTGCAGAGCCCGCCAGGATGTCAGCACCGCGCTGCGCTAATCACAGCCAGGGAGACATTTCCCGATCTCTGCAGCCGAGCATCGGGAAATGTCTCTCTGCCTGTCATTAGCGCAGCGCCGTGCCGACATCCTGGCGGGCTCTGCCCGTGTTCAATGCGAACACGCCTGAGCTCATCCCTACAAACGGCAAAGAATTGTCGGCCAACAAACACAAAACTACGTGGTTTTTCAGCTCTTTAGCGCCAACCCTTTGGGCAACTTCTGCTAATGTTGTGCTATGGTTAGCATTGCTTCCGAGCATGCGTGTTTGTACTTTGGAGTTTTGTCCGACGGACTTATGTACACACGATCGGATAATCCGACAACACACATTTGTTGGCGGACAATTTTAAAGCATGCTATCCCACATTTGTTGACGGAAAATCCGACAACAATTGTCCGATAAGGCGTACAAAAGGTCTGATTTTCCGACAACATCCTGCCATCACACAATTCCCGTCGGATAATCCGATCGTGTGTACGAGGCTTAGTCCTGGTTCACCCTGCTGCGTTTTGACATGCGATTTGGCATGTCAAATCGCATGTCAAAACGGCGGTATTTGCCGCAAATTGCAATGGCACCGTGCCCGCGCTGCACCGATTTCAGTTTCTGTACTACTTTTTGCGATTTTGGCCCGCGATTTACATTGACATCTCTGCAGAAACCTGCACAGATGTCTCTGTAATTGCAGCCGAAATCGGGACTGACCAGCGGGAGTGAAATCGTGCGAGTTCAGCTGAAGTCGCATGGCTTCACTCTCGCAGCCCAGTGTGAACCTGGGCTAAAGGCTAGGTTCACACTGCTGCGAATTCATAATCATGCGCTTTTTTACCGCGACTTCGCAGCCGCGAATTTGCCACGATTTTGCCACGATTCGCGGCCGCGATTTCAGGGAAGGCCAGTCTATAGAGCTGAATTCGCATCGCACATGGATCAAACTCGCACAGGACCCTTTTTTCCCTGCAGCTTAGGTTCGCAACGCATTGATGTTAACGGCACTAATGGAAAACAATGTTATTTAAATGACTTGCGAATTTGAGCAATCGCAACGGCTCAAATTCGCAATAGAATTTGCACTAGTGTAAACCCAGCCTAAGCCCAGGTTCACACTGGGGCTGCGGGAGTGAAGCCGTGTGAGTTCAGCTGAACTCACACGATTTCACTCCCGCCGCTGGCAGTCCCGATTTCAGCTCGATTACAGGGACATCTGACACAGATGTCAATGTAAATCGCGTCTGAAATCGCAAAAAATAGTACAGAAACTACCTTTTGAAATCGGTGCAGTGCCGCAGATGCGGCGTCGCACCGATTAGGACGGTGCCATTGCCCGCAATTTGCGGCAAATTTCACCGATTTGACATGCGATTTGACTTGTCAAATCGCACCAGTGTGAACCAGGGCTTAGCCCAGGTTCACACTGGGGCTGCGGGAGTGAAGCCGTGCGAGTTCAGCTGAACTCGCACGATTTCACTCCCGCTGGTCAGTCCCGATTTCGCCCGCAATTACAGAGACATCTGTGCAGGTTTCTGCACAGATGTCAATGTAAATTGCGGACCAAAATCGCAAAAAGTAGTACAGAAACAACTTTTTGAAATCGGTGCAGCGCTGCACCGATTAGGACGGTGCCATTGCCAGCAATATGCGGCAAATACCGCCGTTTTGACATGCTATTTGACATGCCAAATCGCATGTCAAAACGCACCAGTGTGAACCAGGGCTTAACCATTTCCCACCCGGTCAATAGGAGATTGACGTCCGGGAAGTGGTTGTGTTATCCTGACTGGGCGTCTATTGACGTCCTGCAGGATAACAGCCGCCGCACGCCCGGGGGGGGGAGGGGGCGCGCATCGCGGCGATCAGTGGTGCAGTGTGTCAGTCTGACCCACCGTTACACTGATCTCGGTAAAGAGCCTCGATGTAAACGGCTGATCACGATGTAAACAGGAAGAGCCGTTGACAGACGCGAGTAGAGGAGAGCCGATCGACGGCTCTCCTGACG